>CM053596.1:222510864-222570304 GCA_028646575.1 Pseudocheirus occidentalis | reverse complement strand
CAGGTTTGCACCTCAGATCAAAAGAGCAAATCAAACTTAAATCTTACCCCACTGAGCAATCACATGTTTGCATTTACCCTTTTTTCTTGACCAATGATTTTATGGAGAGTCAATGATGAATGGAAATCAATATTGAAACTTGCAGAATTCACTACCAAGTTGTGATTCTCATTCTCTTTGAAGGAGAAGAGAGCAGAGGAACTATTTATCAAGTGATCTTTTTTCTCCATTATTATTCTGCTTATTTGTACTGATGTCACAGTAACATCATTCAGCCTGTTCTCTTCTGCCAGGTCTTTGAATATGTTATATTTGTGTCTCTTTTCAAAATAAGCTAGAAGATGCTAGGCAGGCAATCATCTGGGATAACTGATTCCATGGACACTACATTACAGTCAAGGTCCATGTAGAGTTTCAGCATTCTTTGCTCCATTATTTAACAGTTCTGAAGTGTTCCCTAGTATAGGAGCTTCTTTCAATCCCCTCTGGAGCCAATTAGCTTTGCTTAGTGTCATGATCATAGGATGAACCCTGGCCACAATCTTGCAAAGGCATGCTTTTGGTCATAGGAAGCATGGGGCAGCAGAGTATGGAGTTAATCTGCACAAACCCATCCCTTCTCCTGGAAGTACAACTTGAAGGCCATACTCTAAAATGATGAGTGACCAGCAATGTCTTTACATTTGAACTTCCTTTCATTAGTGTGTTCCTGGGTCCTGGCAATATGAACTGATTAACTAATAAAGAAGGATTAGTAATGGATAGAGGGGCAGACTTTCTGTCCAGAATTTTTTTTTTATTCCTGATTAATTCTGACACAAATGACTTTGGGCAAGTTACTTAAGCCTCTGCTTGATGTAAATGACTCTCTTACATTCTAAATTATTCATGAGTTTCCGATCTGCATTGGTGGAGAAAATTTTCATACCAGAAGTTTCACATTCTGATTAAATCACATTTCTGAAACAGAACAAACAAAAAATAAGGTGGCCCCAGATAAATAAAATTATCTACAAATTGATGTATCTATAGTTTGATTAATGACTATATCTATCTTACACACACACACATATATATACATATTTAAGAGATCTATCTATCTATATCAGTCTCTTTTTAGATAGCTATCTAAAGACATTCCTATATCAGTACATATCTATCTAAATAGAGATTGCTTTATCTATAGATATTTATCTATGGTTCTCCCCTCTCTATCTCTCTATCTCTTCTGTCTGTCTGTTTCTCTCTCTCTTTCCCTTCCCCTTTCTTTCTTCCACTCTCTCTCCCTCGCCTAGCTGACTTCCCTTGGATTTTTCCATCATACATCGAGGAACCTCATCATCCTGCAAAATTACTGAAGATTTGTACTGAAGATTCATCAGTATCTCAAGCACTCTACTCCATTCTTATCCCATATCTCAGAGAATCCAGAAAAGATTGTGAGCCTAGGATAAAAACAAACATACAAACAAACAAAACAAACAAACAAAAAAACATCCAAATATAGATTCTTTGCTAGGTGGTGATGAGATAGACACAGATTCTTCTTTTCTCCCAACATCTAGTATTCATCTAGCTTGCTCTCTCTTCATCTGCTAAGCCCACATTTTTCTTCATCCTTGAATGGTTTGTGGGCTTGTATAGTTGCAGCAAGAATTGGGTTAGCCTGTCTCTTCTCTTGCCTCCTCCGACCTTTGTCATCAGTTATCCAACACTCTCAACCTCTCTTGGGGGAATCCTCTTTTTACCCAGCCTCTAGAAAGTTGCAGGCTGTTAGAGTACTCCCAGGGATGAGATATAAGCATATCATTTATCACATCAAAAAGAGCCTTCATCTACAGGTGTGGCAAAATACCAGTTATATAATTCCAGTTATAGATTGGCTTATATTTGAAACCTATTTAGTGTTGTATTGGGGTGCTTAAGGAGGACTATCACCTCTGGTATGAGAGCCTTTTCGGGGTTACTCATCCACCTGTCACCCAGCTCTCACCTGTGGCTCTAAGAAGTTGTATCATTCACAGTGACCACATCCCAGTAAAACCATTTTAGTAGATGAGCTGGACTAGGTTGAAAGTAAGTAGTGATCCTTAAATCTCTCGATCAGTTAGGGGAATTTCTACCCCAGAGTTTGTGGTAGAAGGGATGAATGGGAACAATTTGTTCCAATGACCATGAAGGCAGCTGTTACAAGTGTTTGGAGCTTGATCAGGCATCAAAGGCACCAAGGTCATCTACTCCATCCTGGGCCATTGCCAGCCGTCTTGGCTTTTGTCTTGCCACTGGACATTGATGACTCTGAAAGAGTGAACCTGAGGACTTTGTGCAAATCTGCCTCACTTAAATCCAATTTACTCAGAAGTCAAGACATCATCTAAGGTTGTCCTCTTCAAAACCAAAGGACAGATAATGAAAATATAGCTTCCTAACACCTTCTAAAATTTAAGGCTCCACTGACATAGCCTTTAAATACCCTGAGCCTCCTCTGCATCATATAGACTTCAATATAATACTTTATTGTACAGAGACATATTTACAATTGTTTCCTCAATAACGCTGTAAGTCCTTATTGGACATTGTCCCTACCATATAAATATTTGTATACTAAGGTCCTTATATATCACCAAATACATTGTAGCTACTCAGTATCTTCACAGCTCACTTGTGCCTGACTCTTTATAACCTCATTTGGGATTTTCTTGCAGTAGTTTGCCATTTTCTTCTGCAGCTCATTTTACAGATGAGGAAACTGAGGCCAATAGGGTTAAGTGACTTACTCAGGGTCACATAGTTACTAAGTGTCTGAGGCTAGTTTTGAACTCAGGAAGATGAGTCTTACAGACTCCAGGCCCTGCACTCCATCCACTGTGCCACCTAGCTACTCAATATACCTTTGGATGTTAACAGCATTATGCAGCCTATGCTAAGATCGGGAGGAGTACAGGGGAAGAAAAACTGAATACAGTACATTGCAATTCTCTTGTAAAGGTATTAGAACCTGGTAAAATCAACCCCCAGGCCACTATATAGCAACCCAGTCTTCTGCAGACAAATCAGGAAGCTTCCCACTTTGTGATTGTTCTGCCTACTTTAGAGCAAGAAACAAGAAAAACAAACCACCTACACCCACACTGAAGGATATAAAAAATAAAGGCTCAACTGAAGCACAGCAATAAATCACAGTCAAGTATGTTGTCAGGAAGTCATAAAGTGCAGACCAGGCAGGCAGGTGGAAAAGCCGGAATTGATGGGTAAGATGCTTTGTGATAGGTTTTCCCATGTACACATTTGTCCTGTGGTGCTCAAGTGTGTGTTTCTCTGAATGTGTGTGTGTGTGTGTGTGTGTGTGTGTGTGTGTGTTGTACTTAATACAGGTAGATGGGTGGTCATAGAAGGAGCTTTAAACCCTAAGCTCTCTGTCTTGTAGTGCAGAAATAGAGAAATAAAACAAGCAATATAGGTAGCAGTTTTAGCCTCGTTTAGACTCTTCAGTGGAGGGTCAAATGAGCCATTGTGAGTGAATCCATGAACTAAAGGGAAAACAGTCCCTTTGGGAATCTTGTTACTTCAAAGCAGAGCTCTGAGGAGCAATATCTGTACCTCTGAATAAACAAAGATGAGAAAGGTGGTCGGAAGGGATTTTGGGGTGTTCAGGGATGTTCAGCTGAAGGAATGTAAACCTGAAATGATGCCCCTTATACTGAGGCCACATGTGGGACATATAGGGATAAGGGGTCCTGTTAAATTCCTGCCCTTGTGCCAAGTCCAGATTACGTGCCCTAGCTATGGTTCTCATTCAAAGTGAATTTAAAATGATTTTCCATTACCACTTGAGCACTTAGAGGGAAGTGTGCTGCAGGAATAACAGAGGTAGATCTGAATCCACAAAATAGAACATATGATACATTGAAAGTCCAGCATGAAACATTACCCTCACAGTGTGTGCTGTCTTGCTTCCTCATATTATCTTGCATTTATCTATTTACTTCTTTGTTTGCAGAATGCAAACTCTTCAATGGCAGAGGATGTCTTTCATTTGTCTTTGGTTTTTGCCATTTCTGCCTAGTCAGTCTGTCATTCAACAAGAATTTATCAAATGTTTACTTTGTGCCAGCCAACTGTGCTAAGCATTAAGGATCCAAAACACAGGCCCTGCTCTCAAGGACTATGCCCTCTAAAGGGGGAGAGATGTAATCATCTAGGTCCACACAAGATATATACAGAATGTATAAATATAATTGGAAAGGGGAAAATACCGGCAGCTCAAGGAGCCGGGAAAGGGATACTAAAACAGTAACTTCCACATGGTCAATGTTTGATATCTGCTTATGAAATTAAATTAAATTGGCAAAATAGAGAATAGAAGGAAGTAAAGGACATGCTAATAAAAACCTGACAGATATTTAGATTCAATATGCATTTATATACACACATACATATATACACATATGTCATCAGTTATCCAACACTCTCAACCTCTCTTGGGGGAATCCTCTTTTTACCCAGTCTCTAGAAAGTTGCAGGCTGTTAGAGTACTCCCAGGGATGAGATATAAGGATATCATTTATCACAGCAAAAAGAGCCTTCATCTACAGGTGTGGCAAAATACCAGTTATATAACTCCAGTTATAGATTGGCTTATATTTGAAACCTATTTAGTGTTGTATTGGGGTGCTTAAGGAGGACTATCACCTCTGGTATGAGAGCCTTTTCGGGGTTACTCATCCACATATTTTATCTCTATATTTGTCTGTCTATCATCTATCTATCTATAGTTTATTCCTTGTAGAATGAAAGATCTAATTCTATGAGCTCCAGAACAATCACAGATCTGCATTATTAGATGGAATTTCCTTAATAGGAGTCCTTTATACTATTAATATGTGGAGACAACATTTGAAACTCTCTATTCTCTCAATTACTTCATTGAGACCTCTTACAGTTTTCATGAGCGTACCTTACCCCTGGCCATTTCTTGGAATTCTACCTCTAATCTTTTTCTCTGAAATGCCTTTTTTCTCACTAAAATCTCAGAATCATAGTGTTAGAAGTGATCTTCAACAAGATATATCCCAACATTCTTATTTCATAGATTATGGAAGTGAGACCCACACAGATTGACTTATTTGAAAAAAAGCCACACAAATAATTGTCAAACTAGAGTAGAGCATCCTAGGACTTCCAATCCAGTGAATGTCTACCATGCCATCTTGTCTTTTCCATTTACCTTTTCCACATTGCTCCTATAGAGCTATTACTAACTCCAATACACACATTTCTTTCTTTTTCTTCTGCCTATCACTTCTTTCTCTTACCTTTCTCTTTCTAACCATGACCAACTATTTCAATGTTGCACTCAGTGACTTTCTGCTCTCTTTTAGTGTTCTGTGCTGGACTAACAAGGTACATCCACTGCAAATTCCCTTGTTGCCATGTGTTAATCCTTTTATTCCTCTTTAATCAGTTTCCTTTCATATGCTTAGGTTATCTAGTTTTAGGCTACTTTTTTTTTCCTCTTTCCCTCAGGCACTTCGTTTCCTGCTTCCCTAATACTTAGTGGTCACTTCTCTTACTTTACCAAAAATGAAGCCATTTAATATGATTTTTCTTAAACTCCCTTTCTCTAATTCTCAAAACTTGTCTTCATTTTCACCCTTTCTTCTCCCCTTACGTAGCAGAAAAAACTGGCTTTTTTTAAAAAAAGAAATTACCCCATGCTTTGTACCTTTGATCCAATCTCTTACTGTCCCCTGTAAGAGTTACTCCAGTGATAATCCCTTCTTCCATACATTTCTATTTCTCCTCCTCACTGCTTCTGTCCCTAGCATAATGCTTGGATGCTAGACTTGGAGTCAGGAAACCAAGAGTTCAAATCTTTCATGTTATATTCACTTCACCATGTCGCCATGAGCCAGTCACTTAGTCTTTCCAAAGTTCAGTTTCCTTATCTGCAAAATGACCATACTAAAACCTTCAGTATCTCCTTATTCACTAAACTTTGACAGTTTAACCTCAGCAATATTTTTTCCATCTTTTTTCCATTTTCAAGATCTCTTCCCCATTTAAAGGTTTCATTAGCTTTGATGTTCTGTAATAATAATAATAATAATAATAATAATAATAATAAGTATCGTCAGTATAGCATTTAAAATTTGTGCCAGGTGTTGTGCTTTCCAAATATTATATAATTTTATCTTCATAAGAACTCTGGGAAGTAGATGCTATTATTTATTACCCTCATTTCATAGATGAAGAAATGAAGGCAAAAAAAGGTTAAATGACTTGTCCAAGGTCACATAGACATTAAGTGTTTGAAGCACATTTGAAATTATGTTTTCTTGAGTCTGTACTCAGTGCTGTAGTCATTGTACCACCTAGCTACCTTACCTATCTGCTCTACTGCAATGGCCTTCTAACTAGTCTGCTTACTAATAATCTTTCCTAAATACCCAAATACTTCTTAAGGAATAGATCTATTTTTGATCATCTCCTAACTCAAAAACATTTTGTTGTTTTTTACTTTCTGACTAATCACGGCCTAAACTCTAATCCTTCCTAGCATTCTAGGTCTTTCACAATCTCTTTGCCATTTTTACTCTCTGCTTCTCTCCAGCTGACTAACTTCCTCTGTAAAACCTGAGCTTACCTTGTTCTTCTCTACTTCTTGTATTTTCCCACACCATACCTTATTTTACCTGAAATGTAGCCCTAGTTGAAACTCTTCAGCTGTTAGCTTTTTTCATGAAACATTCTGTGATTCCTGCAGAGTTTGCACAAAAAGGATAATCTCCTTTAAAACTGGCATGATTCATTGCTTATATTTTATTTTTTTGGGGGGGGAAGTAATTTGTGTTTTTGCCTGTATCTCAGCTAAAAGACATAAACCTCCTATGCATCAAGCCTTTTCTGCAACATAAAACACCTTGTACATAATAGGCATTGAATAAATGTTTGTCAAACAGATTTGTAGACATGCCTAGACCCTCAAGGAGATTACAGTCTAGTTGGAGTGGCTGAGCACAAAAAGGAGGAGAATTAAATAATACAAGAGATAAAATACAATATATACAATACAGCAGATGTTACAAGGCAGTTTACAAGTAATGACCAAATGAGTAGGATAAACAGCCAGTGCTGTGAGTACAGGACTCCTATCACCTCGGTGTGGAAAATTCACAGTTGTCTGCTTCGGCAACTGGATCTGAAAATTACCTCTGGGACCTTGATGTAGACTTGTTTTATTACAATAGGAATATAAGTGGTTTGGCACACTTTTGAAAGGACTGTAAGTGGCTCCCCACAGTGATTTAAGTTCAATTAAACTGGATATTGACAATCTGTAGACTTCCCTTCCATCTAAGCATTGTGATAGAAAAATTGCCATTTTCAGACCAGGCAAAGAGACAGATACGTGCATAGAGTGGAAGTCTTATTCATCAAGTTTTTTTTTTCTCTTCTTTTTCACTTCTACTCTTCCTCCCAATTACCTGTCCCCATGGAAACAGATGGAAAAGCTCACAACAACTGTAATTACTATTATTAATAATAATAATCACCATAGTAATAATACCAATCAGAGATAATGATGGGAAAAAAGCCAAGAGGGAAAATTAAATCAAGGCTCTTTACATATAAACAATTATACAGTTAGTGAAATTGCAGCTAGAAAAACTAGGGAGGTCATCTGAACACCCCAGGCAACTGTTCCTTTAAAAATGTACCCCAAATTATGTATAGTATGGATTTTGACCACAAAATCCACTTAATAGAATGCTGTCCCATTAAACGATGTTGCTGACTTTTACCTAAACTTCTTATTCTGTCATTTGAATCTGAGGCTATTAAATCTGTGTAGTTTGATAATGTGGATACAGATCAATGACTTTGAAAGTGCTGGCATAGAATTTGACAGAACCCAAGTATTCAGAGTTTATTGACCTGTCTTTAGAATAACAAATTGGGTCCTCACAACCAGTGTCCTTGAGATCCAAGGTCTGGGAACACCTTGCAAGGTTGTTGTGGAGACTAAATTAGATATTTGTAAAGAATTTAGGACAATACCTGGCACACAGTAGGTCCCATTTAAATGATTGTCCTCCCCATCTCCTTTTGAAACTTCCTTATAATTATTTTTTAATTGTGATATTTTTTTCCCCTTGTACCTACAGTGGCTAAACCCAGATGTGATCTGGGTCCTGTTTTAGTGTTGTGGCAAATATCCAATTTTTTTTCCTTTTCTTTCTAAATACTGATTTCTAGTATCATAGACTACAGAATCTGCAAGTTGCAGCAGAATAAAGAAGTTTTTTCAATTTTGCTTATAGGAAAACTGAGGACCAGGGAAACAAAATTAATGACTCAGATCATACAAGAAATTTATGAGAGAGTTGGAATTTCAACATGTCTGCAGACTAGTGCTCCTTCTGCAACATGGTTTAATTCAGTTGAATAATTTATTTAGAACCTACCTATGTACTAAGAACTGTGCTAATTCGGTCTATCTGATTCATACAACAAAATAGCTAGGAATGGGTTTTTTTGTTTGTTTTTAGCAAAATTTAACTTCTCTGTCCCCCCTTTTGCCTTCTTGTTTCCTTCCCACCCCCCTACCCCTCATTCCCCCCGCCAAATAACCCCTTGTCTATTCAGGACACTTCTAATGTGTTGCTGTACTCTTGTTAAACAGTGGCCATCACTCCATGTCCTCAACCTCATCTAGCGCTAGCTATCTTATATACACTTATTCATCCTATGTCAATCTCCCTTTCAGTCTAATGTCATGATAGAAAACTCCGTGGTAAATAGTTGCTTTCTAACTGATTGGTGACTATGATATGGTATATTAAGTTTTATTTTAGGATTCTAAGGGATACTCAACCTATACCGAAAGGAATGAATCCTGTAGCATTCCTAGCAATTTCTGGCAAGTCTGTGGATGGAGCTTTCTGGTGGAAATGGGGAGACAAACTTGTTAAATCGTTCCCCATGCCAGTTGAATTAATTCATGCATCATTACTACAGTCACTTTGGCCTATATGGATTTCTTTGTAAGTTTCATAGAAGGATGCATAGCATAATGATAAGATGGGAATATTGATGGAATATGGTTCCATGTAAATATGTAAGGGAGTCTGGGTTTCCCACAAACAATCCCATAAAGCACTAGAAAAAAGTGAAAAAAATGAGAATAATTTGTTCAATAAATAAAATTAATTATCTAGCTAGTATATTCCAGGCATTGTGCTAAATACTGGATGTAACAAATAAAAGGCATTTGATAATCCTTGATAATCCCTGTCCTCACAGAGCTCACAGCCTAATGCCAAATAGGGGATGCAACACACACAAAAAAGCTGAAAATGATAGGGGGAGGTTACCTATGAGGCGTAGAGAGAGAGAAAAGTAGACAGGGCATTATGAAGTCTTATAGCCAAGACGGGAAGTGATCTGAGGATCTGAGAGTTTCAAGGTCAATTTTATTTTTTAGAACATTGAATTTTTGGAGACAGAGAAGTCCAGGTAAGCAGCTGGGTAGGAAACAATGAGGATTCCCTTGGTGCTCTCTTTAAATTGTGAAGAAACAGGAAGTATCTCCTAGATGTCCATCCTGAAACTTCGTAATGAAAGGAAAGGAGAAGACCAAAGTGTAGTGATGCTAGAAAGGAATGAAAGTCAACTGTAAACTATTTAATTAATTCCAGAACAAGAAAAAATACTCAGAATCTTAGAGAATCACTGGACAGAAACAAATTAGAATAAATGGAAGATAAAGTACAATTCAGTCAAATATCATAGAAGGATACAGATTCAGAGACAGCTCAGCATCTTTTGGCCATGTGTGAACAATACAGATTCTTGGAGCCCCAGCAAGAGACAAGACTGAACCTGCCAAGTATAGAAAAACTTTAGAGCCACAATAATAGTAGCAGATAGTCCAGGAGCAGCATCCAGGCAGCCTGTGCCCAACCCAGCATCCAGTCAGCGCAGGCCCAGTCCAGCTTCTTGACCTCTTGGTCTTGAACCACAGAAGGAGATACAGATAATTCTTTTGGAAGGTGGTATCTATTCCTAGTTACTACACTGAGAACCAAGCAACGCTAGAGAAAAGAATAGTTTGGCCACAAAGACTACACAAATAGCTGAAATAAATGAAACAAAATATATAAAATAGAAGAGCTAGAAAGGAAATGCTTCTAAGGAGAAGTAGTACTTCTGAACATTCAGTGGTAAACATTTCTTAGGAAAATGGGAATAGAACACAGAGAAAACAGTATTCCCATGTATCTCATATAAAAGAAACGTTAAAACAAAATCAAAAGATTGAAAAATAGGAGAAAATTAAAGAAACAGTATTTTCATAAAACTGATCAAGAAAACAGGCCCAAAAGACATAAATTAAATATCAATGGACTACCTGAAAAAATCAGATAACAGATATTGGTTATCATATTAGGCAGCAATGACAATGCTAGAGTTGGAATAAGAAAGACTCAGGTTTACATCACACTTTTGCCACTAATTATATGATTATGTGTATGGTTCTTATCTGCAAAATGAGGCTAATCATAATTGTAGAAGTATTCTCTTAGAATTATTGTAAAGTCTAGATAAGATTGGGGCAAATAGGTGACATCGTAGATGGACCTGGAGTCAAAGAGACTGAGTTAAAATCCAGCTTCAGATATTTGCTAGCTGTGTGCCGCTGGGCAAGTCACTTAACTATGTTTGTTTCCTCATTTGTAAAATGAGCTGGAGAAGGAAATGGCAAACTGCCAATAAAACCTCAAATGCAGTCACAAAGAATTGGACATGACTGAACCACCACCACCACCAGATAACATAGTGTTTAAAAAGCGTCACTATGTGTATGTGTGTGTGTGTATGTGTAATAATTATTAAGTTTCCTAACCACTTCTCTTCATAGTAGGGATAATGACTGTTTTCATCCCTCATTCTTTTCTAGGACCTGCTAAGCTATGACAGAGGATAGGTCCCAATGTGACCACATTCTGCACCCAAGTTGTAAAATGAATTTCACTAGTTGCCTAGAGATTCATACCTGAGACATTATGCTGACTTTAACAGCTATTATTAGAACTGCTGAAGGGATATCTAGAAAATTCTCCTTTAGGGAAAGTTGCTACGTAAATAAAATGAGAAAATCAGAAGAAGCAATAAGAATCATTGTTCCGATGGGCATAGTGAGATGGCTGGTGTATTAACTCACTTAGGTGGTGTCTGGAAAATGGAAGCTATCTCTAAGCAAATCAAACATTTTAGTATTCTCACATATCTGCCACTGACTATCTTTGTGACCTTGGGGTCTTAATCTCTTTTACTTCAATTTCCTCATCTTCAAAGTGTGGATATTATTGTATAATTGTGTTGCCTATCTCAAATGCTTATTGGGAGGATAAACTAAAATATTATATAAGAAGGTATCTAGAAATATAAGATGATTTAGTTGCTGCAAAGCAGCTAGATATTTTTAAAAAACACAACACAGCAATGTGTATAAACAGGTTATTTGGATCTATTTTTTTATCATCTATCTATCAATCATCTATCTCAGAAAAATGCCCATTATCACTGAGAGATAGTACTCTAGCAATGAATCCTCTTCATCTAGATTGTTTCTTTCAAGAAATGGTCCATTACCATCTGACCCCTAGGTATTGTTGCCCCCACCCCATCCCCATCATACTTGTTTTACATGATTGGCTTGCAAACCAGAGGTTGAAGTGGATAATACAATTCATCAGCAGTCCTGATTCATCTTTCCTGAGTCCATGAAGCAATGTTCAGGAAAGCTTATGTAAGGCCAGATTAAACCATCAGGCAGTACAAAACAGATTGAGGTCTTCAAACTCTTTGGCTTCTCTGCTTCTCTGCTTCCCAGACTCTTTCTCTATATTACACCCTTTGTGACACACTAGCAATTAATATTATGTCAGAACCCACATTTATAAGAGAAGGGACAAGTAGACCAGGAAAATATATCTGGTCCAGGGAAATAAATCAAAGGCGTCAATATGGGCCAAAGGGAGTTGGGCTCTAAAACTGAACACTCCATTGATAAAAGAGACCATTTTTTTTCCCCTAAATTCCCCGACTGTATTGGATCTGACATTTTCCTTTACTAACCACCATTTATCCCAAGTTGATTCTCATACTACAAGTTGATTAAAATTTCACAGGAAAGCAAAACTATAAGGCCAGTGTCCGCATAAGAATTTGACTCATTTTACCCAAATTCTTCAATTAGTAGTTGTCTATTCTCTTTTCAAGATTTTGGTCAGATTAATGGATGCAGTTCAGTTCAGGGCAAGAATTGAATGAATCCTTTTGGTAACTTGGACCTTGAGAATTGTGTGTCCTGCTGTATCTATGACCCAATAATAGTTTCTGATCTACCATGGAGTCATCCCCAATCTCCTACTACCAATTCACAGATTGTTAGTTCTCCTACCTTTCATTGCCACAAAGACACCTTCTATCTATGAATAGATTATCCAGTGCTAATTTGAATTTAGCAAGGATTTTCAAGTTGAGGTATATACTCCTATCTAGGTCTGATTCATCAAAGTTCATTCTGTCTATTGAAGATTTTTTTTACCCTTACTTAGTATTTTATTTTCCCAATTACATGTAAAAACAATATTAAGATTCTCTTTTTTTGTTGTTGCGAATTTTTAGTTCCAAATTCTCTCGCTCCCTCATTGAGAAAGCAAGCAATTCGACATAGGCTGTACATGTGTAGTTATGCAAAATACCTTTATGTATAAGTCATTCTGTGAGAGAAAACACAGGAGAAAAAAAGAAAAATAAAGTAAAGAAAAAGTAGTTTGGATCTACATTCAGGCTCTCTCTATTCTTCCTCTGGAAATGGACAGTACCTGTCATCATAAGTTCTACAGAATTGTTTTGGATTATTTTATTGCTCAGAATAGCTAAGTTATCTCATCATACAATACTGCTTACTGCATACAGTGATCTCCTGGTTCTCTCATTTCACTTTTTGTCAGTTCATGTAAGTCTTTCCATGTTTTTCCCCCCTTAAGGCATCCTGCTCATCATTTCTTAAAGTACAATAGTGTACCATCAAAATCATATTCAACAACTTGTTCAGTCAATCAGTGAGAATAATGTTGTGCTATTTATTCCCTTTCACCTTCCTGCTCTTCCCCTCCCTTGTGACAGTTTTCTCTTGCCTCTTTTATATGAGATAATTTACCCTAATCTATCTCTCCCTTTCTCCTTCTCCCAATGAATTCTTCTCTCACCTCTTAATTTTATATTTTAGATATCACCCATTCATATTCAACTCATCCTGTGCCCTCTATGTATACATGAACATATATATGCCCACACACCCTCCTATACATACATACATACATACATATACACACACACACATACTCCCTTCAACTATCCTCATACTGAGAAAGTCTCATGAGTTACAGTGATTGGTTCTGCATGTAGGTATGTAAATAGATTAACTTTAATAATTACCTTATGATTTCTCTTTCATGTTTACTTTCTCATACTTCTCTTGATTTTTGTATGAAAGTCAAATTTTTCTGTTCAGCTCTAGTTTTTTCATCAAAAATGCTTGAAAATCCTTTATTTCATTGAATTATCATATTTTCCCTTGTAACATTATACTCAGTTTTGCTAGGTAAGTGATTTTTGGTTTTAGTCCTAGCCTCTTTGACCTCTGGAATATCATAATCCAAGCCCTTTGATCCCTTAAGGTAGAAGCTGCTAGGTCTTGTGTTATCCTGATTGTGTTCTACAATAATCAAATTGTTTCTTCTTAATTGCTTGCAGTATTTTCTCCTCAACGTGTAAACTCTGTAATTTGGCTATAATATTCCTAGGAGGTTATTTTGTTTTTTTAGTCATGGCTTTCAGGTAGTCCAATAATTTTTAAATTATCTCTCCTAGATCTATTTTGCTGGTTAGTGGTTTTTCCAATGAGATATTTCACATTGCCTTCAATTTTTTCATTTGTTTGGATCTGTTTTATAGTATCTTGATGTTGTATAAATTGATTCACTTCCAATAGCTCCAATTTAATTTTGAAGGAGTTATTCTCTTCAGTGAGTTTTTGAAATTCCTTTTCAATCTGGCAGATTCCACTTTTTTAAAACATTGTTCTCCTCACTGGCTTTTTGGGCCTCTTTTGCTATTTAAGTTAATCTATTTTTAAGGTGTTATTTTCTTCAGTCAGGTTGTTGACTTTCTTTTCATGTTTTTTTCCTACATCATTCTCATTTTTCTTCCCAATTTTTCCTCCACTTCTCTTACTTGATTTTCAAAATCCTTCTTAAGCTCCTCCATGGCCTGTGACCAATTCATATTTTTTTGGAGGCTTTTGATGCAGGAGTTCTAACTTTCATGTCTTCCTCGTGCTCCATGCCTTGATTCTTTTTGTCACCAAAAAAGGATTCTGTGGTCTATTTGTGCTTCTTCTGCTTGCTCATATTGCCAGCCAATTACTTGACTTTTGAGCTCTTTGCCAAAATAGAACTCTGCTTCCAGAATGAAGAGAGCTTTGTCCCAAATCACTAGGGTTTACACAGCTGCCAGAAGTATTAGGAGGGCAGTGTCTCTACAGCCCCCACAAGCTCTGGCTCACTGGCCACACACACCAGAACCACCACCCAATGCTGCAATCCAGATCTAAGCAGGCTAAAGCAAGAGCAATTTCCTTCTGAATGGTTGCTTGTTCCCCCTACAATCTGCAGGCTAGGAGCTCCTGAAGCTGCCATGTGGTACAGCCACCACGCCTCTACCACTTCTCACCTGGGGTCAGGGGCTGGACCTCAATCTTCCATCCTCCACTATTCCAAGTGTTCCATATTGATCTTTTACTTCATCTTCGGCATTTATTGGCTGAGAAATCTGGAAACCATCACTGCTGCGGGTAATTCACTCTCCTGAAGACTGCTCTTGCCGCCATTGGTTAGGGCCACCCTGAGGCCAGAACTGAGGGGCTCACATAGTACTGTGCTCAGTTTCCAGCTTGATGTGTTAGACCTTTCTTTTTGGCCTACCTGGCTGCCTCCAGCAGGAGATTTGTTTCTCTCTGTCATGTTGTGGGTTCTGTAATTTTAAGGTTTGTTTAGAGTAGTTTTTTAATGTATTGGAAATGCTTACACCAAGTCTGTGCTTCTACTCTTCCAACTTGGCTCTGCCCCCCTCAGGCCTCATTTTTGTCAGATAATTTATCCTATTGTACTTTTCCCTTTCCCCTTCTCCCAGTGCATTCTTCTTTTCCATCCCTTATATTAATTTACATATTTTTTAGCTAATTATACCATCACACTCAACTTACCTCTTCCTTCTATCTATCCTCATAACTGCCTTAATAATGGTAAAGTTTTTTTATGGGGTTATAAATATCAATTCACCATTTGAAGATGGTGGCATAGAAGCAGCAAGGTTTTGCAGCTTACACATAGCCACCTCTAATAACCATAAACTATGACTCTAAAATTTTAGGGCTCCAAAACTCACACAAAAATACACATCTCCTGCTAAAGGCAGCTTGGCACAAAGGGCTCATTGTAGCAAGTTAGGAACCTAAAACAGCCCACCCAAAAACCATGGGTTGACCCTGGGGGTGGCCAGGACAAGCTGCAGCTGGAGTCTTCAGGAGAGTGGATCAGTGGCAGCTGTGGCAATTTCCAGAATTATCAGGCCCTAAGAAATAAGGACAAAATGAAAGGTCAGTGGAATTCAGCTAAATTTGGGGGAGAAAAGTGGTCCAGCCAAACTGCCTCCAGGACAAGAAAGTGGCAGAAGCAGCCCTGCAGTGGCTTCCACCTGGCAGCTTCAGAGCTCCAGGTCTGCAGACTGCAGGGGGGCCAAGTGATCATTCAGAGGCTAAATGTTCTTGTGTTAAGCAGCCTGGATCTGGATTGGGGTTTTGGGGGGTGGTCCTGGGGTGCGTTTTCAGTGAGCAAAGCTGGTGGGGGCTGCAGTAGCTTCCTAATAGCTGTGACAGCTGCAAAAATCCCAGGAATTTGGGACCGAGCTTTCCCCCCAGGAAGCAGAGTTCCACAGAGCTAAAAAATCAAGTAATTCACTGGCAACATGAGCAGGCAAAGGAAGCAAGGTAAGAACAGCAACTGAAGCCTAGAATCCTTTTTTGGGGACAAAAAAGGTCAAAGAATGGAATGGGAGGAAGACAACACAGTCAGACTTCCCACACCAAATGCTTCCAAGAAACATGAAGAATTCCTACAAGCCATAGATCAGCTTAAAAAGGGTTTTGAAAACCAAATAAGATAAGTGGAGAAAAACTTGGGAAGAGAAATGAGAATGATGCAAGAAAATCATGAAAAAAGCATCAACAATCTGACTGAAGAAAATAACACCTTAAAAATAGGTTAACTCAAATGGCAAAAGAGGCCCCAGAAGCCAATGAGGAGAAGAATGCCTTAAAAAGTTGAACTGGACAGATGGAAAAAGAATCTCAGAAGCTTTCTGAAGAGAATAATTACTTCAGAATTAGAGTGGAGCAAATGGAAGTAAAAGAGTTTATGAGAAATCAAGATACTATGAAACAGATCCAAACAAATGAAAAAATAGAAGGCAGTGTGAAATATCTCCTTGAAAAAAACACTGACCTGGGAAATAGACTCACGAGAAAAATTAAAAAATTATTGGACTACCTGAAAGCCATGATAAAAAAAAAGGGTCACGGCCCACAGGTTGAGAACAAGTGCTCTAGATAGAGGTGTGTTTATTATTCTCTTAATCTGTGTACTGGTTTGTAAGTGACCACAAGCACTCTTCTCAAGCTTGGAACTGTGACCAGTGCCCCTGCTCTTCTGTGGCCATAAGCCCTGCTGTGCTAGTCTTCTTCACCCTGGGACAGAGACGTAGGACCTGGACCCCAATCCAGGTATAGGCAATTTAACAGAGTCCAGCCCCTGTTTCCAGAAAAGGGGTCCCTGTAAATCTCCTTCTGACTCATTGTCCAATCCTTTACTGTCTGCAGACTGAGAGGCCTAGAGATTGCCACTGCTGCTACTGCTCCTGAGGCCTGCTCCTGGTTGGCTAGGGCCCTGTCTGCAATAGTGCAACTTACACCGGACTTGATGCATTCACCTTGGTGCAATATACCTTTCTGGTCAAGCTTCTAAGCTATTTTGGGTTGGAAGATTGTTTTACTCCATATTTTTGTGGTTTCTGCCATTCTAGAATTTGTTTAGAGGCATTATTTAAAGGTATTTGGAAGAGTTTGGGGGAGATCTCAGGCAAGTGCCTATATTACTCTGCTATCTTGACTCTGCCTTGTCTATTGAAGATGACTACAGGGCACCAGATAACGTCCCATTTATTTCAGCTTCATTCACCTCTATAAATCAAGTCATTTAGGCAAGTCATAGCTAGCCTACCCTACAGCCTGCTAAGACTGGATAGAAAGCATGTAAGAAAAAGAAAATACTATCTAATTACATAGTTTCATTTCTTCTGTCCTTGCACTGGAAGCTCCCAGGAGAAAAACAACAGAGGACAAGAGGCAACTTTGAAAGAGAAGTCTGTTAGGAACACTTTGAGATTCAGTCAGCCTTCCCCTCTCCCATCTATTGCCTGCTGTGTTTGTAACAAGGGTTAGTGATGCCTGTTAATTGAATTGTGGAGAGCACTTTGGAACATTTAATTGTTCCTTTATATCTTCTTTATATTGCATATATCAAAAAATGCCAATATTTGGATTATTAAAGCTCCAATTCATCCTTGGGGCCTAGAAGGCAGCAGTGGCAAACTGTCATTAGCTGTAAAATGAATGATGTTTTTTTCAGACAAACCTTTCCTGTCTGTCATCCTAGAAAATGAATATAATTTTGACATAATGAACATGTGTGTTTGTATACATGCAGGCATGAATGGATGAAGAAATAAATGAATATACTAACAGCAAAATCTAAAGTTTCTAAGGATACATTCCAACCATATCCATTGAACCATGAGGTTACAAAGCCATCCTCGACTCTACCTTTTCCCTCTTCTTTCATATTCAGGCAGTTGTCAATTATTGTTTACAAAAAATGTCTCTATAGGAATCTTTAGTATCTGTCCCCTTCTCTCTTCTCATGAATTTCTACTCAAAGGCCATCACCACTTCTCCCTTGGACCATTGAAAATTCCATCTAAATTGATTTACCTACCTCAATTCTCTATGATTTCCAATTCAGATTCAACACAGCTGCCAAACTGATAACCTTAAAACCCAGGTTTGGCAATGTCATTCTCTGTTCCCTCTTGCTTCTTGAGTAAAATTCACATGTTTTTGCACCTAAAGCATTTCCCAATTTGTTCCCAGGCTACCTATCCAGGTATATTGAACATCTCTTTCCTTCATAGTTTGGTACTGTGAAAAATAGTAGTGATTTTGTTTTTATAAGACTTCAGTTCATATCCAGTCTCTGTTGTATGACCTTGGACAAATCATTTATCAGCCCAAGTTTCTCATTCAATATCACAGAGAGAGTTGGGCTCGATGACTTCTAAAGTCCCTTTTAGCTCCAGATCTGATTTCTATTCTATGACATATTGTATTCTAAACAACTTGTCTACTTCTCTGTACACAAAATACGAACTCCTCTCTCTGTGTCTTTACACAGGCTGATCTCCATTACTGAAAAGCAGTCCTTCTCCAACTGAGATTCTTAATATTCCTAGCTTCCTTTAAGTCTCAGCTCATAGTGACTGCTCATATACTACCCCTTATTTAGTTTTATCCTCCATCTCTCTCTTTCTAATCAAATTGCTAGATATCTATTGAGCTATGGACATTCTATCTCCCTTGAATGATGTGCAATGTTCTTGAGGGCTGGTACTTTCATTATTTTGCCTTTGTACCCTACCATGTCTAACACATAGCAGATAATAAAGAAAAACTGGTTTAATTGTTGATTGCATGAATAAGCAGTTGAAGGAATGAAATGTAATCTGAGGATATCAGTGTTGAAGAACTCTGTCCCCCATAGTACAATATATTGTGTAATGTGAAATTTATAGTTTGCAGTTTTGCTACACATACAGTGATGATTCACAAATTTTTGACATTTGGATTTGATTTTGTAATATATTCCATTTTCTAAAATTGTCATACTTTTTCTAAGATGTGAAGTAGCTAAAAGGTGAGTGTGTGTGAGAGGGGTATGGAATGGAGGGTAGGATGTTGTCTAGCATAGTGGATGAAATTTTAGATAGTGTATCAAAAAGACCTACTTCCAAAATTTGCTTCTAAACTAACTAGCTCTAGAACAGAAGGCAAGTAACTACCTCTCTGTGACTTTTTCCTCACTGACAAAATAGGGATAGTAATGCTTGTAATATCTGCCCCACAGGATAGTTATAAGGGTCCAATTAAATAATGTGAAATTTAAAAGGCTACAAACATAGGCCCAAAGTCTTATTCCATGTATGAGTGTGTCTTATTAATATTATTTAACCAAACTGGTACAGTAGTGCAAAGGAAAAGAATACTGCACTTAGAATCAGAGAACTTCTTTGGACTTTATCCTTCTCATTTGTAAAAAGAGTGAGTCAGATTAGTTGATTTCTTTGGTCTCTTCCAACTCTAAATCTATGATATTAACTTTGTTTTGAGAACTTTTGAAATATTACAGCACTTACCTTAAAGATAACTGGAAACATATCCTGAGCATGGTGACCATGCCTGAGAGACTGAATCTAGCAGATCTTTTTGAGCTTAGGAGTTCCAAGTGTCAATGTATTATGCTGATAAGGTAAATGTTAATTTCATTATTTATGTGGTCAACCACTGAGAGGGGGTACCACTAGGTCACTTAAAGAGGAGTGAACTGACCCAGGTTGGAATTGAAGAAGGTCAAGGCTCCTATACTGCTGCTTGGTAATGACCTCTGCATTTTCTACATGGGTGAAATAGGGAGATACAATCAGATAGATAGATGATAGATAAATAGATGGATAGATAGATAGATAGATAGACAGATAGACAGACAGATAGATAGATAGATAGATGATGGATGGATGGATAGATAGATATAGATACATGTAGAATATAGAGATATATAGCTATAAATATATGTAGATATCTATATACATATTGCATATTATTGATATATATATATAACCTATGTAATGTGTATCTATAACATGCATAGAGTTCGCATTGTTTATATGTGAATAAATGATAGAACAATAAATAAATGGAGGAGCTGAAACTAAGGGAATGAATTTGAACTAGGACAATCAGGTAGGAAAGATCGTTTTCTTTTTTCTTTTTCTTTTCTTTTTTTAGTATATGACAATTGAGTTGAGATTTGAAGGAATCTAAAGTTTCCAAGAATAGAAAGTGAGAAGGGAGATCATTCCAGGCATTTTGGAGAGACTAGAAAAGGCACAGAAACAGCAGTTGGAGTATGGTGTAACAGAAATATAAAGTAAGCCATCTTGGATGGAATGAAGTATGAATGAGAGACAGTAATATATAATCAAGCTGAAAAGATAAGTTTGGGCCAACTTATGAAAGGAGGACTATGTATTTTATCTTAGGGGGCAAAAGGAAATTATTAAAGCTTATTGACCACATTAGTCACATAGTCATTCCTGAAAAGTAGGTGAATTGTGTTATTCAGGAATTATGAAAAATCAGTCTTCTAGCATTATAAACCACATACTATGGTGCCAGATACTGTACTTAGTACTAGGAATATAAAGTCAAAATGGAAAGATTCCTGTTCACAAGGACTTTATATTCTAATTTTCCCTGGTAAGAGTTTGCATAGAGTTTTTTTTAATGAGTTTTTTAATTCATCTAAGACAATGGTGATGAGGCTGTTAGTTTCAGTCTCTGGCACAGCATTCTGAGAGCTCTACATATAATAGATCAGAGGGATAGTTAACATGTTAGATGACAAAACAAAATTCCAAAGATCTTGGCAATGGCCCAGAATGAATCCAATATAACTAAATTTAAGAGATATAAATACAAAAGTGTAAGTTTGCAATTTTAAAAAAAAAGGAGGAGGGGGGTTAACAAGCAAATTATAGATGTGATGTCCAAATAAGTGTTGAAGATCTTTGAAAAATCATAGGATATATGCAAACTATTAAAAAGCCCCAAATACTGGAAACTGGCAAATGTCCCAATTCCTAAAAAGGTGAAGCAGATGAATTCTTTATAGAAAAAATGCACTTAACCTAGCAAAATTTTCATACGTATGATTAAAGTGATAAATTGTAATCTTAAATAAAAGGCAAATTGTACTATCTTCAGGAGATCTTTTTTTTGTTGTTATTGTTCCAGGCTCCTTCCTTGACCCTCCACTCCTAGCTACAACTGTCTTCTTTCTACTCTGTATACATTTTGTATTTATCACAATCTCCTTAGTTTGTAATTTAAGTTCTGGAGAGCAGGAGCTGTTTGTTGTTGTTTTTTGTTTGTTTGTTTGTTTTATCTCCTATCCTAATTTAAACACCTTGAAGGAAGAGATTAGAACAGTATTTGGTGTCTAGTAAGGGCTTAAGAGCTTATCAGCTGACTGCTTTCCATCTCTGACAAATTGTTTCTATGATCAATGTTCCCTCCTTGGTCCCCAGTTAGCTCATTTGCAATATGAAAGTATTAGAGTGGATGATATCTGTGGTTACTTCTATCTATGAAGAGTGGTGATTATTAGTATTACTTGGGGATTTTCCTTTGCTTGGAAAGTTGGATGAGAGGGATAGTGATGTGAACATTAAATGTTAGGGATTCCTCTTACATAATCAGACCCTTCCTTATTTTATATCTCATTTTGGTTCCCCAAAGCATCTCAGACACAAACAAAACATCGCAAAACATCAGATTTCCTG
Organism: Pseudocheirus occidentalis; assembly: GCA_028646575.1. Taxonomy (NCBI): domain Eukaryota; kingdom Metazoa; phylum Chordata; class Mammalia; order Diprotodontia; family Pseudocheiridae; genus Pseudocheirus; species Pseudocheirus occidentalis. The sequence continues at coordinate 222,548,440 of CM053596.1, read as the reverse complement.
AAAAAAAAAAAACAACAGTCTAAGCTTGAGTAATTATTTGGGTTGGACTTGAAGGCTTTTAAAATTACTTGCAGCTTTAAATCAATGATGCCATGAGTCTAGACTAGGTCCTTAGTTCATTCAACTTTCTGACTGGCTCCCCAGTGGACTTGTCTTCCACAATTGCTTTCAGAATATAAAATAAATGCAGGGATTGATCATGTGGGAATGGGAGTTAAAAAAGGTAAAACTAATAGGCAATAAACATTAATTAAGTGTTGAGAGTGTGCCAGGCATAGTGCTAATTGCTGAGGAAACAATGAAGGTGAGAGATAATCCCTACTCTCAAGGCACTTGCAGTCTAATGGAGGAGAGACAACAAGCAAATAATTATGTATTAATATATGTATATTCATATATATATGAATATATATATGAATATATATTCATACATATACATATATTCACATATATGTATATATGTACAAGTAACAATGTACAAAATGTGATAGAAAGGGTAAACTGGAAATGATCAAGTAAAGACAGGAGAATTAAGAGTGATTAGGAAGACTTCCTGAAGAAGATGGAATTTTAGCTGGAACTTGAAGGAAGCCATGGGAACCATGAAGGGGTAGAAATGAGGAGGGAAACTATTCTATACATAATGGATAACCAGAGTAAATGCCCAGTCAGGAAATGGAGTGTGTTGTTTGAAGAACAAGATGATTAGGCAGGATCACTAGGCCACAGAGTATATGGTGGGGTGTAAGTTGCAAGAAGATTAGAAAGATACGAGTGTGTGTTTAAAGTACTTTGAATGGCAAAGAAAGGGTTTTATATTTGATCTTGGAGGTGATAGGAAGTGTAATTCCATGCACCAGCAGATTCCCAAAAGAATGCTACTGTGAACAGCTTTTAAGGTTCGGATTATACAGTATGGTGAACACTCTGTTTATTCCATTATAAATCAAGGCAAACATTCACAATATATCAAAATATTATATTCAAAACATTACATCTTATCAGAGAAAATTACAATATAGAGTTCATAACAGCTTAACATTAGAATGGCCACATAGTTTTCGCCACAATATTTAGAACAGAGAACAAAAGAATAATCATCTGGTTTCCATAAGGGGAACACTCCTTACTTAATCATTCAGTCAATTCACAATACAGTAATCAAACTTCCACTCATGGAGCAACCATTAACTTAATCATTCAATCAATTCATAATACAATAATCAAACTTTCACTCATGGGGGCAACAATTAATCAGTCACTAATCAATTCATAATACAATAATCAAACTTCCACTCATGGGGCAACCATTAACTTAATCAGTCATTAATCTAGATTCCCAATTACTAAATATCATTAATCACTAGTACAGTCATTAGAAAACCACTCAAACCCTCCACTCCAGCAAACCTCAGTTTCATCCAAGTGGAGGCCTTTTCTTCATCTTGACTCTGGGTGGTCTCTCTGATTCCCTGGACCCCCTTCCATGGTCCCAGCTCCCTCCTGAATCCACCAGTCACCTGGATTCAGAGGCAGACAGCTCCCAAGTTCTTATCTAATCCTCTGGGCAGTTTTTGTTAGACATTGCAGCTCACAGGGTCCAGCACAGCTTAAGCTCTTCTCCACTTCTATTGCCTGGAACTCAAGGATCAGCCAGGCCACGAAGAAACAAAGTCTTATCCTAGTCATGCTTCTTCAGTCCTCCAGCAGTTCAGCTGGCCCTAGGCCCAGAAGGAATATTGGCCTTCTGGGTGGCCTTCATCAGATTCTGGTCTCAGGAAAACTCCATCCCAGTTCTCAGTCAGCTTCTGGATATTGGGAGAGAATTATTATATGCTTCTTCAGTCTAGCAGCCCAGTTCCCAGATGCTGAGACAATCCTGCTTCTTCCAACAGGAAAATTCCAATTCTGTCTCTCTGTCTCTAGAATTCTGCTTTATATACACACACTGGCCTCCTGTCTCAGTCAATCCCCTTATTCCATGTCAACAAGGGAATTTGCACCCTCTCAACAGGGGACAGAGCTCATACTTAGCCCTAAGTTACTAAGTGCTAAGTATCTGCTAAACTGATTGCTATTACAGGAAGCTACTGGAGTTTACTGAGTAAGGGGGTGATATGGTTAGACCTATACTTTAGGAAGATCACTTTCACAGCTGATGGAAGATGAAATGGTGTGGGGAGAAATGTGTGGTCAGGAGATGAACCAGCAGGCTATTTCAATATTCCAGGAATAAGGACTAGATGGAAGGCTGCAGCAGGGTAGTGGCAGGCAGAGGAGAGAAGGGGATACATGTGAAAGATAGAAAATGAAATCAGAATGTCTTAGCAACAGATTGGATATGGGGATATGATAAAAGGGTGAGAAATTGAGGGTGACACCTATGTTGTGAGCCTGAATGACAGAGAGGATGGTGATGGCTTTATTAGTAATAAGGAAGTTAGGAAGAGGGGAGGACTAAGATAACAAATTCAGTTTTAGACATCTTGACTTGAAGATATCTATAGGATATCCAGTTCAAATTGTTCAATAAGCAGTTGTAGAGGAGTTCAACTGGAGTTCAATAGGGAGGTTAGGACTCAGTAAGTTGATTATGAGAATCCTAAGTATAGAGAAGATGATCAAATCTATAAACCAATGAGATCACCACATGAAATAGTATAGAAGAAGAAGAAAAGAGAGCCCAGGAATCTGGAGGACACTCATGGTTAGGGGGTATGACCTAGGTGAAGATCTAGCAAAGGAGATTGAAGAGAGGTCACCTACATAGGAAGAAAACCAGGAGAGAAGAGGGTAACAGGTAGCCCCGTTATGGTTTAATTCCTATTTTCAAACCGTCTTTGATGTTTATTATTATCTTATTTCCCCTGTATTAATACTTACGAAAGTTTGGATTCACCACCCTACCTCTATCCCCTAAGTCTTCAATTTGTCTCCCCTTTGGTGTATTATAACCTGATACACATATTCCCTCAAAACTGAAAGACCGCGGTACTTTGAGCAGCAAAACCTATGAAACAAGCAGATTTTTTAAATTAAAAATTAAAACATTGAAATCATTTCCCATAAAACAGAAAGAAAGGCTATACTAAGGAATGCAAGAGGCAAACATTTTATGATAGTACCTAGTACCTGTTCAGAAGGGAAAATCGCACTGGCAGTTTGTCTTATTATTTGTTACCTAACAACCCATACTCATTGTTCCATGGTAGATGTTCCATAAATATGTGTTGAATTGTTAAATATTCCTAGTCTTCAAGGGAAAATGGAGGTTTCTGTTCCTGATTTCTCTAAAAGTAGTACTTCCCTGAAGCTGCTATGTGCCAGACAGCATACTGATAATTAATGCAAAAGAGTAAACTTAGAAACTCACATCTGCCAACTAAATGGATATTTTGACCTTTAGAATAATACTGAATATACAGTATGTGGACTATAGAGGTTGTCATAATCTCTTTGACCTTGTTACAAAATGTCTGCTTGACAACATTTTTTCACCAATTTCATCCAACAATGAGTCAACCAAAATAAGTAGTCATTTCTAGTTTGGTAATAATAGGACTCATTTTGTGATAATGCACTTGAAATTTATTTTGGGCAATATTTTGCCCAGGTTTCTGTAGCTAAACACGAAGAGCTATAAAGTAAAGCATTTTGTGGTCTTACTCTTCTTGATGTAAGTTGATTTTGGAAGAAATTATTAAAAATCTCTTTGAAAATTTTTTTCCCCATTAGGATATTATAAAACATGTTTTCAGTGGAGGGGAATTAGAGGATAGCAGAGAAACCCCTACTTTGGAAAAGTTAAAACTCCGTGGCACACACCTCAGAATTTTAACCATTGTACGTTCCCTTCACACACAGGCTCCAATTTTAAATAAAGAAGAATTCTAGGCAAAAATAGCTTATTTCATGTACTCTCCATTCTGGGAATTTTGATGGCATGTAATTTTTAGCCCAAACTGTTGAACTCGATGCTAAATCGTCTAGTGTTTTCTGTGTTATGAATAAATCTTGGCAATCTGAGTACACAGCAAGCCTCTGAATGTGTATTTGTAGAGGGGTGGGGATAAGATTGGGGGGGCTAGGGGAGACATGTCTTCCTCTTCATAGATCCCCCACATCCCCTAGCAGAGAGCTAGAGGCAGAGAGACAATTCATGAATAAACACTTATTGAATGAATGATTGATTGCTATTGCTTGGGGCCCTGGGCTGTCTTGCTGCTTTGTTTCGTAACATCCCCTTCTGTTGTGTTGCATTGAACAGAGGATAAGATCTGGACTACCGTGCAGCATAACAACACAGAGCTTGCTCGAGTGCGAGGGGCACATCCCAAGAGGCCCTATGTCATGTACTTTAACTACAGCAGCAGCATGGAGCAGCTGGAGGCGATGATCAACAGTGCTGAATATTGTGAGCAGGAGGCCATTTACCACTGCAAGAAATCTCGTCTGCTGAACACCCCCAGTAAGTTCCCTGCACCTCATTCTTTGCTGGGCCATAGCTGGTTGTCCATTTAGGCCTGTGGACCAGGAGGAGAAATTAAACCCAGAATTACTTTCCTAGTAACCAAGTCATAGTCATAAAAGTGAACAGAGGAGCGTCTCCCTTGTCAGGTGTAAGTACTCAGTGTAGATGGAAGATTAGGTCAGAGGACTTGGATTCAAATCCTTACTCTGATGGTTTCCCCCTACATGATCTTGGGTAAGTCATTTATTGCTTTTGGTCCTTAATTTCCTGCTCTATAAAATGAGATCAGTCTAGAAAGCCTCTAAATCTATCACTTTCTGACTTTGGGCAGGCATATCACTTAACTTAGTCCTTCATGTTCCTCATTTACCCCTTCTGGCTCTAAATATTTGAAAGTCTTACTCCATCACATGTGATAACTTTAGTCAAATGGCTTGAAATTTATAAAGTTTTCCATAAATTCAGAGTAGTGTTATTTTTGTCATTGCGGCTACTCCAAAGGGGCAACAAGCAACCACTCAAAGCTTTTAGCGTTTTCCTTTTCAACCCAGTGTAGGCTTATTTCACTGTTTTTCAATTTAGTAGATTTCAGAAACTTAAAACTGGAACCCATGATGATGAAATGTGGCATATTTACTATACTGTAGAATATACACTAGAATGCTGACTTCTAATGCTTTGATGCTTCTATTAAAATGATTCTGTGTCTCAGTATCTGCTCTACCCAGCAGTGAATGTCAGCATTCACCACCATGGTCTATCCAGTCCACACTTCTGTAGCTTCTGGGTGTATAAAATAATATGTTGGAGTATACAATTATTAATTCTATTGTATTATAGTCCACGAGTAATTTTAAAGTTATTACTTTATGTAAAGCATTCTGCATTTGCCCTGGGGGGAGAGAGACAAGGGTTTACATGGCATAGTCCTTGCCTTTGTATACTTTACAATGCAAATGGCAGATGTGATATGAGGTATATAAGGTGGGTAAGTAACTATAGCATCAGTATCTACAATGCATGATAATGCACAATAAGTGCCTAAGAGCAATGTTAATGAATTGCTTTTGAATTCAGAGAAGGAGGAAGTTTCATTACTTACTAAGGCAGATTTTGGATAAAGGGAAGGTTTCTGGAGGAAGTAAGACATGTGTTAGACTTTAAAGGATGGGGAGGAATTCAATATATGTTTTTAGGCAATGAAGGGAAAGGTAGAAATAGGAATCAGTGAAAAAAATGGCAAAGAGGTATGGAAAGCACAGTTGTATGGATGGTTGTGCATGAATGTAAGCAGTGGAAGATAAAGCTAAAAAGGCAGGTTGATTTGTCCTTGTGGAGGACCTTAAACAGAGGGAAGAAATGAAAGAAACAATTATTAGCTTCTTACTATGTGCTAGCCACTGTGGTAAGCTCTTTACAAATATTGATGCAATGGGTTTTCACAACTACCCTGAGAGGTAGGTACTATTTTTATCTCCATTTTACAACTGAGAAAACTGAATGAACAGAGGTTAAATGATTTACCCAGTGTCAAGCAACTAGTGAAGTATCTGAGACTGGGTTTGTACTTACTGACTCTAGGTCCAGAACTCCATCCATTGGGCCATTTATCTTCTAGTTTAAGGAATTTGAATTTTATCCTGGATGTAAAGGGGAAACACTGAAATCTTTTTTTTTCTTTTTGGAGGGGAGAAGGCAGGGCAATTGGGGTTATGTGACTTGCCCAAGGTCACATGGCTAGTAAGTGTTAAGTGTCTGAGACTGGATTTGAAGTCAGGTCCTTCTGACTCCAGGGCTGGTGCTCTGTTCACTGCACTAACCAGCCTCCCCTGAAACAAAGAAACTTTTAGTGCAAAGGAGAGACGTGTTCAGTTCCACAAATAAGGAAGCTTAGTCTGGTTGTGATTCAGAGAATAAGTTGGAACTGCAAGAGAAAAGGAGCAGAGAGTTTAATCTGTATGTCACAAACATTTGTTAAGTGCTTTGTGTTCTAGGAATTACAAAGAAAAAAGTGAAATTATTCTTTGACTTCAAGCAGATTATATTTAATGAGAGATAACATGTATACACATATATATATTTTAAAAATATGCAAAATGAATACAAGGCAGGTTTTTGTTTTGTTTTGGTTTTTTTGGAAGCCAAATTGTAGCAACTGGGGCAGACAATAAAAGATTCATGTGGAAAGTAGAACTTAAATAGAATTTAGAAGGAAACCAACAATTCCAAGAGGCAGAGATAAAGAGGGGATGAATTCCAAGAATGGAGGACAGTCAATAAAAGAGCATAGACAGAATAGACATAATGCTGTGCGTACAACAGTGATGACAGTATTGCTGCGTCATAGAATCTAAAAAGGAGGAGTTAAATATAAGAAGATTGAAAAGATAGAAAGGGTCCAAGGCAGGAAGAGATTTAAATTTCAAACAGAAGAATTTATATCTGATTCTGGAGAACTGGGAATCACTAGAGTTTATTGAATGAATCAGTAACACAATCAGAACTGTTTTTTTTTTAACAAAAATCATTTTTGTATAACATGTGGAAATTGTATTGAAGTGGAGAAAGACTTAAACCAGGAAAGCCAAATAAGAGACCATTTTGGTAGTCCAGGTGAGAGGTAAGGAGGCTGTGAATTATCAATCAATAAACATTTATTAATCACCTATGATGTTCCAGGAACTATGCTAAACTCTAGCTTACAGTCTAAAAAATGGGGAAGAAGGCAAGCAGACAAATATTGGCAAAGCCGAGTACATACATGATAAATCAGAAATGTTAGCAGAGGGAAGGCTCTGGTATTAAAAGGGCTTTCTGCGGAAGGTGAGGTTTTAGTTGAGATCTAAAAGAATTCAGTAGTTACAGAGTCAGATGACCATTCCAGGAATAGGGGACAGCCAGAGAAAATGTCCAGAGCTAAGAGAGGGAGTGTTTTCTTCATGGAACTACCAGCAAACCAGTATCACTGAATTGAGGAATGGCAAGAAGTAAGGTATAAGAGGACTGGAAAGGTAGGAGGGGGGCTAGGTTATGTCAAAAAAGATTCTGTCTTTGCTCACTGTCAAAAAAGATTCTGTGTTTGCTCTTGGAGCCAATAGGGAGTCACTGGAGTTTGTTGAGTGGGGTGGTGGTGATGGTGATATGGTTGGACCTTTTATCACACTGCCAATTAAGCCCAGTCAAGTCTCAGTTTGCATCTCTCCCACAGTTTATCAACTTTGTTCCTACAAACATGGTACTGAATTGAAGGTTGAGAAAATCAACACAACCGTTCTGACTAAGCTCATGCCAAATTTATTTTCCAGGACCTCCACTGGGTCCTCACTGCTGCTAGGCAATTCTATTATAATTTTATTATTAATTCACTATCCCAGTTTCCACACTCCTTCTTCCAAATTCTTTTATTCTCTCCTCAGGTCTCCCATGGTATCCCTGTCCCCCACTCCCTGAGCTGAAAATCTTGCCTTATATTTTAAAGAAAAAACTCAGTATATTCACCATGAACACCCTCTTACTCATCTGTCCCTCAGGTTCCTTCTGACATTATATCTTCTTCTACACTTGTCTCACACTGACAAAATGGCCTTACTGCTTACCAGGGATAACCCCTGTGATTTTTGGTTTTGTTTTCTTTTGATTTTCTGTTAAATTTTATTTTTAACTTAGGGAATGAAACAAGTATTTCCATAAAATGGTACAATAAAAAAGATGATTGCCCATGAAAATGCAAATCTACCATGTACAACTTGCTATTCCTTTAAAATATCCATTATCATGCAAATTTCTTTTTCATTCTTCCCTCCTGTGACCCCAGAGACAAGATGGGAAGAAGAAGAGTGAATAGCTTGTTTAGGAGAGATGGGCTGGGAGAGAATTGAGGGGTCAAGGGACTGGAGGACATGCTGTATAAAAAGAACAGGGTTATAGAAGAGAAGGTAGCAAAAGAGGTGAAAAGCCAGTAAGAATATTGTTGGGTACGGAGATTTCACAATTCTTGAACATGGAGGTGGTATAGATATGGGTAATGGCAAAATCAAGGTTATGACTATCCTTTGTATATGGAATTAAGATGGTTGTATATGAGGAGAGAAAAGGGGATAAATAGGGAAAAAAGATATGGAGAAAGAAATAATAAAATTTGCCAATTGACTGACTATATGAGACAAGTGAGAGTAAAGCATTAACTGATAACAGTAAGTTTGTGAATCTGGAAGGGTTGTACCCTTGAGAATAACAAGGAAGATTAAAAGAGTAAAATATTTGTGCAAGTGGGAAATAAATGCTCAATCATTTCCAACTCTTCATGACCCCATTTGGGATTTTCATGGCAAAGTTACTGGAGTGGTTTGCCATTTCTTTCTCCAGCTCATTTAACAGATGAGGAAACTCATGCAAATGGGATTAAGTGATTTGCCCAAGATCTCATAGCTAGTTAGTGTTTGAGGCCAGGTTTGAACTTAGGAGAATGAGTCTTCCTAACTCCAGGACTGACACTTTATCCACTGCACCACAGGGAAATCATATGAAGTATGTGGCATTTGTGATGCCTACAGGACATCCAATAATGAACAGGAAAATATCCAGTGGAATATGGTGATGTGGAACTAAAACTTAAAAAGATTGGGATATGTAGAACTGGGAGTCATCTTCACAGAGCTTGCAGTTGAAACCACGGGAGCCGATGAAGTCACCTAGTACATAGAGAAAAAAGAGAAAAAGACAGCATAGAATCTTGGAGTACACGCATAGTTAGTAGAAATGACATGGGTGCATGTATGAAAGGAGAACAATAAGAGGAAGGAGAACCAAGAGAAAATGTACTCAGGACAAAGCATTCAGAAGTAGAATAGTCAATATTGCCAAATGCAATACAAAGATCATAGAATATGGGCTATTTATGTTGGTGATTAGGAGAATGTTGGTTACTTCAGAGAGAGCTATTTCAGCTGAGTGATGAGGTCAGCAGTCTGCCTTTAGCAGATTAGGAAGGGAATGAAAGGAAATGTAAAAGTCCAGAGAAGAAATGGATTTTTCAAGGAGTATGGCTAGAAGAGGAAGAGAAACAAAATAAAGGGCGACAGCAAGAATAGTAAGACTTAGTGGAGGATTTTTTTTCTAAAGAAAGAATGAATATTTGTAGGAAGCAGGTAAAGAGCAAATAGATAGGGAGAGATTGATGATTATACAGAGAAGAGGTGACAGTGGGGGAAGGTCAATCCGCTAAAATAATGTGGGGGAGGAAATTAAGGATGCATGTGGAGTGGTTGTTTTTTTGTGAGAAGAGGGGCTACCTTTTCATCAGACACTAGAATAAGTCAGGAAATGATAGTGCAGGTATTCTTAACTTGAGAAGTCAAGGGGCTCATGGATTTGTTTTGGGGGAAATATTTATTTTTAGTAACTTCTAATTGAAACTTATTATTTCCTTCCATTATTTGAAAATACTGTTCTGAGAAGGGGGTTTCATCATGCTGCCACAGAGGTCCATGACACAAAATACAGTTAATAACCTCTGTGACAGAGGGAGATATCAAGGAATTGTGAGACAAGGAAGAAAGAAGAACTGATCACATATAAAATGTGATTCAAAAAACTCAATTTTTGGTTAGGACATTTATCTATCTATTTATCTGTTTATTTCTTTGAGGCTTGATGATGGAAGAAAAGATTTGGAACAGAGAATGGTATAAAGAATCAGGGAAGAGTAAAAGTAGCACAGTGGATGGAGTGTTGGCCTTGAAGTGGAAGACCTGTATTCAAATATGACCTCAGACACTTGCCAGCTTTGTGACCCTGGGCAAGTCAGCTAATCCTTTTTTTTTTTGCCAGTATCTCTACTAAGAAAACACCAAATGGGTTCAGAAAAGTGGGATATGACAAAATCAACATAGCAACAGCAAAAGGGTTACCAAGGCTTAGATGGGATCAGATAATGCACATTTGTAATATATTTAGTCCTGATAGTTGTACAATTTCCAGCACCTCAGTTCAGTGGCTCCTGACAGGAGGAGACAGTTGTTGGATATAGTTCACATTAGGGATTTAGCAAGACATCAAAAGTGAAAGGGCAAAGAGTTAAGAGGATAAAGAGAAGGGAAAAAAAAGTGCAATTGAATTGTTCCACTTAGTGAAATTTGAAAGAAAAGGGAGACTATCCAAAGCAGGGATAAAACCCTGATAAAATAATGATGGATCAATAAATGCCAGGTCACTGTGAGAATGAAGAATAGATTAGCAGGAGCTTACGGCTCTGTACTAGAGTGGTGACTATATGGGAGAGGGATCATATGGAGATATTTTGAAGTTGGACTCAATAGGACTTGGTATCAGATTGAAGATAAGTGGTGAAGGAAAGGGAAATGTCAAGAATAACATTAATATGGATGAATGATAAGTCCGGAAGACTTACTTAGTTCAAATCCAGCCTCAGACATTAGCTGTATGACCCTGGACAAGTCACTTACCCTCTTCCTGCCTCCATTTCCTCAACTGTAAATTGAGGATAATAACAGCACCTATCTCCCAGGGCTGCTGTGAAGATCAAATGGTATAATGTTTTTAAGGTATTTAGCATGAAGCCTTGCACATAGTTAGTACTATATAAATGCTTATTTCCTTCCGTATTGACTGAACTAGGATAGATTCTTGTTAAACATAAACCATAAGAAATAAAGATGAATGACTAGAGAATTTTAAAAAAGTAGTAAGCTGCATCCTAAAAAGAGAGTGACAATCGGCATTGTGAAGCATCTTAAGTCCATGTCTTACGAGGAAGGAGCTAGAGATGTTAATTCTCGAGAAGAAGGCTTAGGAATGCAGGATAGCTGTATTCAAGTATCTGTTGGACTATCATGTGTGGGAAGAGAGATGTGAATAGAACTGTTCTTTTTGAACAGATATGTTTTCATCTCAATCAGGTGGTGAAAACTTAAGTGAGACAAATTCAGATCTGATCTAAGAAAACTTCCTATTGATTGGAATTTCCAAAAGTTGAAGGGAACTGAGGGAGAAATTAGCTCCCTGTGATTAGTGGTCTTTAAGCAGATGCCGAATGATCTAGGGTTTATTTTTGCAGGTATGGGTTGTATTAAGTGGCTACTGGGGTCCATTCCAACTCTAAAATTCTTTGATTCTGGGACATAGGAAAGCCAGGAGACCTACTGCATCTGTACCTGAGGTTAGAAAGGAGTATTCAAAAAACCAAGTACAATCAGCAGTGCTAAATGAAGAAGTCAGTGATGATAAAAAACAAGGATTAGTTCTTGGGTGGTAACATGATATTTGAGATGACTTTTTTTATTTGAGTGCTGGGGTTAGAAATGAGACTATTGGGGTAAGGACACAATAGTAGTAATAGGTGGCGATGTCAGTTATAAATACCTTTTTTTCAAGAAGTTTGATGATGGAGGGGAATTGAGGCAGAATCTGGATTAGTTAAAAATAACTTTTTTTTAGGTTTAAGGGGACTGACTAGTTTTGCAAATAGATGAGAAGTCAGTAAAGGAAAGAAGCTGAAAATGCATGAGAGAGAGAGTATTGAAACTGATTTCTAGACCAATCCTTGAGAAGCTATGTAAGGGGGGGGGTAGGTAGATGGGGGAAGGGAGAGGAGGGGCAAAAGAGGGGAGGAGGGATAATTGTAGGAAGGAGAGTGCCTATGAACAAGGTAACCATTTTTCTTCTTTTAAATTAACAGACTTGGGGAGGCTAGGTGGTGCAGTGAATAGAGCATTGACCCTGAAGTCAGGAGGACCTGAGTTCAAATCCAGCCTCAGGCACTTGACACACTTGCAAGCTGTGTGACCTTGGGGAAGTCATTTAACCCCAATTACCCTGCCCTCTCCCCTCCAAAAAGCAAAAAATCCAAAACCAAAAACACAGACTTTAGATATTCCCTCCATTGTCCCAAATTTCTCTTAATCTATCATCAAAATGATTTGCTGTATTGCATTTACTTAACTCATTTGTACTGCCAATGTAGGTATGGTACATAAAATATTGGGCTTCAAGTCAAGAATATCTGAATTCAAATCTCTGTTCAGATGCTTACTTTCTACTACTAACATTATTGCTACTGCTGCTGCTGCTACTACTACTACTACTAAATGATATATTTATTGAGCTGTTAGATTTTGTAAAGCACTTTATGTTACCTCTTTTGATCCTCGTAACAACCCTGAGAGATAGGTGCCATTATTATATCCATTTTACAGATGAGAAAATGGAGAGCAAGAGATATGAAATTACTTACCCAGGGTCACACAGGTAGTAAGTTTATGGGGTAAGAATTGACTTCAGTTCTTTCTGACTCAAGGCCTATCATGTGAGTGTATGCTACCTCTCTCTCTTAACCTCTTTGTGCCCCAAGCAAAACCCTAGTGACTTATCTAGTAAGTCTTTCTTTAATGAAGGGGAATCTCCCACACTGGGAATTTCCCAAGTGTAGAATTTAAAATTTTTCATTATTTGGATATAGAACCTATTTAAATTTTCAGCTTGTCCTACCTATTGGGGGTATTCAGTTCCACAAATGTACTACTCCCTAACATTTTACTTGTAATTTAATTTGTCCTAAAAATACTCCATTTCAAACTTAATCTAATTTCAAGCATTCCGATATTCTTGAATCCTTGTTCACCATCTGCTCATCCTTGGTAATTTTGTCAACTTCCATCACATCCTCTTTTAGTCATCATTTCATTTGGGCATCTTCAGGCATTTGTTTTGCAAAAAAGATCCTTAATTTGCTTGTCCTGGCTATGCTAGGCAGTTTTGTCTAGCCTCTAATGTTATTCAAGGTGCATTCCAAAGAGTGAAATAAGCCTCATGTGATATTCTAGGACAAGGTCTTATCACAGCTTTTCTTTTCAATTTGGGGTGAAATTTTAAACAAACCTTTCCTTAAACAAACCTATTATTCATTTGAGGCTCTGAATAATATATATATATATATATATGTTTTTTTTAAATTTTGTTTTGTGGATTGTATATAGTCCTGCTTTGTAGTTTACTAGGTTTTTTAGTAGCTAGAATGCAGAAACTGGGATGAGAAAGACCTTTATTCAAATTATACCTTCAATATTTACCAACTGCATAACCCTGGGTAAATTGTCTTTCTGTTCCTCAGTCACCTATTCTGTCAAGCAGGTATAATAATCTCACTTACCTCACCATGTCATTATGAGGATGAAATGAGCTGACATGTAAAAGCATTTTGGAATCCTTAAAGTGCTATGTAAATGCAGGCTATTATTATTTAATAGGAAAAAATTTACTGAATGAATTTCCAGATAAATCGAGCTTAGCAAATTTTAAAAAGAATGTCTGGAGGAACCATGATCTTAGTAGTTAAGAATCTTATATTCTTGTCTAGTTTATGAAACAAAGACCTTCAGAATGCTTTGAAAACTACTGGGCAAAATAGAATCACTATCATTTGAATAATATATTTCAAATTTCATTTATCACTCTTGTCATTTATTTGATATCATGGGGAAAAGGAGAGTCCTAATACCTGAATTTCCTAGGAAACTGTAGTTTCTTTCTTTGAACATCAAACCTGAGAGGAGTGAGGTGAGGGTGGTGAGAAATGAGAAATATTTTTAGAAATTTTAATAGTATTTTCTTTTTTCCAATTACATGTAAAAACAATACTTTAAATTCATTTTTTAAATAAAATTTTGAGTTCCAAAGGTTCTCCCTCCTTCCCTCACCCTTCATAGAATAGTGTGTCATTATGACTCAGTTGACTCTGGGTATATTTAGGTATTTAGTTGTTTTCTTATATATGAACGTCAGTTCATGGACTTTTCACCCAACAGAAACTCTTTTGACCCACATTTTGGTTCCTAACTTTGTGTCAGACAGTTGAAATTCCTACATATAGCAAATCTCTTAATGTGTAAGGAATCCCTTTATATGCTTTAGGATGCAGCTGATATGTGAGTAATCTTTGAATGATGTGGGGTTACCTAAGTGTCTCTGAGGTCCCTCCTTAACATAGATCATGTTTATTCTTCTTTTTCACAAAGTTCTCTATTTCTCTAAATTTGTACTTTTGCTCAAATATTACTGTTATTTTGGTGGAAATCAGGATTCTGGGCCTCTGTCTGTCAGAGAAGTTTTAAATATTCCCTTTTCATATCAAAATACAGATCCCAGTGTCTTATACCCAGGCTTATCTTGGGAAATTCTGGTTTTCCATGCTATGCCTAATGACTTGAAGGTTAGTAGCTGGTATAATTTCATCGCCTGGAAAGGGCTAGCCATTGATTTTCTCATCCTGTACCAAAGGTCCTATCAAAGTCAAAGAATAAAGAGGGGGAAAAAGATCAAGAAGAAGAACCATAGGGAGAAAGGACTGGAATAGGCATCAAAGACAATTTGGAAATGCTGTAATTGTTCATTTTTCAAATTGACTTTTAGATCTATATATCTTCCATCTATTAATCCATCTACTTATGCACTAAAACTAGATATTCAAATTTGCATTAAAACTACCTATTGGACTTTTTGCCTTCTCATAAGCATACCCAAATCAATATATTCTAAGCAGAATTCAGTGTGATTTAAAAAAAATCAAAACTCTTCTCAATTCCTTACTTCATTTGTGAGTACCAACATACTTAAAGTCATTAATGTTCATAATCTTGAAATCATCTTCAACTACCTCTCTCACTCTCCATTTCTAATCAGTTGCCATGTTTTATTGATTCTACTTCCAAAGCATTTATCATATCTCTCCCACTCAGGATCAACATCATAAAATCATACTCTAATAATCTCTTGCCTGGATTATTGCAATTTCCTTGTAATTGGTATCCCTGACTCCAATATTTATTTCCTTTTTCCAATCTGTCCTCTCTATACCTGCCAAAAATTGACAATGTCACTTGTCCATTCTTTATACTTTAGTGGTTTCCTATGGTATGACTTATAATATCAAATACATACTCTTGTTTGGCTTCTGAAGAGCCTCACAATTTAATGCAAATCTACTTTTCTAGTCTTAGTATATATTATTCTCCTTTATGCACTTGATAGTCTAGCTACGTTTGCCTTCTTACTCTTGTTCACATACATTCCATTTCCCATCTCTTTCTCTTAGCATAAACTGACTTTTGTACTTGCATCTCCTCATCTTCTTAGAACCCTTAATTTCCAAAAAAGCTCAGTTTAAATAGAACCTCCTACATGGAATCTTTCCTGATCTCACCAGCTGCTGCTGCTTCCCAATAAAATTAATTTGTACACACATTATATGTATGTATATAAAGCATATACATATGTGTATATATGTATATATATACATATGTGTATATATGTATATATATATATACACATTTCACGCACATAGATGCATAAACATATGCACATGTATATGCACATAGATAAACATATGCATATATGTACATATACATACAGATGGATAGATAGATAGATAGATAGATAGATAGGTAGATAGATAGATAGATAGATAGATAGATAGATAGATAGATAGATAGATAATTTTCACCCCAATAGAATGTGTTTCTTAATGGCAGGGAGTGTTTCATTTTTGTCTTTTTATTCCCTGTGCTTAACACAGTTCTTGATACATAGTAGTTGGTTAATAAATGCTTGTTGATCAATTGATTGATTAATTGAACATGAGTGTAAATAATGACCCTAATTTCACTAAAGATTAAAGAGTATAAAATGAAGCAGAGTTAGAGTCATCTTTGTTAATAATTCAGCAATCAGCCTTCACCTCATTGGACTAATTTGTATTAAGCAACAAAGTATTGTCTCGGTCTCTGTTTCTAATTTCGTTCTTCACTTGTAAAACATCCCCATGGTGATTCCCAGTAGAGATACCATGTCTAAACCCAGGTGATAACTCTGCAGGGCTCTCGACTCTGGTTTTGATCCAATTCATTTAGCAGGACTGGAAAAGAAAGGAGAGGAAAAATAGACAGGATGAGGTCTTAGATAGTTTCATGGTGTGTATGTGTGTATGTGTGTGTGTGTGTGTGTGTGTGTGTGTGTGTGTGTGTGTGTGTGTGAATGCATGTTTTATTCAGTTAGGAACTGAGCCATGACATTGTCATTTTCTGATAGTTTCCTTTGACATTCTACCCTAGAGTGTCGCTAACTGCCAGCGCAGCAAAATATGTCTTCTGTCCCTTTGAGGTTTTCCCTGTGAACCTCAAAGAATGAAAAAGCTCAGGACATTTGGGCCCATGGGAAATGATAGAACCTGTGTTATTCCCCACACCCACACCCACACCCACACCCCCCTTCCTAGTCTTCTTAATTACATTTGCCACATCTCATCCAGAGCTCCACTCGTAGCCTAAGGCCACAGTGTTCCCTGAAATACTCAGTTTACACAAAAGACTTGACAGATGAATAATCAAAATAACAGAGTTCTATGATACCTTATCACCTGGATGGGCTGAAGAAATGCCTCCAGAGAGAAGGCACTCTCTAATTCATACCAGGACACTTGCCGCATATGGCAGCATAGGAATGAGAATTGTGCCTGAGGATATGGTCCTGCAGATGCCTTCTGGTGAGCCCTGAATTGAAATGCAATGCAATTTGTATCCACACAGGTGTTGGTACATATTTAGAGGACAAAAAAAAAATTAAACACTAATTGGGAGAAAATCATTCAGAAGAAGCCCTGAGCCTTTACAGGATAATAGGATTTATATCTTAAAGGGAAATCAGAGGTCATCTATTTTAACTTCCTCATTTGATAGAGAAAGAAACTAAGGCTCAGAGAGTTGAAGGGACTTGCCCAAAGTTGCCTGAGAATTCAGAAGCAGCATCAGGATGCAAATTCACATCTTCTGAGTGCAAATCTGGGATTCTTTTCATTGTAAGATTTTCATTCTTTTCACATAAACCTTAATCTTAGGAAGTACAGAAGAATCAGATAAATGCCAATTTAGCCCTATTACTGGCAGAGTAGGTTGCTGCCTACTGATATTATTTGAAGAAACACTGACTCACTCCATAACATTCCTACCTCTGCCTGTCACAATAGTCAATAAACATTTATCAAGTACCTACTATGTCTAGGCAATATGATAAATACCTCGATCTTCTGCCATCTAAATCTTACTTTGGGGATAAGATATGGGCAGCTAGGGGGCACAATGAATAGACTGCTGACCCTGGAATCAGGAAGATCTGAGTTCAAACCTGGTATTTAGTAACTGTGTGACCCTGGAAAAGTCACTAGATCCGGTTTGCCTTAGTCTTCTCTTCTGTAAAATGAGCAGAAGAAGGAAATGGCAAACCACTCAAGTATCATTGCTAAAAAAACGCCAAATAGGCTTATGAAGAGTCAGATATAACTGAAATGACTAGAAAGCAACAATAAGTGCAACAGAAACAACAAAGTGGGATGTGACCATACACACATCTTTCACTCTGGAGAGGTTAAAAAAAACAAAACAACAACAACAACAAAAATCCATCGTCACTCCTTGAAGTCAAAACATAAATTTGCTTAGCAGATTAGCTTCAGTTAAGTATCCATACTTGAAGAGAATGGGGAAGTTCAAGGGCAGGTACTATTTGATAGGGGGTGGTGATCCAAATATTGACTTTGGGAAACTAGCCCCAGGTAGGGCACTACCACAGAAAGGTACTAAAACTTTTCAGACATCAGTATGAGACGCTGAGATGGAACAGATAATGGCTAGGGATGTAGGGTGTGAGTGTATGTTTGTGTATGTGTGTATGTTTGTGTGTCTATCTTTCTCTGTGTTTTTGTTCATGTATGTTTCTGTGACTTTTGCAAAAAGAAAATTCCAAACAAAACAGGAAGTGTACTCATTACCAAAAAGCAAGATGTTTAATCTGTGAATTATTATTAGAAGAGAGGGGGATTGAGGGGTAGGACACCAAAAGTATGGGGTTTTGAATCTCTAATAGATCTGAGAATGAATGACATCATTAGGGAGATTGTCATTAATGTAATTGTCAGGAAGATAGACTGTTTTTATTATCCTGGTGAAAGAAGGGTAGGCAAAAATGGACAAAGTCTATACATGCTCAATCATCTAGACAACAGTTGGAGATGTCATTTGTATCAGGAATCTTTTTTAATTTTTAAGATATTTTACAATGGTCCCTACTTTAAGAAAGTGGAGTTAAAGAAATTACTCCAAATTAGGACTTCTATACTGCCCATGAAATAGCCAGGATATTGTATGATAAATCATATATATTTCTGCAGTCATTTTTTCCCTTTCCTGGGTGATTTCTGTCATTTCTAAGCAAAAAACAAAACAAAAAGTGGGTCTTTGACTTTGTCGTTGGATTTAAATAAGAATTCCAAAAACAAAAACACCAACATGAATCAAGTTAGTGAATTTTACTGTATATGAAAACCACTTCCTCAGAAGTCCCAATAATTCACTCTCAATATTGAACAATAAACACAAAGTCAAAATAAGAAGTGGCAGACCTAGACTCTGAGAGTACATATTTTAATTAAGTTAACAATATATTTGTGTGGGTAGGGATGAGGTATGGGGGTTGAATAGAGTCCTGTCCAAATTTAGGAGAGAAAATGTGTTTAACTCCAAATGGATGGCTGTTCACTCAATTATTAAGAAAATTATGATGAAGGAATGCACAGGTAATGGCATTCAGTTCCCCCTCACTCAGTAAGCTTTTCTTTTTCATTTCATTAAGAAAATGTAGATTCATTATTTCAACTCCAATACTCCATCCTGATATTAAAAATTTGAGTTTGCATCTTCAGATGATGCCATATTGGGGATCTTGTTCTTTCTCAAAGCAAGGTGAGGAATAGTAGCTGATAGTAAAGTCTTTCACATTCAAAACAATGCCATTACTTTCATCTCCTAATGGTATTTAGGAGGGTCTGAGTTGGATCAGTATCTATAGAAATGAACAATTCCTGAAGCAAAAGCAGAATGGTGTGAAAAAAACCCTCTAAATTGTAGATCTAACTCTGTTCAGTCTCAAATGGGCTATGTAACTTTGTTTAAATCACTTAACCCACATGTACCACAGCTTCTGTGAAGTAAGGGAATTGGCTAACTAATTAATTGTCTTGATGGTTCCTTTTAGCTCTAACACTCAGTAATTTTAAACTAACAAGCAGAGTTGGAATTGCAATAGATGACAAGAGATTAACAAAGAACATTCTACTCTTATTTCTGTTCCTCCACAACAGTAGTTCTCAACCTTCCTAGTGCCCCGACCCTTTAATACTCATATGTTGGCATATCTGCATGGGGGCAGACCTGCCTGGAGATGGATAGAGGAGCAGTGTCTCGGTTCCTAAGACTATCGGAAATGTGTTTTCCCATGGTCTTAGGAGACCCCTGTGACCCTCGTGAAAGGATCATGACCCACAGGTTGAGAACTGATGCTCTATAATCTAAGTTGCCTGTGATCAGGACCTGTAGCAAGTATTTAATAAATGCATGATCTATGTAGTCCCTGGCTACAGAAAGCATGAAGTATGAGTGGACGGAGCAGTATTAACAAGGGCTTCATTTCTGTGAATTTATACTTTAAAGAACTCTGCTCCTGAGGTATTGCCTTCATTACCCCTCTGATCTTCCTAACCCAAGTATAAAACTCAGTACCTTGTGATTTCTGGGAATTAAACACAGTTGGGAGGGTGAAAGAGAGATCAGCCTTGTTGGTTTTCACATCCAAAACAAATATATGGCCTACAAAAATGGATTTTACAGGGCTCTCTTAAACATATGGGTTTATTGGATGGACCCTTTGTATATTGAAACCTTTTACAAAGGTTAGGAATGTAATAAGTAAGCAAAAATGTTGAAATATATTTGGTTTAAAATGTGTAAACATTTACTTCTTTACTTGAGGTATCCTCTATAGCATTGCTTCTCAACCTTCCTAATGCCATGACCCTTTAATACAGTTTCTCATGTTGTGGTGACCCCCAATTATAAAATTATTTTTCTTGCTGCTTCATAACTGTAATTTTGCTACTGTTTTGGATCGTAATGTAAATATCTGATATGCAGTATGTGTTTTCATTGTTACAAATTGAACAAAACCCACAGGTTGAGAACTGCTACTATATAGGGATGTGTTTTGTACAGCTATATTGCATTTATGATCAGAATGAAAACCCCATTTGATTCATTCATTTTAAATATGGTGTCATCATTATATAGTTAGGTTCTGGAGGCTGCACAGTATAATGGTTAGGATGCATGTTTCAAAGTGGGGAAGAAAAGGGTAAAAGTCCCATCTGTGATATATACTATCTCTGTGACCCTGAGCAACTCACTTAATCTCTCAGTCTTTCAGGATACTCTCTAAGATTCTGTTTCATGAAACGCGCCAGTCATAATTAGTTAAGAAAGATTCACCCTCCAGGCTCCTCATACCTATAAAATAGGTACAACACACACACACACACACTTTTATACAGTATATATGCAAGCATATGAATATATATACATATATGTATGCATGTATATGTATGTATAGCAGGTATTATGTTAATGAGAAAACAGAATTACAGAATACCAAAGCAACATAGCAAATTACTGACAACAGAAGGAATAAAACTTAAATCTTCTCTCTTAAATTCTCTTCTCTTTCCAACTAACTAGGCTTCCGCTTATCAAAGATCATCCCTTTGAAACATATGTCTAGTGGAAAGTAAGAAGATAAGGTTGGATATAGGTAGAGACAAAATCAATTTACATGGCCCCTCTCAGATGCCAAAAGATTCTTTGTATAACAACAATTGATAATGATCTCTTGATCTCGTCACTCTGTATGTGCATCTTTTAACCATTCTGCATTTTGGAAGTGTGTATAGAAGCATAAACTCTTTGAGGAAAGATACTTGGGTTTGCATCTCTGTTATTATAAGATCCATGATTTGCCATAGCAGACACTTAATGAGTCTTTAAAAAAAAATCTTACGTAAGAAACCTTCCTTTCCCCCTGCTATGGTAAGTATACTAATAATTATATTTATTTCACATACTATTAGATGATTAATTTTTACCAGCACAGTATCACCGGTTATGGTGATAATCGCTTGACTCAGTATCTGTATTTTTTGCAGCTGTGCAGTTTGGAAGCTTAAAGACAGAGACTTCATCTTTGCATCTCTCTCATAAGAACCATGATTACTCAGATAAGACAGTTAATGAAATCTTGTTTCATTTGGTTTTAAATTTTACCTAGGAAATTTTCCTTTCTGCATGCTCTGTCCTTTTATATATGAAAATAATTATATTTAAAAACACCTTTATATGCCCTTACTATGTCCCAGGAATGACACTAAGTGATTTCCCAATATTACCTCATTTAATCCTCACAAGAACCCAAGGAGATATGTGCTATTATTATCTCCATTTAAGAGTTGAGGAAACTGAGGCAAACAGAACTTAAGTGACTTGACCAAAGTCACTCAACTTCTGTGTCTGAGGATAGATTTGGACTCAGGTTTTCTTGACTTTAGGCCCAGCATTCTACGCAAAGTGTCACACAGTTCTTATTCTTCCATCAGTTATACATAGAAACAAAGCATTAAACTCAAGGGTGAGGGGTAGTTTATTTTTTATATTGTCATTTCTTTAGAGACCGGATGATTTGTTTAATTCTCCTCCCCTAAAAGACTTCATTTAATGATGAGCCATTTAGAATCTCTAAATATCAACTCTAGATGTTCTAATGGAGTTCTTTTATGGTTTTGTTTTTGGGTTATTGTTTTTTTGTTTTATTTTGTTTTTTGTTTTTCTTTTTATTCTTTGACCTGAGCTGGTGATTTTGTTGGTATCAGAGAACTTCCAGGGGGGAAAATGCCTCTATCAATGCAGATATGCAACTGTTTTGCAAATTTAGTTCTGGAGAGAGCTGTAGGAGGTACTAAAAGGTTATTACTTCCCCAGGACCACATAGTCATTATATGGCAGAAAAAGGCCTCGAATAGACATTTTTCTTACTCAGAGACCAGCTCTGCCTCCACTACACAGTGTCGCATCTCCCATTGTGTCTAGGTTTTATACACTTATGGGAAAGAAAAACACTTTCACATACTATTAGATGATTAATTTTTACCAGCACAGTATCACCGGTTATGGTGATAATCGCTTGACTCAGTATCTGTATTTTTTGCAGCTGTGCAGTTTGGAAGCTTAAAGACAGAGACTTCATCTTTGCATCTCTCTCATAAGAACCATGATTACACAGATAAGACAGTTAATGAATCTTGTTTCATTTGGTTTTAAATTTTACCTAGGAAATTTTCCTTCCTGCATGATCTGTCCTTTTATATATGAAAATAAGAAATTTTCTGACTGGTGCACTCATTCTAATCTGTGATCAGTCCTAAGGAATGATTAAAGGGCATTTACTACCTTTTGGGCTTCTTTCCAGAGACCCAAATGTAGTCCAGGTGAGTGTCTCCAGTTGGATCTTCAACTTCTTTGTCATCTGGAATGAGGTTTTAACACCTGAAAAAAAATAACACCTGAAAAAAAAGGCCTAAAGTATTTGAAAGATGTAAGGGTTTCCTGTTTTGTCTCCCTCACAAAAAAATCCATCCTCACACTTTTAAGATCTGATCACTACAACTTAATTGTGCAAAATAAAATTCTGAAAATCATTGTGCATTTTGGATAATTATGTATTCAATTATATCCCAATGTACCCACTGTATTTGTATTGCCATTGGAGTCTCCTTGCGGGGGTATGCTGGAGCCAGCTTTAGCTGGATTGCTAGAGCAGATTGTTAAATTTTAACTGATATAACTGATTGTTAAATTTTAACTGTGAGAAATTATATGTCAGATATTGACAAATACTACAAATAAGGGATTGAGTTGTTGTTTTATTGGTTGTCTAGACTTAAGAAAGTGATGGAGAAAATGTTAATATGCAGATTAAACCTAAAACTATCACAATACATTTTTCCCCCTTCAGAAAACTGGGCATTAAAAAACTTACCAGCATTCCACTGGATATCAGTTTTTCTGTTACCTTCCTTCTCCCCTCCACATCCACCCCAAGAAGACTTTTATTTGTAGGGCAGTAGAAAAATGATGGAATATATCTGAAATAAGACTTTTATTGATTCTGGCTCAAGCTTTCTCACCTGCTTTAAAATAATAAGAAAAGTGATAATAATTGAACCAGATGTAATAAAAAATAATAGTATTTATAAGAATTTACAATATTTTCATTTGTATAATGCTTCAGAGATTTCAGTGTTATTTTCACATATATCATCTCATTTGATCCAATAAAAATTCATTGGATAAGCTGGCAGATATCACCATCCCATTTTGCAGATAGGTAAACTAAGAGTTAAAAGATAGAGAACTTTCCCAAGGACTTGTAAAAAATAAATGAACAAGAGAGTCAAACATAGGTCTTTTTATTCAAGTGCATCTTATTGCATTGACTCAAAATATGCCCACGTTGTTTGAATGAAGTCAATTAAACAGGAAAATGGTTAAAGATGTAAATGGAATTCATTTAGTGGCATACTACACAACTGGGCTATGATGACTTTCCAATGGACACAGGGGCCAATGAATGAGTATATTCTGTCAACTTAGAACTCTTCCCTAAATAATGACTTTTATTTCTTATTACATTTTATAGGTAGCCTACAATCAGTAAGTCAGAGATAAAATAGATGGTTTAAGATAGAAGAATGATTTTATATTGTATGTGTTATCAAGAAAATTTTCATTTCCCATGTCAATTTTAAGTAGGAAAAGTATATCAGATTAATAATCTCTAAATACAACTTCTTAACTTTAAAAAAATAACACGCTACAATTTATATTCATTTACTCTCTTCAGTGATCATTTGTTTGCCCATAGGATGTAAAAGGTTTTATACCAGGTGTTGAAATATACACACACTCATGCAAACAAATGAATATACACTCACAATAGCCTAAAATTCTTACTGCTGTTTTAAGTTTAAATAGCTTAAGACTTCACTAAGACTATTGAGACAATTTATATATGAATAAATCAAGCAACATGAAGTCTAGTTGGGAAGATAAAATATGGACAGAAATAAAAATACAAGATAGTGAGAGAGTGTACAATAAAGTTAATGAAAATGTACCAAAAAGATGTTCTATGGAAGCCAGAAGGAGGATCCTTGCTATGTATTGTGATTGGGAAAAGTTTCTTGGAAGAATTTGAATTCATTTAGTCATAGAGGAAAACTGGGATTTTGAAATTGGAATATAGGGAAATGACTCTTATGTAGCCAATCATGTTTTCACCTGTACATGGATTGGTTTCCTTTCCACGTATCTGCCTTTAGACCCAGTGTAGGTAGCACCTTCTCTCTGAAGTTTTCTTTGATCCTTTCAATATATGTGACATCTCCTACCTTAAATTGTCATTACCATTCTATGCACCTCGTTTCTCTATCCTTATCTATATCCTACACCACATATTTTTGTTATCCATGTACTTATCAGCAAGATGTCTATTTAGATCTTTGAATTCTTGGCAATTAAGGAAGAGGGGAAAAGGGAATGCGTATGTATACAGCACCTACAATGTGCCAGAAACAAATCTTGTTTCATTTCATTTGCATAAAAACCTGAAGAGATAGGTGCTATCATTATCCCCATTTTTCAGTTATGGAAACTGAGGCAAACAGAGGTCAAGTGACTTGCCAATGATCACAGAGCTAGTAATTATCAGAAGCCATATTTGAATTCAGTTCTTCCTGACCACAAGCAGAGTGACCTATCTGCAAGATACTTAGCTCCCTATTAAGTGCTTATTAACTAGCATAATATTAAGCAAGTAGGAGATGCTTAATGAATGTTTAGTATTGAATTAGAGAAGACTTTAATACCCTCATCTCTCTAGTGAGGGGATTTGACTTGCTGATCTCTAAAGTCCTTTATAACTTTTGAACTTGATTATTCTATAATTCTATTACTGAGAACCTTGGTGATTGGAGGTGGGGGAAATCAGACTTTTTTAAACCAATATAGAGAAGTCAGGAAGTGAAGCTGCATGATTGCTGGTGTTTTGCTTTTGTGGGGTAGAGGTAAAACTCAAAATGAGATGAATTTTATTTTAGATGGAAGTACTATTACTTTAGTACTTTTGAAATATGATTTATTAAAGCTTAAATGGGTAGAGACACTGATTGCATAAATGCAGATACCACCGAAGTATGTAACATACAACTCTTGATTTAATGTTAAATTATATCTACAGGATATTCGTGGATTCTGAAGTATAGTCAGTACAGCATTTATCTCTGAGTAAGAGAATGTCATACAAAATGCACATCCAAATGGTTTCAAAGACTGAGGAGCTTACTTCTACTCTATGTGAGCTGTGGGAAAATGGAGTGCCTGAGATGCCTTACTATCACTTGATTCAGTGTTACATAATGAACAAATTTGCCTAACATTCACCTAACTTGATTCAGTGTAGACAATATCAGATACTCATTCCAGATCTGTCTTCGTAAGCATTTCAATAAATGCCACATCGAAATGAAAATTAATTTGTCCTGTGGAGATGTCATTAAGAGGGAAGAGAGTATATATAGATAAGGAGAGAACCAGAAATAAAGTCATTGGCACTCCTGGGATTTCTCTGTATGCTCAGCAGAATTTCTGGACTAGAAATCAGTAAGAATAGAGTATAAGACCAGTTGAAGTAGCAGCAGTAGCTACCTCAGCAAAAAAAAAAAAAAAAAAAAAAAAAAAGGTGAGTAAAAAAAGACTAAAAATCCTTAGGGAAGCTGTCCCTGCATTAGGCTTCTGTGTTCAGCTCTGCATTTGTGGTAAGTGAACTCTTAGGGATCCTCCACCTTGATTTATAAATTTGGGCATGTGGCTATGTATAAACTCTCAGAGGGAATTGCTTTACAATATAGAATGACAAGGATGGGTATTGAAGACTACAGCTTTGGAAATATACACTGGGAAACAGATTGAACATTTTTAATGGTGATAGCCTAAAATAGAGAAGAGAGCCCTGGTCTTACAGATAGGCAAGTGGATACTAATTCTGGTTCTGGTCAATGTAGATATGATATTTTTAGCAGCTGATGCCTCAAGGTCCTCAACCAACAGATAAGGACTCTTAATATCATATTAAAAGCATTATAATATGGAGAGATCATTATAAGTCAAGAGACCTGGCTTCTGGTCTTAGAGCTGCCATTAATTTTTTATGTGATCTTAGGCAGTCACAACTTCAATTTTCTCATCTGGCAAATCAAGGGCATAGATTTAATGATAGTGATAGTGTCATCTAATAATCAATGATTAATATACAGAAAAGCATTTAAAAAAGTAAAATAGATTATAGATTAGTGATATATAACATATAGTTATAATATATGCATATACATCTATATGTAAATATAGTTTAAGTAGATGAAAGTAAATCAGAAATCAAAATTTCTCTCATTCATTTTGTGAATATTCCATAAATATTCACATATTATCTGCAAGACACTGTTCTATAAGCTGAAGGAGATAAGAAAAATGAGGCATACCCTCCACCTTTAAGGAGCTTATAGTTTATTTGGAAAGTAAACCATGTACAAAATAATTGTGAAGTTCATTTGTCTTTCTGAGATGGAGAAGTGAAAAGCATCAATTTGGAAATGTTGGTGTACAAATAACACTATGAATGAAATAAAATTTTAAAAATGTGATACAAACCAAGGCTAATCCATTGTAGTAGAAAGAAGACTGAATTTGGAATTGCATGATGTGGGTCAAAAATATGATCCCACTAGGGGTGGCCAGGTGGCGCAGTGAATAGAGCACCGGCCCTGAAGTCAGGAGTACCTGAGTTCAAATCCGGCCTCAGACACTTAACACAAAAAACTAGCAGTGTGACCTTGGGCAAGTCACTTAACCCCGACTGCCCTCCAAAAAGCAAAAAAAAAAATGTGATCCCGCTAAGTTCATTTAGAAAGTCATTTCCATCTTCTAGGACTCCTTTTTTTTTATCTGTAAAGTGAAAGGGTTATACAAGATGATTTCTAAAGTTCCTTAAATATAATTAGCTCATTGATTGTGCTCTATCAAGTACTAAAAAATAGTAAGAAAGTTCCTAGGAAGAATTCATTTCTTCTTGTGGTTTTAGGAAAAAGATTCTGGAATAGGTCATCCTTTCACTGGGCCTTGAAGGATAGAAAGGATTCAACATTTCAACATTCACCAGCATGTGCAGGTGAATATTATAAATTTGAGGCAGAAGCATAAGCAAAGGCACTGACAGTAGAAAGATTAGGATACAATTATGGAAAGGAAGATAGGGCAGTTTGATAGAAACAGAATATATAAAGGGGAACAATTGAAGATGGGACCAGAAAAGTAGACTGGAGCCAGAATATAGGAGACTATGGATACAAGTATTCAAATACAAATGGAAATAAAAGTAGAACCTGTTGTATAGCTTCCTCCCTCCACATATGCAAACTGCTTCTTCTGGACTCTCATCTCTTCTGCCTTTTTTCATGATTATGAATTAGGTTAGACTGAAAAAAACATTTAAGCCTGGTAACATTATATGTATTCTTTGAAATTTGGATTACATATACAGATCTCTGTATGTATTTATGAGCACATACATCCTGAATATTAATAAATATACACATATACATAGCTATACCTATACCTATTTACAGATGTACGTAGTTTACTGATAAAGTCCATGGAGTTTGCTGATTTTATGATTAACGATATTATTTGCTTTTCAGATGCTTTTTAGTATAGTGGAATGACGTCAATGTCCTTCAGGCAGTTAATGTTAGAATTCACTTGTTAAAACATGCAATAGATCTTTTCTGGCTTGTTATTTTGTTATTATTGAGATTGTTCAAGGGGTATAGATATCTTATAAATATACCTCCCTAAATATCTTTAAATAATGTACACATATGCATAATTGCACTTTGTGTCTAAAAGATAATTTCAAAGATTCTAATGAATACATGGAAAAATCAGCAGACAGTTTTGAAGTTTGTGAAATAATGTTTTAAGTTACTTTTAACAAAAAGAAAGAAAATATGTTATTTTTATTTACCTCAGTTTCCTTATCTGTAAAATGATGTAGAGAAGGAAATAGCAAGGTATTCAATTTTTGCCAAGAAAACCCCAAATGGGGTCATGGAGACTCATACACGACTGAAAATGACTGACCAACAAATAATTCATAATGATTATGCACAAAACTTAGTAACACATAATTAAACTAAATTTTAAATGAAATGTACAATGCAAAACACATTTTCATGTGACTAAATATAAATGTATTATTGATTTGCTATTCATCGTTGCTTAAAGTCACCAATGATTAGGGGAGATGCATGAGATAAAATTTAAGCAAGTTCATGGGGAAAGAAAAAAAAGTATATATGAACTTTAAATATACATGCTTTCCCACTCCACACTCAGTTTTAGCCTCTTGGATGAAGCATACAAGTAACCTTGCAGATACATTACTTTTGAGAAATACAACAGTATGAGCATTTCCCAATACATGTATAAACAGGTATTTGTTCATAGCTTTACAGATTAGGTAGAAAGATAGCTAATGAGAGAGAGAGAGACAGACAGACAGACACACAGAGACAGAGATAGACAGAGAGAGAGAAAGAGACAGAGAGAGAGAGGGAGACAGATGGAGAGGGATAACACAGAATTAGGCCTAGTAATTATTTCCTTCTATCATAATTATATGCTCTAGAATCTCCTTTTGTTCAATCATAATTCTCCAATTATCCTACTACATATTATTCCTGAAGATTCATGAGTACGTCAGTATTCTCATGTCCATCATGGGTCATGCTAATTTGAATTTCAATATCTAGATAAGGAATCTAAAGAATGAGTAGGCTTCATAGTGGCATAGATAGGATGAATATTGGGCTTGGAGTCCAGAAGACTTGGTTTCAAATTTTACTACTAAGATTTACTAGTTTTATGAGCAAAGGCAATTCCTCAAATCTCTATGTATCCTTTGCACAACTTATGCACTCAGTTATAAGTGGGTTGCGTTCTATATTGTTAGTTAGAGACTTCACATGAAAGTACACTTCTAGAACAAGACACATAGGAATAAATGCTATTTACTTATACCTCTGTTCCTGTATTTGTAGATTAGTCAATGACAAACATCCAATGTGACTATTGCTATTTCCAGTGGAATTTTTTGGTGGGCACAGACCAATTTGGGGTTCCAAAGAATTTTACATCATTAATTGGCTAACTGGTTTCCATTGTGTAGATTGATGTATAATTTTATGGAAGAGTATTGTCTTTCATTTCTTATCAGGGCTTGGTCCTGTAAGCCATATCACTGTAGAGCCTGTTTCTCTGCAGCATTCTTTCCTTGATAACCTGAATGATTTCCCCATCCACCTGCCTATGTTTAAATTCCTGCATGCCCAGCTGATCTTTTCTTCTTCGTGGTGAAGTTAATTTCATTTCTTATCCTCCTTTTTCCTAAACCTATGGTTTACCCAAAGGTTAAAAATTATGTGCCTAATTAACAGGATGTAGCATTTCCACTACATTAACATTAATAGTGCATGAAAATCACTCCCAGTGGCTTCATTTTTTTAGGCAGTAGCCATTTCTATGTCCATTTTTCTTTTTTTCACATGTTTTTTTTTACCCCGTGCCATTTAAAGAAACTATAATGTTAGCAAAGGTACTTAGGTTGATGAAATAGAGAAGGTTATAATTGTCCCTGACCATTCTATTTTCTCAGTTTTCTTTTACCTAATCCAACGTCTGGGATGTTTTTGTTTGAATCATGGATTTTATTCCTTGAAAGAATATATTCAAAGATGGGGGAACCATCAGGAAAACTGCATTGAAGACAGAATGATAAATATTGTATGTAAAGTGATACAATATAAACCTTTCCTTCATCCTCAGACCAAAAGGGCATAGAAGAAAGAAGATATGATGAAGGTTAAAAATAAATGACTGATGCTGATGAATAGTGGTAAGACCCACTTGTACCAGTCATTCAATGCTGCCATCAGATTGCACACTCCTTTGGGATCCTCAAAGCTCTTTTAGTAGCTATGGCTTTTTAAGTATGCAGTTCTTCTAAGCAATATCTGCGCCCTCCCCAACTTCTTGCCCAAATTCAAAGCGTTACATGACATTGAGGAGAAGAATCCCTCACAAATTTCCGCAAAGAAGGCTCTCCTGGGAAATTCAAAATGGCAGAGGGCAAGAAGGCCTAGTGGAAGAGGAGCAGATGTTCAATTACTGTAGTAATAGCTAACATTAATATGGAATTTTAAGGTTTCTAAACTACTTTACAGAGATACCTCATTTTACCCCCATGAAAACCCTGAGATGTAGGTACAAGTATTGCCCTTTTTTTATAGATTATGGAATTGAGGCATATGAAGGGTAAATGACTTAGCCAGGGTCACACAACTAATAAGTATTTGAAGCCATATTTGAACTTAGGTCTTTTTTACTTTAAGTTCTACCTTTGATTCGCTGGTTCATCTAGTTTCTTTGATGAACAAATATTTAGTAAGCACCTACTATATAACAGAAACTCTGTTAAGCACTGGT
Organism: Pseudocheirus occidentalis; assembly: GCA_028646575.1. Taxonomy (NCBI): domain Eukaryota; kingdom Metazoa; phylum Chordata; class Mammalia; order Diprotodontia; family Pseudocheiridae; genus Pseudocheirus; species Pseudocheirus occidentalis. Next base: position 222,517,375 of record CM053596.1, on the reverse strand, counting down.
AACAGATAAAAGTGAAACAAGTCCATGACCTTGGGTATGTTACTATCTCGCCATGGGAGACAACATGCTCATAGATAGGTTCACAATAGATTCTGAATAAATAGAAGATAACTTTTGGGGGGGAGCACTATTATCTGGGGAGGGGGATAAGGAAAGGCTTTATGTAAAGAGTGGAACTGAACCCACACCCATTGCTATTTTTGAAAGTGTGAAAATACAGTTTGCACTCCACTCTGATCCTTTGTCATATTTATTTTTTAGTTGTTTGCAATCATATGTGATTTTTCATGACTCCATTTGGGATTTTCTTAGCAAAGATACTGGAGTGGTTTGTCATTTCCTTGCCCAGCTCATTTTACAGATGAAGAAACTGAGCCAAATAAGGTTAACTGATTTGTCTAGGCTCACACAGCTAATAAGTGTCTGAGGTTAGATTTGAACTTAGGTCTTCCTGACTCCAGATCCAGTGCTCTATCTACTGTACCACCTAGCTGCCCCTTCTCACACTTACCTTTCCCATATATGATGAGGTCATCCTTTGAGGTAGATGCCACAATGGGTCCTAAGGAATCTCTGTCCTTTCTAGCCTCCTCCATGTCCCTACTCCCTGCTCAAAACTGAGCCATTCAGAACTTCAGGTATTTCCATCTGCACTGCAACATCACTATTTTTCTATTCCATTAGAGTTTCATAAGCACAAGGATTGTCTTTTATTCTATTAGTACCCCAAGCACTAAGCACGGTCCTTATCACATAGAAATAACTTAATAAATGATTTTTCATTAATTATTCATTGTTATTATCTGTAGTATTTTAAGTTTTGACTTTAAAAATTCATTAAGGCAAATAACCCACATTCAAATAAGACGTATCATTCGATGGACAGTCCCTTCTTACCAACATAATTATACTCTAACTAGGCAGAGCAAAGAAGTATGTGGATGCCTAAGTAAACTCAGATTCAGCAGAGAGGAATCACAGTACATTTATTCTTTTCTGAGAGACATCCAAAGAATGCTAAAAGTGACCACTGTCTGAATAATGAGGACACCATTCCCCTTCACATTGGCTTTCATAATTCTGACTGTATAGGATTTCCTACATGGGTGGTGTGTCAACTCCATGAATCAACAATTTCTATAATTATCTCCCTGCCCACATTATATTTATTTTTTGTGATTCATTCAGCCTGTCCTGGAGGTCATCAGTCCTTTATTCATATATAATACAACATGTATGTTAGAGTGGTAAAATATAATTCATCTGAAATCACTGATAGGTTGACAAAGGTAAATTACTCTAAATTAGAGGTTCTCAAACTTATCTGGCCTATCAGCCCCTTTTCAAACAAACAAAAAATACTCAGTGACCCCTGGAAATCTACTTTCTTGAACTGTTTTATGTTTTTAAATATTTGTGTCATTTCAAAAAATATAAAATATTTTTAAAATAATGTATCTTAAATTTAATAATTTACTGCAAATTATTATATAATATAATATAAATATAAATTACTGTGGGGTTTTATCCTGCATTGAAATTTTGATAAGGCAATATTGCATCATTTATCTGTATAGTATCAGATTTTAAACAAGTCATTACATGCACGTATTCCTGCTAATGCATGCTGGACTTCTGTATAATGCATAGCATACTCACATGCCAAGACTTGTTTGTCAAGACTTATTGGCAGACTTGACCATTGATCAGTTATAAATTTGCATTTTGTATGTTTATTTTGACAAAAATGTAATCATTATGGCTTTAACTCTGTTACATAAGAGATGAAATATGTACGAATGCTTTTTTTAATTACGTATTTTCTTTCCTTATGCTTCTTCTGCCCCCTAATTTTTTTTTTTATCAATGCCCACAGTTGCATCCAAGGCTACTACTACCTCCCTGGATTAGCTCAGCACCTCCTCACAGCCCACCCCACCCCACCCCTGCAGAGGCTGATATTGCCCAGTTTGAGAACCTATGGGAACTATTTACATAGAAAACATTTAATAATAATAGATAGATTTAGTATGGCATTGTAAACCAAATCATAGATGGGATTGTGGAGGCAATGAGATGATATTTTCTTCTTCATAAAACAACAGATTTAGAGCCTGAAGGGATTTTTGTCAGCTGTCTAGTCCAACCCCCTAATTTTACAAATAAATTCTCTTGATTTCAAGAGAAGTTCAGTGACTTGCCCTAGGTCACACAGGCAGTAAATAGAAGAGCCAGAATTTGCTCCGAGGTCTTCCTGACTTCTTTCAAGTCTCAGTTCAATTCTCACTTTCTGTAGGAAGCCATTCCCCATCTTTCCTAATTCTAATTACTTTTCCCTGTTGATTTCCAATTTGTCTTGTATATACTTTGTTCGTACGTAAATATGTACATATTATCTCCTCAACTAGACTGTGAGCTTCTTGAAAGCCAGGACTATTTTTATTTGTTTTTATTTTGTTTTCATCTTTCCTTGGGACCACAGAACTTAACACAGCCCTGGCACATAGTAAGTACATAGTAAATATATACTGAATTTTTGACTTTGAATGTAGTACCCCTTCTACTTCACCATGCGACCATGCTATCGTTCATGTTTTGCATTAATTCAGAATGGACTTTCCACAAATATTCTTTATTAATATGGTTTACCTTTAAATAAAGGATGGCCATTTTATCAATCTCATTTGTTTCCCCTTCTTAGATTTCATATTTCCACATAATATTCAGGGTACTCTTGAAATCTTGGTAGTTTGGAATTTTAATAGCTTAAAACCACACGAAAATATTTGGGACACATTGAATAATTTCCACGTGATTGTTTTAGATAACAATGAATGTCTGTCTGTTTCAATTCTATCTTCCTGGTTCATGACACCATCCACATTTTTTACTGGTTTGTTTTTGTTTCCTGAGTAACTAGTGACAAGGGAATATTGATGTCTCTGTTTTTTTAAGGTGGTATCAAAGTGGTGATACCTAGATGGCCTCACATTCTCCAGCGAACTATAAAGTGTATATAACTATAGTATAGAGTGGTATAGTCTACCCTATAGCTATCACAGGGGAGTGAGAGATACGAAGCATCTAGTTGTAGTTCAGAGTGGTATAGTATCATCTATGGTGAGAGCAGAGTCCTGAGCTTTAATAATGCCTAGCTACAGTCTGGTTAGGACTAGTGCATTTTAAAAAATTACAATGCATTAAAATAAAAAAGTATAGTTTAGATACAATTAATTCTCCCAAATGTTTAAAGTTGACACTAAATAGAAGAGTTTTACTGCATCGGTGATAGCCTTACTTTATTAACTGAGTAACCAAGTAAGGATTCATGCCTCTAGAAAGAGGAGTAAAATGTGAAATGACACCTTGGATAGTTCATTTTCCATTTCTACACAAGACCCTGGAAATTCTTTACCCGTATTGCACTGAAGAATGTCATGTTTTCAAAGGATAAAATTTATCTTCCATGAACCAGACCATTTACAAAATTAATAGATAAATTAGCCAAGTGAAACAGCCATTAGATCCACTATCTCATTTTAGAAACCAGGTTGTAGAAGGGAAGCAGAAGTTAATGTGTAAACATAACCACATTGAAATGACAGGAACTATCAGTCTATATTGGGCAGTTGTGGTCACTCAAATGAAGCCAGCAAACTGCTGTTAGCTTATGGTTCTAGTGTTGCAGCACATATTAAACCAATGACAAATATATAAGAGGGAGGGAGGGAAGGGGAAAGAAAGAGGGAAAGGGAGATGAAGAAGAAGAATAAGAAGAGAGGAAAGGAGAGAAGAAGAGAAGAGAGAAGAGAGCTTTTATTGGAACTTGCAAATATAAACCCTATTGAGAAGCTCTGGGTTTACACTGACTGTATTCAATTGGAAGGTGAGGGTATTCTCTTTAATATTTCTTTAGATTGTGCTCCCCAACAAGACTTCCCCTGGAAACCTCTAAATCTGGCCTGAATCTATTTCTTCATAAAGGGTAGTGAAGCATCAGTTCCCATTCAGGCACTCAGGTAAAGCTGATATTTAATATTGAACAGTCTTCATTTAACCTGATCAAAACAAACAAACAAATGAGCATACAGATGAATTATAAACAGTCAATGGAATTCTTCCTTCACTGTTAAATGTTAGCTTTCAAGAAGTAGTAATATTAGAGAGCCATACAGTATATGTATATATGAAATATACTTTTATCCTAGTTTTGTGCTGTAGTCCTCTAAAAAGGCTTAAACATTTTGATTTGCTAGAAAGCAAATCACCTAACCGTTCATGTAAACTCCACATCCCTTGATGTTTATATAGTGAACACAATGTCATGCTAAGGTTCTCCACAAAAGGAGGCACTTTAAGGAATCAGAGAGTTGACCCACTTCCCTGTAGGTTTGCATATTGCATAGTAATGATTAAGGGTGAAGTAGGGTTTCCTTCTGCTGTGCATGTCTCTATGCTTTGTTCTTCAGTGGTGGGTTCCACTGGATGTATGATCACCTGTTTTTGACTGAAGACTTCCTTTGCAGAATTCAGGACCTTTCTCAAAGGGACTAGGAAGGTTTGTCTAGGAATTCCTCTCCTTGAACTTTATCTGACACATGGAACTGTGGACTCTGGTTTTCTTAAAGATTCATGTATTTATGCAGGCTTTCTCCTAGGGAACTTAGTCCATGTTTCTCTCACAAGTTTCTGTATATTCAGTCTCCCACCAGTCCTTCTCTGTCTTCTCATGCTCTGATCATCCTTATAAGGGCCAAGTCCAAGGTTCTACCCAGAAACTCCCAAATATAGCATCAATTGTGGCAACCCAGGGCAAGCAAGAAATCCCTGCCATTATTAGAGACATATTTAATCACAGACCAGTCTTCCTCACTTCCTCGGTAATCAGTAAGAACTTTTTCTATCCTAAATAGTAAGACGTTGATCCCAAAAAAAGTCACATAGGACAACATTTTAGGACATGAGTAAATCCTGGATGCCTTTTACAGCAAAGTAGATGATGTATGATTTTGGGACCATTATTTTCTCATGAGTAATTGTTCTCCCCCCTTCTGGAGCTGACTCACTTAAATGAAATGGAAATTTTTACCCCCCCAATTGGTGGATAAAGATTTAACACATCCCATCCTTATGTTTGTTACTTTTTCCTTCCAAAAAATTGTTCTTTTTGTGTATATTCCTAACTGGCCAATAAAATATAATATTTTTAAAGATTTTATATGCCATAATAACCTAAACTACTGATATTTTCACCCAAAATATAAATTATTTTAGGATTATGATGCCTTTGTATGAAAATTCCCCTTGTTGCATTATTTAATTTTTATTGAGGAAACGGATTGATCTTTCCCCACTACACCCTTACAGCAAGTCTTCCATAAATTAAAGAAGATACATTATTTTCATTTTCCTATCTCAGATCTTCCCTTTGCCACTCTTTTGGAGGCAGTGCAGAATAAATACTGTAAAATGGCTCATATCTGCTTACACTCTCTTTCTTAGTACCCAAATATATCATCTCAATCACCTATAGAAATGTTTGTGTCAAAGGCTAAGGTAGCTGATAAAATTTTTCCTTGTAGGTTATGAATGTGAGTATCCTAGCTTTTCTGCACTGAAAGAAAAATAGTTACATTTGGAGTTTGTGATGACTTGAAATAGCGAAAATATTTTTACTGCCAACAAAAGCAGTTTTATAGTGTTCAGTCCCGAATCTCTAAAATCTAGATTTTTAGTACAGCAAATTACCATGCTTACCACCAAGATTTTTCAAAATGGGTGCAGTTCATTATGTAGACAGTCTTCATTGGCAAGTCTGTCTATATCTTTAATTCCTTGAAATAACAGAGGGAGGCTAAGGATAAGAATATTGCTTTTTATCCAATGAGAAAGTAAAATGCTTTGTAAACTAAAACATTGAACTCTGGACCTTTGGATGAAGAGCCAAAGGACTCAAGCTATGACACCCGAGTTTAAAAAAAAAAAAGTACTCAGCTAGGAAAATTAAAAAAACAAACAGTTAAACCTCCATATGCATTTTCACAAACTTCTGTCTCTTCTGTTGTTGACTATGATGTCAGTCCTGCATTGTTATTAAACTTTTTGATGTTTTTATTTCTTATGTCTTTTTCTTTTTAGTTTGGATGTTATTTCATGAATTTAAGGTATAGGAACTCTCTCTGTTAATGCTTATTAGCAACTTTTTTTCTAACTCATAGCTTTAATAAGCCTCCCCAAACACTAAGAGGTTAAGCTAATTACCCACAATCACAGTTTGCATAAATCAGAATAGGACTTAAACCCATGTCTTCCTGATTCTGAGGTCCAATCTCTATCCATTCTCTCTCTCTGTCTCTCTCTCTGTCTCTCTGTCTCTCTGTCTCTGTCTCTGTCTCTGTCTCTCTTTCCCTCTCTTTCTTTGTCTTTGTCTTTCTCTCTCTCTCTCATATTTTTTTTTGAGAACAGGTACAAAATCTCCTTTTATTCCTAGCAAAAAGCATTAATTGGATTA
>CM053596.1:222478252-222501625 GCA_028646575.1 Pseudocheirus occidentalis | reverse complement strand
TGTCTCAACCAATCCCTTTCTTCCACATCAACAGGGGAGTTCACACCTTCTCAACAGAGGACAGGGCTCACACCTTCCATACTTGGCCCTAAGTTGACTAAGTGCTAAGTATCTGCTAAACTGATTGCTGTTACAAAGGGGCTAAGTGATATTTATCAATGGGGGTCCTTTCTGAAACCTTCATAACTCCATGGGACTTGCACATTACTTTTGATTACATAAAAGTCACTGCCAAGCACACCCTATTTTTGTATAATTGCATTGCAAATTATTGTATTATCTTTAATTGTAGTTGTTTAATTGTATAAAAAGGATTGCATTTATGTGAAAAAAGTAACATTTTTTCTTAATTTAGCAGAAAATGCATTTTGCACAAAAAGATGGCTATGTATGGAAGGACTTTGTATAGTTCATTTTTTCTTTATATGTATATAATATGAGGATTTTTTGGTCAATTTGATTCATTCTGGGTTTTGGTGGTTGAGTAAATTAAGCAGTATCTACTATAATAAGCTAGCATTATCATAATTTGTTTTATCTATGCCATTATCAGTGATGCCTGTGATTTGTTTTATCAAATTAATTCAACAAATACTTATTGCATATCTATTATAGTAAAGGAAGGAAGGAAGGAAGGAAGGAAGAAAAGAAAGAAAGAAAGAAAGAGAAAGAAAGAAAGAAAGAAAGAAAGAAAGAAAGAAGCAGTAGTTCACTGGAAAGATTGTTTACTCATTATTTAATCCTGGGCAATTGACTTAACATCCATAGACTACAATTTCCTTGTTTGTCTAATGAGGGGGATTCAACTATGTGACATTAGAAATCCTTTTTCAGTCTAAATCTATGATCCTATGAAACTTTGATTGTGCTAGATTCCATGGGGAAATAGGAAAAGTATTTGATATCTTCTCTGTCCTCCATCAACAGTTTTAAACAAAAATTTTTCAGTGTATTTGGATAGGACTATCTTGTTTTGAGTTCAAAGTTGAACCTGATTTTATACAAATATGTACATGCATACACAAATATACATATACATATGAGGGCACATACACATACACACACACTCACACACTGCATGTGTTCAGAACTTCAAAGTCAATTCCATCCAGAAGATACTTATTAATTGTCCATTGTATTTATGAGATGGGAAGATTAAAAACAAAAATGTGGAGTCTTTTCCCTCAAGGAGTTTATATTCCAGTGGAGGGAAGGGGAAGGACACAACGTACACCAATTACTCCATGAAAAATATATATAAAGAAAACAGAATTGTTTGGAGGGAATATGAAAAACTGAGGGAGTCAAGAATGAGCTCCTCATAAGAAATGGTACTTGATTTAAACCTTGAAGGTAGATATGGATTGTCAGAGGCAGATATAAGCAAAGCATTTTTTTTTCCAAGCATGATGATCAACTCGGGCAAAGGTAGTGTACAGAGGTGGCAGACAGAATGCTAACAGGGAACAGTAAATAGGCTACTTTTGTTGGTACATGAAGTGTATGAGGAAAAAATAATGATGGAAGCCTGAAAAATAGGTAGTAGTTATATTGTGAAGGACTTTAAAAGAAAAAGAAACACTTATCCTAGAGGTCATAAAGGTTTCCCTATTTAAATCTCATTAAGCTAGTTAGTAAGATGAGCAAAGCTCTTCTTTAGCAGAGTGATTTTGATAATGATTGCTATTCTATATCATTATCAATATCTTTTTTTCTTTTTTCATTCATTCCACAAATATTTTTTCAGTACCTACTCTAGGCGCTTGGGTTTGGACTAGATAATGTGGAGAATAGATGAAATGGAAGTCATTGCCATCATCTTTACATATATATACATATATATATATATATATATATATGTATATATATTTACTTTTAGTTTACAGCATTCAGTTCCACAGTCCCTTGAGTTTCAAGTTTTCTCCCCCTCTTTGTCCTCCCCCACCATGGCAGTATGCAATAAAATATAGGATCTACAAATACCTTCACATTAAACATTAGTCAAGTTGTAAAGAGGGGTTATAGCCAATGGAGTGAACAATAAGAAAGAAGAGACAAAACAAAACACAAAAGAGACAGAGAAAGGAAGTAGTTTGCTTCAATCTGCATTCAGACTCCGTGGTTCTCTCTCTAGATGTGGATATCCCTTTACATCATGAGTCTTCTGGAGTTGTCTTCTAACCTTGTATTGCTGAGAGGAGCCCAGTCTATGAAAGTTAGTCATCACACATATGATGTGTCTGTAGTTGTGTATTAAGTTCTCCTGGTTCTGTTCCCATCACTCAGCATCAGTTTTTATAAGTCTCTCCAAGTTATTATGAAGTCCATCTGTTTCTCATTACTTTTGGCACAAAAGCATTACATTATATGCATATTCCACAACTTGTTTAGCCATTCCCCAATTGATGGGCATTCCCTTTATCTCCAGTTCTTTGCCATCACAGAAAGAGCTGCTATAAATATTTTTGTACATATGGATCCCACTTCTATGATCTCTTTGGGATATAGCCCTAAAAGTGGTATTGCTGGGTCTAAGGGTATGCACTTATTTAAAGCCCTTTAGGCATAGTTCCAGATTGCTCTCCAGAATGGTTGGATCAGTTCACAATTCCACTAACAATGCATTAGTGTTCCAATTTTTCCACATCCTCTCCAGCATTTATCATTTTCCAGTTTTGTCTTCTTAGCCATTCTGCATGGTCATCATCTTTCTGTCATGGATTTTTAACAGGGAAATAAATAAGAATTTGGTCATGTAGATTGGTCTTGCACTGAATTCATACATGAATTTGTCTGTATCCAGACATTATGTGCAAGTAATTATATCTTTGCATTCAGAAATTATTCTAGAATATGATGGTTTTTCCCTAGGCACAAGCTTTGAGGAGGGAAGTCACTATATTTGAAAGGTATATGCTTTGATTGGAGACAACCAGAATTGGTTATTGACTTAATCTGAGGAGATTGGAGAGAAAATAATATAGCCCTTACTTATTAAATTGAAATTATTAATGTGGGTATTAATATTCATCTATGATCACCAATTTCAAATTCTACCATAACCTAGCTCCTTCTCGTACCTGCCATTAATGTTCATTTTAACTGTAGTTCACTTGAATAAAGTTCACTTGAATAAAAATAAAGAGGGGCCCCTACAAAAGTTGATTTTCCTCATTTATGTATTTTCTTAGAAATGTACTTGCATAGAATTTGCTTTATCATAATACTATTTTTCTTCTTCAATGTACCATAACCTAAATATAGGGTATTCTAATACTCCAGTTTTTTTTATCTGCTGCTTCTCTAAAGAAATAAAGTTGGTCTTCTTATCATGCTTCATCTTTATACTATCCACTCACTTTCTCTTCCTAACCCTATACTTAAAGCAGGTTTGAATCCATAAAATTTCTGCCCATAGATCCTATGGAAATGCCACCCTCCATGACAGACACTTAAGTTTTCACTAAAGACATTGATAACTGATAGTCTCACATTTGTAGTCATTAACGACTGACAAATTTCTCCATTTTCCCCCTCACATTCTGACTTTCCTTTTAACCCCCAAAATACTTAAACTCCCATTCTTCCAATTTTTTTCCCTATGTTTTATTCCTTAGGGAGGAGCATGTAGGCAAGGCACAGTTCAGTTGTATTTTAGAAGAAGCTGTTGTGGAATGTGGATACCTGGAATGTGATCCAATAGACACCTCTTAAGTTTTATCCTCACGAGAGAGAGCCTCCCCATTCCTCTCTAAGTCGCATAATCCTACCTGTTAATCAAACTCAATGTATATTGCAAATTCTTCATTAAAATATCCTTCATGTCTCGAAATGGCAATGTTTTCTCTATCTTTTGTTTCCCTGTGCCACTTATTTTCTGTACTATGATATACTAACTGACATTATTAAATACTTAGCTCATGCTGCCTTTTGTTGTTATTTGCTTTTTCATTTGGCTATGTATTATGTATACAAATGGACTGCAAACTCTGAAATGAGGGAATTTGCCTTGTATTCTTTAATATCTCCCACCAAAATCAGCATAGTGCTTTACAATTCATTGATAGGTATCTAATAAATATAGGAATAATTAATCATTGTTTTTGATGATTCCATACAGTAATGCAAAGTACTCTTTGTGGGTAGTAGTATAATATTGAGTGTTGTCTACTATGAAAAATCCATCATCAGTATCAAAAAGCATTTATTAAGCATAGGGCAGTACCTAAGTATGCATCAGTAAAGTGGACTAGAAAATATCTACTCAATATTTAATTTGTCACATGCTTTCTATGGCCTTATAGAATAATATAATATCTTAAGTCAAAAAGGCCCGGAAAATTTTTTAACTCAATAGCTATAGTGAACATATTAGAACACTAAGATCTAAAGAGGAGTGACTTGCCTGTAGTAATAGTTCATTTAGTCTTACTTCCTCCTTTTACAGATGGGGAAACTGTGCCCTAGTGAGGATAAATAATTTATCTTAGGTCATCTCATGTTTGTACTGGAGTTCAAACTCGAAATTCTGAAATCCAATATTGTTTCTACTACCCAACACAATACACCATTCAGCTACTTAGAAACACAGTGAACTAGGATCCAAGAGACTGATTAGGACAGTGCTCTTTCCATTATACCTTCTAAAGAGTAATTCCATTAAAAAAAAGTTAACTGAATCAGGTGTATAATTGTTTTGATATAATACTGAACACTTTAATTGACTTTGTGGAAATCAAAGAATTTAGGAAATGTAGTTTCTCACTAACCAACTGCTTCCCTTTTCCTGCACATTGTTTCATAAGAAAGCATCTGACAAGCACTCTTTGGTCAAGCCTCCTCCTCACTTTGTTCAGAGTACTAAATGTTTTGAGTACTGTTTGTGGTGTGCCAGTGTTGGGGGAGGTAAATATGTTGGATAGCCTCTTGTTCAAACACTTTGGCTAAAATCCACTTTGGGTGTAGGAGTATGTTCTCAATAGAGAATATTATTTAAAAGGTTATAGTAGTAATCCATATATCTTCTTCATGCTTGCCCAAAGTTAGAATTATCTATTGTGTGGTACAAGAAAGATTTATTCATGGGCAAATTTTTTTTCCTAATTAGACTACTCCTTCCAAAAGTAAAAAAAAATATATTTCAGAAGCATCTGTTACAGCAGTCAGACATTTTGATAATGGATTCAGAACTGGAAGAGACATCAAAGGTCATTAAATCCAAGCTGCTCATTTTTACAGATGAGGAAACTGAGGCCCAGAAATTTAGTATCTTGTTCAATTTTATCCTGGTAGCAAGTAGGAAAGATGAAATTTGCCCTCAAGTTTTCTAACTCCAGATTCAGTACTATTTCCATGATATCACAGTGATACCCATTGGGTTTTTTTGTCATTCTTTTTATTGTATCTGTTCTCCAGAAATGTTAGAAGTTGTCTGTTTTGAAGTACATCTGAAGTATATTTGGAAAACAGAAACACAAATAAAATAAATGCTAATATAGCTATAATGTCCTATGATTGATTATTAGACCTAACAAGGGAAAACTTCCCTCAGGTGAAAAATTTATTACCATCACAAAGTCCTTTCAGTGAATCAAAGTGTATTTAATAAGCCCCTGCTTTATAGATCATATTTCCTCAGCATTTAATGACATATAAAGTGTTTTGTATGCTATATTCAATTTGTGTCCAGCCTCTGTTACAGAGGCTGTTTTGTGCAATTGAAAAGGATGTGCTTGCCTACTTGTCCTCTGGGAGATTATAATCTAGTTGATGAGAAGAGAAAAACAAAAGTAAAAAATTATATAATAACATGATTATCTATGCAAAGTGCAAAATGGTTTTTATAAGAATTAAGTAATAAAGAGTTTCAGAAGAGACAGGAATTAGGTTGGACTAGGTTATCTAGTGAAAATCAAGAAATATTTTCATAGAAGAAACTAGATAGATTCACAGAAGGAGTTCTAGCTAAAATCAGGCCAAGAGAATTTTATCCTAGTCGTAACAGTTCATTTTAAACCTTGGCAACTATTATTAGGTGAGTGACTTTTCTTGAATCCAAATCTAGAAATTATTTGAATGTCTAAATATTAGAGAAATATATCTGTGATAAATTAACAAACTAACTGCCCAATGGCTTGCTTTCATAAGAAAAGTTCATTATTATCTTGACAAAATGGTATTCTTTTACCTGTGCCTGGAGAAGGGCAAATAGAAGCTATCTTTGATACATAGATTACAAGTGAAAACACAAAATCTAGGCAGCTTTAAGTGCTATAGTTCTGAGATTTCAGAAGATCAGGGCATTCCTCTCTTGTACAATTGCTCCCCATGCCAATTTAGAGTTTGATATATTGATGCTGGAGAGGAAGCCAAGACAATAATACAGGGTAAACTAATGAAAAACATCTGCAGTTTTTAAATTCCCTTTAAGAGAGATGTTTATGATGTCAGGGTTAGAAGTGCAGATAGACTACATTGTATAGAAAAATAGTTAATGAACATCAGAAAGGACTTGAATTGTCTTTTCCATGTTCCATTGGATGGAAGTGCCTTTGGGATTCCTGACTAAATTTGACAAGCATCTGGTCTTAGGATCTGTAGGCATTTATGAGACAATAATATATTGTCATAGTTGGTCGTATTTTTCCCTGCCTAACTCTGATTATGTGTTGTTAGACATTTGAAATCATAGGAACAATAACTCCAATAACAAATAATTATTGAGTGCCTGCTCTTTGAAAGGAGGAAAATTGTGGTAGGTCTAAGAGATATCCAGTAGGCAGTTGTTGATGCAGGACTGGAATATGGAGAGAGATTGGGGTTGGATATATAGATCTGGGAGTAACAAAAAAAATGCTTTAGAAGTAGCCTATTATAGTGAAAGAACACTGAATTGAAAGTCAGAAAACCAAAGTTTCATTGCAAGATCTTGTCATTTTGGACTTTGTGACCTTGGACCTTTTAGTTAACCACAACGAACCTCAGTTCCCTCATCTGTAGGCTAGATAGTATCTCCAATTCAGCTGAAATCCTGTGTAGGATTTAAGGAATTATAAAATGCATGTTTCTTCTTCAAAGAGCTCACAGATTACTGTTCAGGAGAGGTGAGAGTGAGAAGAAGAGAGGGAATATAAGCATGAAGGGTTAAATAGCAAGAGAAAAGCTAAATAACTCTACATAATGATATTTTAGAGTCAGAGGATGCCTTAAATATCTTTTATTTCAACTACCTTATTAGCATTGCATGATGTCATTCATGATTCCGTTCTGAATTGGTCTTATAAACTAATATTATGAGTTCACAAGACAAACTGAAAACTGGAGGTAGTGCTGTAAGCAGTCTTCACAGAGGGAGTAAACCTATATCTGGTCCATGAAAAATATGTAAGATGTGCTAAATAGAATGGAGGAAATTATTTCAGTCCAGTTGGAAGAAGCAGCATGTGGAAAGGTATTCAGATAATATCTGAGAGCAAAGGCATGATTAGAAATCAAGAATAGTGGAAAATAATACTGTACTAAGGCAAAGTAAACTGGTTGGGATAACAGGTAACTTAAATAATAGGCAATAAATTCAAATATTTCGTGCTATCAGGAAATGGGTAACAAAATTTTTGAAGAATATATATGATAATAGCTAACCTATTTATATTTTTAATATTGCACAATGTTTATATACCTTTGATTATTTGATTTTCACAACAATTTTGCTGTTGAAGAAATTGAATCTCAAAGATGATAAGAGACTTGTCCATGGTTATACAACTAATAAATGTCAGAGGTAAGAGTTGAACCTAGGTTTTTCCTGATTATAAATTTAGTGTCCTTTAAACAATTCCATAGGAGAGAAAGCCAATATGGTGGGGTAAATATGAGGACTCCCCTGTGCTCTCCAGAAATTATTCCAAATACCTTTAAATAATGACTCGGTTGTAGAGCATCAGAACCCAGAGGAAGATAGAGTGAAACAATATTCAAGTCCAAGACAACTTAGAAGTTGTGCAAGAAAAGTATGTTGCATCCCGGTGAGAGAAGACCACAGTCCAGCTCAGACTGTGGCAGTGCAAACAGAGTCCCAGCAAACTAGGAGTAGGCCACAGAAAGACTAAACCAGGCAAGCAGTGGTGGTTTCCAGACCTCTTAGCCCACAGACAGGAAGGGGATCAGATGATGTGTCAGAAAGAGATTTATACTGGTCCCTTTGCTGCTACCAGGAGCAGGACTCTGTTACATTGCCTAAACTTGGACCTAGGTAGCAGTCCTGGTGCAAAGAGGAGCACTAGCAGAAAACAATTTGCAGCTACATGGGAGCAGGGAAACTGGCCACACTTCCATGGTAGAAAAGACTGCTTGTTGCCTCTCACAAACCAGTGCATGATGGTATAGGACAGTAGTAAATACACATCTCCCTAAAAAAAAAAAAGATGTAAGGGCTTTAAATTTCTGCCTAATGTAAATTCTAAATGTGGAAAGTATGGTACGTAGAAATTTCCAGAAGTGGGGGTTTATACGTGCTGGTATGAGTACATGAGTCACTCAGGCAGAGCTTGGAGACGTGCAGGAGTGCATGTGGATGCCTGGAGCTATAGCATACATGGCAATCACTGCCTGGAGCTATAGTGTACGTGGCAATCACTGCCTGGAGCTATAGCATCCGTGGCAATTACATGCACTCCTGCACGTCTCTGAGCTCTGCCTGTGTGACTCATGTACTCATACCAGCACGTATAAACCCCCACTTCTGGAGATTTCTATGTACCATACTTTCCACATTTAGAATTTACATTAGGCAGAAATTTAAAGCCCTTACACCTTAGAACATACCACTTTGGAAGAGCCAAAATTTTACAGGTCCCTAGAATTACATCTTAAAACAGCTGCACAAAAAACCTGAAGCTTGGAACAATGTCCCCTTAACATGGAAAACAGAGAGCCACTTTAGCATAGAGTTAAAAGCCAAGAAATAGGCTAGAAAAGTGAGTAAATATAAACAAAAATATGGCCATAGAAAGTTACTGTGATGACAAGAAAAATCAAAGCAAGGAACACAAAGGCAAATTTCCTGCATCCAAAGCCACAAAGAAAAATATGAATTGGTTTTGGGCCATGGAAATACTCAAAAAGTATTTTAAAAATTAAGTAGGAGAGGTAGAGGAAATATTGAGAAGAGAAATTGTAGTAGTACAAGAAAATAATGAAAGACTCAACAGCTAGGTAAAGGTGGGGCACGCCTATGCACACAAACACACTGAAGAAAATAATACCTTACAAAACAGAATAGAACAAATGGTAAAAGAAATACAAAAACCCAATGAGGAGAGGAATGCCTTAAAAAGCAGAATTAGCCAAATGGAAAAGAAATTACACAAATTCTTTGAAGAAAATAATTCCTTAAAAAGAAGAATTGGGCAAGTAGAAGGTTGGGGTTTGTTATAGAAGAGTACCATGACATCAAGGAGATGGTGACATGACTGTCAATTGAGTCTACTTAGAGTGAGGGAAGGCTGTGCAAAGTCATCAGCCTCCCTTTTTTCTCCAGAGCCAACTGTGTCCAGTGGTCAGATATTCATCAAGATGACTGGAGATGGTCCAGGATAGAAAAGGAGACCTTGACCCTTTAGAGCTAGGGTTTTTTCAGGTTCTAACTTTGAGTGAGGCAATGCCCATTCAATGAATAGGACTCTTTAAGAGGTGAGTCAATGGTTGGCCCCTTTCATTTAAAAACAAAGAGAGAGAGAGAGAGAGAGAGAGAGAGAGAGAGAGAGAGAGAGAGATCAGACCATGATGGGAAACCCTCAGGGTTGTTGGACAAAAGAAAAACAGTTGCTATTTACATTCACTATGAACCAGGAGGGCCTAAAAATGACCATTAAATGATGCTTGGGCAGAGACCCACTGTTATCCAATTCAAGAGATCTATAGTGAATTGGATTTAACTCGTGGTCTTTGAGAAAGAAATGTAAGCAGTAAACCACAAGTTTACTAGGTAGCTTTTGGCCATCAAAATTTGCCTTCCTTTGGACAGAATGCCTTCAGGTAAGGGGAGAGGAGAGGATGGGATAAGCTGAGTTGCCCAACTGGAACTGGCCAGCTGGGTCCCCAGTCACATACCTGCAACTACTCTCAAATGACTTTATAAGACATCAAGAAACAATAAAACAAAATCAAAAGAATGAACAAAAGTAGAATAAAATGTAAAATATATCATTGTAAAAAACCAAAACAAACAAAAACAAAACAAAACAACTGACCTGGAAAATAGATCCAGGAGAGATGACTTAAGAATTATTAAACAACCTGAAAGTCATGATTTAAAAAAGAGCCTTGACATGATCTTTCAAGGAATTATCAAGGAAAGCTATCTTGATATTCTAGAACCACAGGGTGAAATAGAAATTTAAAAAATCTATTGATCATCTCCCGAAAGGCATTCCAAAATGAAAACTCCCTAGTATTTTATAATCAAATTCCAGAGCTTCTAGATCAAGGAGAAAATACTAAAAGCAGCCAAAAATAAACAATTCAGATATTATGGGGCCATAGCCAGAGTAATACAAGATTTAGCAGCTTCTGTATTAAAGGATCAGAGGGCTTGGGATATTATATTCCAGAGAGCAAAAAAGTTGTAATTACAACCAAGAATAACCTACCCAGCAAAATTGAATATAATCCTTCAGGGAAACAAACTGAGAATTTAATGAAATAGAGAACAAGCATTCCTAATGAAAAGACCTGAATAGATACTCAATATATTTTTGAAGAGAAAAATCAATACAGCATGTAAAAGAAGCATAAAGAGGTAAACAGGAAAGAAAAACCATAGGGAGTTGAATGAAGTTAAACTTTTTGTAGTCTAACATGGGAAAATGATATTTATAACTCCTAAAAGACTTCTCATTATTAGGGCAATTAGAAGGAATATATATAGAAAGCAAAGCTCTGAGTTGAATGTGAAGATATGAATATCTAAAAAAATAAAAGTAAGGGATACACTGGGAGAAGGGTAAAGGGAGAAATGTAATAGGATAAATAATCTGACATTAAAAAGGCCTGAAAGAGACTTTACAGTGAAGGGAAAAATAGGGGAAGCAGGGAGGGGGCACATGAGCCTTATACTCATTAGAATTGGCTCAAAGAAGAAATAATATACACACTCAGTTGGGTTTATAAATCTTTCTTACCATATAGGAAAGTAGGGAAGGAAGAGGATAAGAGAATGGGGGGGGGGGTAGTAGAAGGGAGGGAAATTTGGGTGATTTAAAAGCCAGAAGCAAAACACATTTGAGAATGGACAGTGTGAAAGGAAAGACAGAGAGAAGGAAGGAAAGATAAATTAGGATGGAGGGTTGCTACTGTGAAAAAAATTTACAGTGTTTGTCTAATAAAGATTTGTTTTTCAAACATATAGAAAATTGAATCAAATTTATCAAAATAAGGTACATTCCTTAATTGATAATTGATCAAAAATATGAACAACCAGTTTTCAAATAAAGTTATTGAAGTTATCTAGAGTCATATTTTAAAAGTGCACTAAATCACTATCAATGAGAAAAATGAGAATTAAAACAATTCTGAGCTTTTAATTTAATTTAAATTGAAATTTAATTAAAACAATACCTCCTACCTGCCAGATGGGCTAGTATGAGAGACAAGAAAAATGACAAATGTTGAATATTTATAGGATAAATATAGCCTAAAATATATATAAATATAGTTTAATATATATTTATAAGCTATATATATATATTTAAGCTATATAAATATATCTTAAAATCTTCCTTAAGCTTCCTATCTTATAGCTTATAGTTAGCTCTTTCTCCAAATAAAACCTGTATGGTCAATATCCTCCCCAACCCAAATTAGCCATAAACCAAAGTTAAATATTTTTCTCCTCCTGATAATTCCATTACTTAGTTCTCATTTATATACTGATCCTTGTAACACCTTAGTTTTTCCCTTTTTCCTTTTATTATGTATTTTCATTTGTTCCCTAGGTAAAAAGCCTATAACATATCAAAATTCTTTTCCCCTTTCAGCTAAAATCTAGCCCAAGGTACACATTGGTATCAATATCCATACTTATAAATTAAGATTTCCCCCCTTTCTCTCTCTCCTTTCTTGGGTGTTCTCCTATAGATGTTTCTTTTCTATCCCTCCTCTCTTTTGTTTAAATTGCCTCTCTAATTCTGTAGGCAAGGTAATACCATTAATAATTGGGAGTAAAGATGATTTCTTACTTAGTAAAATCTTCTTAGACTGTGAGCATAAGGTAAACAACTTGAGGACTTCCTATCCTCAGTTGCTTCTTTACCCTTTATAAATTGACTGTAGTGATAAAAAATAAAATAAAAATTTCTCACATCATATACAGTTTCTAGAGGTAAGGACGTCATAAAAGGACCATGACAAAGATTCAGTTGCAGGTAATTTGATGTGGGATAACAGTCTGGCTATTGAAGTACAAAATTAGAGTGGTACCAGTAGCAAAATCAATTTCATTCTAAGTCACCAAATTTAGGGATATATAGATCTACATATTTTGTCAGACATGAAGTGGAATAGTAAAAGCTTGAAGACAAAGTTAGAAAACCTAAGTTCGAATCTTGTCTCTACCACTTTTATATTTTTTGACCTTGTACAAATCTCTTCACATCTCTTTGTCTCAGTTTCCCCATTTTTGAAATGATATTGTTGAACTAGATCACCTCTTAGTCCTCTTTCAGGTTCCAATTCTGATTATTTAGCATTGCACAATGACTCAGGAAATGTAAAGACTATTTCTGCCTCTGGGATTAGTAGGCAATGTGACCTAGGCATGTATTATTACATGCCTCCTATCCTCAATGCTTTCATCAATAAAAATAAGAAGATTACATAATCTTTAATATTTCCTTCAAAGAGAAAATGTTGTGATTGTATGATTTACTCTATCTTAGAAAGTTCTAACTCAATGCAAGTTCAAAGGAATTTCAAGAGGAAGTAATGACAAAATTGTTCATAAATCAAGAACATTTAAACAAACAAAAAAAAGCACTTAATGCTATCCAGTATCTAGATGACAGGTCCTGGAGTCATGAAGACCTAAATTTAGGTCATTCTGGGACTTGCCCCAGCTATTTTATCCTAAACCAATTATCTCTTACTGCCCATAGGAAACTTTCTAATATAATGTAAGTCACAAAAGTTTGTTGTATATAGAGAGAACTTCCATATGGAAGCTTACTGATGGCCATCATAGGTTTAGTAAATACAAATAAATATAATCTTAGCTTTGTTAAAAATTGTTCAAGGTCTTTATGGTCTAGAGGAAAGAATATGAAAGAAGTTCAAGAGAAATGAGTTCTGGCTCTATGATTTCTTCTAACTAGATAACACATAAAAAGTAATCTAATATCTATGAGCTTCAATTTTTTAGCAATTAAATGAGAGAAAATATTTACCTCATAGAGATGTAAGAATGGGGGAAAAAGTGGAGTGCTATTAAATATGTTGTTATAGATATCAAGGCAAACAATAAAAAACTTAGAGTCAGAAAATATGAATGTTAAGTCACATTAATACAGACCCATAAAAGCTAATCAATTGTTGGCAAAGTTATTCTTATTTCATCTGAATCATAATCCCGTATATGACATCCAAATTATTAATTTGCCTTGAACAAATTCTAGATGTCTCTTTTAGATGTCTCAATTTAGATGTCTCTTTTCATGTTAACTCCATAGACCCTGATTTGCAAACAATAGGATATACCTACAACAGGTTATTGCATAATGTATGCCTATTAAGATGCCCAATAATGTGTAGAGCATGTATGAAATGTAGAAAGCAGTCTGATACAATGTAAAGATCACTGAACTTGAACATAGAGGCCCCTGAACATAGAGAGAATTATCTCTCTATGACTAACTTCATGCAAGTTTCAGAAATTTGTTTTACTTCTTTAGGCTTCAGTTTATCAGTCAGTCCATCCACTGGCATTTGTTAAGGACCTGCTATGTACCAGACACTATGTTAATCTTTCTTATCTGTAAAATGAGGGCAGTATGCAAAATAATTATATGTATACTTCCTCCCCTCGTTAAATAAACATTGCCCCAAAGGTTAAGAATTACTCTGGAGGGGGGGGCGGCTAGGTGGCGCAGTGAATAGCACACCGGCCCTGGAGTCAGGAGTACCTGAGTTCAAATCTGGCCTCAGACACTTAACACAAAAAACTAGCCATGTGACCTTGGGCAAGTCACTTAACCCCAACTGCCCTCCAAAAAGCAAAAAAAAAAAAAAAAGAATTACACTGGGGATGACAGTGTAGTAAAGCCAGTAAAATGCTCATTTTAAAGGTCAGCCCTATTATTAAGGGAAGTAGGATGTTAAGCTTTTTCTCTGTTGCTTATTTGGGAAAATCTACGCCCTGGTGAAAAATGAGAGAACATATGACTGACAGAAACATGAGCACATGGCAAAGAGTGATACAAATTTAGTCACTTTCAATTACTGCACAAGGATACTTTGACAACCAAGAAGCAGCAGAAATCCAAGAACGGATTCAGATTAGCACTTATATCAACCTATGTGTATGTTTTCACATTTCCTTGACCATTTCATGCTGCCCGAGCATAACTTGAAAATCTGCATACAATTGACTTTTTGGAAGTGCTAACATCTTGCCTAAAGAACCAAGTTTACTTGTCTACTTCAGATTTCTTTGTGGTTGATAATGCAGTAAATTCTAAGAGGTACCTTCTTCACACGTAGTTGCTCTAAGAAACATCCTTTAGATATTGATATAATGCTAAACTTATCTCTTAGTGGTAATCTACGCTACATCCATTCACAGCATTAGACTTTAATCTCTTTTTCTCTTTTAAATCTCACCTGTTTATATGTGTGGCTATCCAAGGTGCTCATCTAAATTCAAAGTAGCCCTTTAAACCTTCCCCCTTCATGAACTCTTAAGCCCCATTTTCTTTTGTGACATATCCTACTACATCGCAGTATGACTACATTACACAGGGTAAACTGAGCATACCAATCTCAGTCCTACCTAAAATATGTTATCATTGCCCAGAATGTTCTTCTCTCTTCCAGATATACAAATCCTTACAATT
This sequence comes from Pseudocheirus occidentalis, assembly GCA_028646575.1. Taxonomy (NCBI): domain Eukaryota; kingdom Metazoa; phylum Chordata; class Mammalia; order Diprotodontia; family Pseudocheiridae; genus Pseudocheirus; species Pseudocheirus occidentalis. The sequence goes on along the minus strand of CM053596.1, from coordinate 222,486,521 downwards.
TTAGAATCAGCTCAAATTCTACATCTGCCTTGAAGATTCTCTAACTTCTCTAGCCAATGCACTTTTCTCTCCTCTGATTTCCTCTGCCACTTCATGCCAGTATCACTTATTTTCTTACTTAACTACCTTATATGTTTGTTTGTTTTTACTTAGCTATTTTATATTTGTGTGTGTTACCTTCCCAAAGAGATTCAGCTCATTTCAAAAGTAAGACTAATGCTAGGCAAGGTAAGCAACTGTTGCAGGTCATGATAGATTGTGGGATTCTAGGACACTTCATAAAAATTGCTTTTTATAAATTAGCATGCTTTCAGTGCCAGAAAATTTTATTATCTATGACACATAGGTATTTATTTTGTGATATTAACACATGATAACCTCAAAACTTCTTGCACACAGTAACATATAGGGGAGCACACTTTTTAAAATCTTGAATAAAGTACACAATTACTTTGTGGTCTGACAAATACACATATACATTCATACACATGCATGTACTCATATATATGTGTATTTGTAATTTATATGTAACATTATAATTTAATGTCAATAGATGTATTTTCCTATACTTGCCATTTTGGACTGTGTTCAAATGGCATGGATGGATCGTGGCACAGTGTCCTAGAGATCAAAGAATTTTGACTAGACATTCCATCTACTTTGACAACCAAGAAACAGCAGATATTCAAGAGCTGATTCAGATTAGCACTTAAATTGATTTATTTGTGTGTTTTTGCATTTCCTTGGCCATATCATGCTGCCTAGGCATAACACGAAGATCTGCAAACAATTGACCTTTTGGAAGTGCTAGCATGTTGCCTAAAGAATTCAGATTATATGTCCACTTCAGATCTCTTTGTGGTTGATACTAAAGTAAATTCTAAGTAGTACCTTCTCGACTACAACTATGACTATGTTGACTATGATGACTACGACGATGACTACTACTACTACTACTACTACTACTACTACTACTACTACTACTACTTCTACTACATGTATATAAAACACTTTGCAAACATCAAAGAATTAGATAAATGCCTGCTCTCATTACTAAGTTAATTCTTGTTATCTTTTATTTGAGAGTGTTTACATGCAGAAAGATAGACTAAATGATACTTAGGTGTTCTTCAAGCCCTTGGATCATTTCTGATACTGATTTAAGGTTAAGGCACCAAATTGAAAATGTGCTCTGGTATGATACTTCTTGTCTGTTTTTGGAAAACTCCAAAATGGATTGTTTCAAGTATCTTACATTTTGAATAACAATTGCACCTAATAATAGAAATCCTGAACCAGCTGTCAAAGTGTTTTGGGGAAAGTTTTCCTTCTGCAGAAAAAAAAGAAACAAAATATTTTTATTTGCTCAGCAAGACCACTGCAAAATTAAGAGGTAGTGGAAAGTTATATAGCTGGTCATGAATACAGGAAAACTTAGGTTTAAATCAGAAATGTGACATATACTGTGACTATATGATCCTAGGTGAGTCACTTAAACTCTCAGTGCTCTAGGCAACTCTCTGTCTCTAGGTTGTAGAGAAGGTAATAAGCATGCATTGGTAGAGGAAATTTCTTTTCCTGAGAGTTCCAAATTTCAATACAATCAGAAGCCCATTTCTCATCCCCTATTATAAAATTTGACAAATGACATAATAAGGTATTTAAACCAAAAACTATTAATAATACTGTGAGAAAAGGGCCTGTATACTATTATAATCCAGTGCTTTTAAAAGGGAAAGGCATAATCTTACCCCAGTAAAGGCAATTCTAATAAACCATTTTGCCAGAGAGAAGCTTTTAAAGTAATGGTCATGATGGTTGTTGGATGTCATCAATGTTGTGGTAATAAGATCTGGGTAAGAAATGCTCCACTTTGGTCTCAAATATTGTCTACACAGTTCCAGCAGGGTCCAGCTGGAAAAGCTTATGAATTGTTACTTGTTTGCCCCAGAACAAGATAGCACAGGCTACTGAAGGCTGCCAGTGCACCTGTAGTCATTTCAGTTATTTATCTTAAGGAAAAGATATCGAATTAAGTGTATTTTATGAGCTTGAGAGACAGACATTAGTATCATATATAACACAGACTCAGTTACTGTCTTGTTTTACTTTTCCCTTTCTCTTATTTGGCTAAAAGGTGACTTGCAGGGATTTACATGGTATTATTCTTTGAATTGATTCTGTGGAGCTCTCTGAAGCTTGTTTTAGTGCAGTGATTACCAGCTTTTACCACATGCCATTATTAGCTTCCTGGTGAGGGAAAGGATAGAGTTAGTATTTCGGTCTCTTTTTAATTTCAAATAATTTCCTACTTGATTGAGTATAGAATGTAACTCTGTAGGGTGTAAAGGGGCACTGACTCTGGAGGCTAAGGACCTGAGTAAAAATCCCTTCTCTGATGCTTACTTCCTGTGTGACCTTTGGCAGGTCATATAATAACCCTGGGTCTCAGTTTCCTCAATTGCAAAAGTTGGATGTCTTCTGAAATTTTTCCTGGTATTTAATCTATGATTTGATCATTATGAAACTTACTGAATTTTTAATTCAATCCAACATATTTTTATAAAGAGTCTTCTAAGCTAGGCACCTAGCAGTTAGCTCTTGTTTCTTAGGGCTTGAGATATTAAATTGGTATGCTTTACCTATTTGGAGCAAGACAAGACAGTACAGGCTACTTGAGGCTGCCATTATGTTTATAATAATTTCATTTGTTTATCTTGAGGAAAATATACTGAATAAAGTATATTTCATGAGCTTAAGAGACAGATAGTAGTATATAGAACAGAACCTGTTACTGTTTTGTTTTCTTTTTTTGTCTGTCTTATTTCGGCTAAACCATGATTTAAAAACATTCTCTTCTTTCAGTGAACTTATATTTTACTGAAGAAAAAAACATAAATGCATAGATACTAAAATTACAATATACAAAGCAAACACAAATTGATTATGGAGAAATTGCTAACAATGATGACTGGCATGTATATATGTATATGTATGTATGTGTATATATACATATATACACATACATACATATACAAATATGTGTGTGCATGTGTGTTTGTGTGTATAATTTTTTAGTGGGTTATATGTATCTCATCCAGGCTTGAAGAATAGCTGCCACTCACTGACCTAACCTATTGCTGATCAGCATTGTTCCATTTTTTCCATGTGCAGGTGCCCTTTCTTAGGTTGCCTAGTCCTCCTTCCTGGTTCCTTATCATAGTGGTGCTGAATAAGAGTGAAAGCACCTATCAGCTTTAACTCAACAGAATACCAATGTGGCATAAATATCATTCTTGAATTCCATCGAAGGTTATTAATTATCATTTTTGTGGTAGTTACAACATAATTAATTATAAGATAGGACCTTTGTCTTTTGCAAGCTTATGCATAAAGGTATTGTTTGCTCTAATTATAGGTTATATATCACACTTTGTGTCTTCCCTACAGTATAGTGTAGATGTTGCCCAGCATTTCACACTGCTAGTTGCTGAGCAACAATTCCAGAGGCAATTGTGATGTTCAAGAAAGACCACTAGTTTCAGGGTCAGATAAACTTAGTCCAAACCTCAGCTCCATTACTTGCTACCCATGTGACCTTGGGCAAGTTCATTAATTTCTCTGACCCTCAGTTTCCTGGATGTGGATGGGAATAGCGTGAGGATATAAAACCTCTCAGATTTCTTTATTTTAAATATCTGATTCAAATTTCTAAATATATGAGACAGAGAGAAAAGTCAAAAGCATTTTGCCAGAAGGCCCTAATAGAGATCAGAGACTCATATACATAGGACCAGTCCATTGCACTAGTCCTATTCTACCCCCCCATCCTAATAATAAAAAACAAAGAAAATGGAAATGTCCTTTTGATTTCTATAGAGAACTACTAACTATCCCTTTTGACTTCTTTTCACCTTCTAATTTACCCTTGGTGTTCATTGTAATCTTATTTTATATGCATGGAATTCACAGACACATATATGTATATATTTGTGTGTATGTATGTATATCTATACATACATTATATATCTATATATCTGTAACTATATCCACCTCTCTCTCTGTCTGTCTCTCTCTCTGTCTCTCTCTCTCTAATCTGTCTATCTATCTATGTATCTATCTAGAGAGAACAAACCAGTCTCTGTAGGAACATCCTTGTTCTAGATGGCCTCTGATATCCCTTCTATCTTTAGATCCTATGATCCTATGACAATACAGTCTTTATGATCTTTTGTTCCTTGTCAGGGTTTTGTAGGTAGGTAAACACTGCATAAGAAACAAGGACACCAGAAGGCATTCTAGGTCAGTGGAATAGCAAAAACAAAAATACCAATATAGGAATGAGGATGAAGAAGAAAATAGCTGATTGATGGAAGGCAGTGGTCTACATTAGAGAATGGATAAAATTGGCTAGATAGTGTGAAGAAGATGATATTGACACTTGAAAAGCAAATAATAGAATTTTACCTTGAGAACCCAAACAATCTGATCACACAAGTTAATCAGGTACTTTGTAATATGCATTCCAAGTAATGCACCTGTCTTACCCATCTGATAGCTTTCATGATACAGCTTTTCTATATCTCTAAGCCAATCCAATTCAATAAGCCAGTAGATATCTGTTAAGCACCTGCTGTATGTCAGGCACTGTGGTAAGTGCTGAGAATAAAATTAATAAAAATGCAGGCCTTGCCTTAAATAAATTTATAATCTAAGAATTTAAAATGCATGAAAATATGAGACTGAATACAGGGGTACCTGGGTCACTGTGGGATTTTGATGTTCTATGTGTGCATGTGTCTTATATTTGTCTGGATAGTCTCCAGATTTCTATTGTACTTTTCAGTAGGCAGAGACCATATTTGTGATTAAATTTTACACTATGGCTAGTATCCAACCAGGCAGAGAGCAAGTAAAACAATTAAGCTGTGGTTGGAATCATCAGTAATAATCTACAGCTGTCAATGGTTCTGACATTTAGAATAAGAGCTATATGATTTTTGGCCTCTGCTTCTATGCTTTGAAAGCCTCTTCATTCAGTGGTTTTAAGGAAACATAGAGGCTGTAATTATGTGCAAGGATCCCCTGAGTTATCTCTACTAAAGCAATCATGCTTCTCATGTGCATATGACTTTAGTGAAAGTGACCAAGAGAAAGATGCTATTTAATCTAAATGAACACTTCCCTGGTGAAGGCATAATCAGCTCCTTTGGATAGCACTTGGAAAGATAAGAAACATTATACTTCAATAGAGGAACTGACGCGCAAACTAAACATTGCAAATAGCATCAAAAATAGGAACCATCACATTATCACTAAAGAATTCATCATTGACTTTAGCTATGCAAGTTCCCATATAATGGCTTTCTATAAACGTGGGGAAGTTAGAGTGCTGAGAGCAGTGCATTCTAGGTTTGTTTTGACAAATGTGCTACAAATAAGAATGGATTTCTGTATTCATAGTATTCATGTATATTTATATATTTGATATTTGTGATATTAGTACTAATGAGCTAAGGCAAATAACCTTTTCAAGTGGGAAGTGTTATATAAAGGTCAGCTATTTTTGTATATTGCATACAAGTATACAGACATACACATAGGAAATGAATGATATATGCAAGTGCATTTTAAACAATTTTGTTGCTTGTTTTTTTTCCAATTGTGTCCCACTCTTTAGTACCCCATTTGGTGTTTTCTTGGCAAATGTACTGGAGTTGTTTTGCCATTTCCTTCTTTAGTTCAGAAACTAAGGCAAACAGGATTAAGTGAGTTGCCCACAGTCATACAGCTAGTATCTGAGGCCAAATTTGAACTCAGGAAGTGAGTTTTCCTGATTTTAGAGCCTGGCACTCTATCTACTGTGCCACCTAGCTGCCTATGTATAAGAATAAAAATAACTGACCTTTATATGACACTTCTCATTTGCCCAAGTGTTTTATTTTCATTAAGTCATTTAATCCTCTTATGTTTCGGACACATGCACATGCAACTTTTTGTACTCTGATGTATGTACTACTAGCATGTATTTGATAAATAAAGGAAAATGGAAGTTCAGTGGCAAGAGACAGAACTACTAAGTGACAGAACAAGAATTTGAACATAGGTATTTTGACTGTCAATTCATGGCTATTTTCATTATTCCTGACTTCCCTTCATAAATGTATACACACACACACACACACACACACACACAGCCTCCAACCTCACCCCCAACAACTATCCCTATAGCCTTCCATTGTAGGAGATAATATGTGTTCTAGTAAAATCTTCATTCCTACCAAAAAAGTCATGATGTTATACGTTCTGAACAAGTTAGATACTGGAATATCTAACCCAAGAGAAATGCTTTTTGTTAGCCATATAATGCTAAGTGCTATACTTTATTATTATTACTATCAATTATTACTATTGTTATTATAAACCTGATTCCCCTGATCTTTAAGTCACTTCTCATTTACAAAAAACTTCACCTGTATATTCTGAACTTTATCTAGACATTGAGATGAAAACAAAAGAATTTCAGGAAATGTTAAACAGTTAGAGACCCCTGTAATTCATCTAGCTTCTGATATTCTTAAGTGTAGCATATATGACAAAAGATATTGGATGACAGTTGTTTTGTATAATTCCTTAACCTTGAAGAGTTAGAATTTCTATCCTGAAAAAGTTCATGGTTTTCCTTGACAGCCCATTTTTGATCCTGGAATAACATAATGTCTACTTTTATAAAATTATCTTGACAAGTATGATATGACAGAATCTCCAATTTCAGTTATATTCAAGTAGCATTGAGCCCCTACTATTTGTGAAGCATTGTTGTAACGACTGCACATAAAAAGACAAAGAAAAAATGTGATCCACTCATTCTACTGAATCATTCCATTAATTTAGTAAGACTTGAATCTCTTATCCTAAGATTGAAGACTAGAATGCTACCATATTCTTGTTTTTTCTTGCTTGTGGATAATGCTAACTGACCTTTCTAAAGGGCTTTATATTTTAAAAACTTGTGTAGAAACATTACCTCATTTGATTCTTAAAACCCAAAGAAGAAATTGTGAGAGATCTTATGATCTCCCTTATAGAGATAGAAAAACAAAACAAAATAAAAAAATGAAACAAAAACCAGCAGCAGCAACAACAAAATTCAGAGAAGCTAAATGACTTTCTTAATGTCATACAACTGAATCTTCCTGATATTATGTTGACCAATACCTACTTATCCAGAGTCTATGGAGATTCTGATGAAATTCGATAAAATATGCTCTAGCTATAAACAAAGCAACGTTGGGGAAAGAAAAACAAAAACTGATAGCTGTTCAGTTGCCACAAGGAAGTCTAGCTGCCAAGCCAAGGCCACCACTTGATTTCAACTCTCATTCAAATCACTGTCCATCAGCAAAACGTGTGGTTTCCTTTTCCTTAGATCATCATTCAGTTCTGGGCCTTGAAGACAACCAGATTGATTAGAAGTGTTTTCTTTTCTCCTTCCCTTAAATATATTCAACATACTGTTTAATTCCAGGTATAAGGATGAATGATTTCCCTTTGAATCTCCGTATCTTTCTGAATGTATAACTCTTTTAATTAAGTGTCCTTTAAGAACACATTATGATTTTAGTTCCATAGTCTCCATTTAATTTTCATGTGTCTAAAATCCACTTTCCTTTTAAACTTTGCTTCACTTACTTTCTTATAAATCTTTTTGTTTGGCCTTTGTTGCAGTCTGAACATACTTCAGTAGTGCCAAGATTATAAGGTAGTAGGGAGAAGAAAAAAGTTGAATTAATTCTGATGTTGAACAAAATAAACAAAAAAACCCCAACAACAACAACAGCAACAACAACAAAAATGGTCCTTTCAATTGCCTAGTAACATTTTAGGATGAAGACTACATTAACCAGTAGGGAATAGGTAGTCATTTACATCATGTAGTAAGCTCAATTGACCACTTTTTTCTGTATCCTCCTGAAAACCATGAGCCTTTTGTGATATAGACACAGTGAATATTTCCTTAAAAAATCCAGAATGATTACACCACTGTGAACTTGCTCTGGTAAAATTCAGGGAACTGACTTCTAGTGCTCTTCTCTTGAACATTTTAATTCCTTAATGTCTGCCACTAACATAATTACAACAAATTGAAAATATAATGAACAGACAACTATGAGGGTTAAAATGGGGTTATGATAATTGTTAAAAATGGAGATGCATAGAAATAGGTTTCAAAAGCTTTTGGAATGGTTATATCACTAAAGCAAGATAA
>CM053596.1:222456933-222477752 GCA_028646575.1 Pseudocheirus occidentalis | reverse complement strand
GTCACAATCGCTCTGAGATTTAGAGTAGTGAAAACAGGAAACTGAGAAACAGAAATTAAATCTAAGATCTAAGATCACATGAGAGTCTCAGGTTCCTAATTTTTAGGCATGACATTCATTTTTCTGACCCCATGTATGTGTTGCAAATGAGATACAGTAAAAGAAATATACTGTGGGGCAGCTAGGTGGCGCAGTGAATAGAGCCCCGGACCTGGAGTCAGGAGGACCTGAGTTCAAATTTGGTCTCAGACACATGACACACTTACTAGCTGTGTGACCTTGGGCAAGTCACTTAACCCCAATTGCCACCCCCCCAAAAAGTATGCTGAATTTTGTTGCCTGTGGACTTGATAGTAATAACAAAATATTTCATGGGAAATAGTATCTTTATTTTTTCTTCCTAGTTGTAAGGTTCTTGTTGTTCAGTCTTTTCAGTCATGTCTATCTCTTTTTTATTTCTTTTGGGGTTTTCCTGGGAAAGATACGAGAGTGCTTTTCCATTTTCTTCTCTAGCTCATTTTACAGATGAGGAAACCGAGGCAAATGGGATTAAGTGACTTGCCGAGGTCACTTGGATAATAAATATTTGAGACTGGATTTGACCTCAGGCTTTCTTGATTCTAGGCCCAGAGCTCTATCTACTGCCTCACCTAGCTGTTGTCTACTCCAAAATTATGTGAAATTATTTGCTTTGGATGGGACAACACGCATTTGAAAACATGTGCTTTTGTTGAGGTTTAAGGTTTAGGGGTACTTGATACCCCAAAATATCAACACACTGGATTCTGCCGAATGAATGTGACTCAAGCCTTCTCTCAGACAAAGTAAAGCAAAGTTTATTAGAAACTGGCCTTAATGGGTAGAATCTTCAGGAACCTAAGTATATGTGAAGCTGGTACTGACCAAGCAGGCCAGAATGATCTGACATGTGCTAGATAATTCTCAGCCCCTTCATGGAGGCAAGATGCATCTTATACACAGAAAGATTGTGGGAGGGATGGGGTGGGGAGGGAAATGAGGTACAGGGTCTTGAGGAGGAATCAGATGAGGTCAGACTCCAGTAATGAGATTAAGGGTGGGCAATAGCTGAAGGCTACCTGGAGATGACAGACAATGGAGGGCTAAGCTAGTTTAAGCATAACAGATTTGGGTACAGACATTTTGATAGCATTAAGGGTGGGAAGTAGATGGACAGTGGAAGGCTAGACTAGTGAGTAAGAGATTTGGGCCTAGGTATAATGAAAAGCTTATGGCCTCAGGCAAATGCCTCATCCAATGAGAACATTCAGTCAGAGTTCAAGGGGCTTTCCAGAGCCTGTACCCTATCACTTTGACATGTCTGTTTTGTATTTTATGTACAATGAATGACATAAAATCTAACATAATAATAGCCATTATTTACATTCTCTACATTTTTCCCAGCCAGCCCAAATCTTTTGGTGCGCATAGGCCATATATGACCCACAATGTTGTGCAGGCCCATAATGTTTATACAGTATTTTAAAATTTTCAAAGCATTGTGTAAATATTGTTTTTATCCTTGCAACAACCCTGTAAGGTAGGTACTACTATTTTCCTCATTTTGCTGTTGTACAGTCATGGACACTAATTGGACAGAAATTAAGTGAGTTGTTCAAGGTCATACAACTGGTAACTAAGCTACTAAGAAGCTAGATTTGAACTCAGATCTTTCAAGCAATCTATCCACTATGTCATCTAGCTGTTGTTGGATAAAAGTTCTATATGGTTTAAAAATCAGTCACATTTCTATACAGGCCATTCGTGTGTCTACATAGTTACATTATTATTATTTTTAATATTTCAGTAGCATATTTCCTCCAAGGCAGTGGTTCTCAACCTGTGGATCACCACCCCTTTGGGGGTTGAATGACTCTTTCACAGGGGTCACAGGGGTTGCCTGAGACTATCGGAAAACATATTTCTGATGATCTTAGGAACTGAGACACCACTCCTCTATCCATCTCCAGGAGAGTCCACCCACATGCAGGTCCACCAACATGCAGATACGCCCACATAAGAGTATTAAAGGGTCACAGCATAAGGAAGGTTGAGAACCACTGCTCTAAGGAATCTATATTTCCTTTTGCAATTTTTAAAAATAAATTTGAGTACTTGAGCTTATGAGAGCCATTTGAATACAAACATGATTCAGGTTTGGTTTTGTTTTCAAAGAAATTGATGATGGATAAAGCCAAGTTGTCAGAGTCAAAGGACTTGCTTGAGATCTCCCCCAAATCTCTCCAAATACCTGTAAAAAAATGACTCTAAACCACAAAATGACAGAGCAAAACAAATTTCTTGTCCATGAAAACTGGAAGATTGATAGGAGACATCTGTTGCACCAGTCTGAGAGAAGAGTGAAGTCCAGCATGGACCATGCCACACAGACCACATAGACAGGGCTGGAATAGGCCTCAGAGTACTGAATCACTTGCAGCTGTGGTGGTTTCCAGATTTCTTAACCTACAAATGCCACAGACAACTTAGAAGGTCAGCAGGAAAGGTCTGTTGAACCTGGGTGAGATTTTTGGCTCCAACCCTGGGGTGGTAGCAATAGTGGCTGCTTCCAGAAGTCAAGTCCACAGACAAATAGGCATAGAGCTGCTGATGAGAGGGCGATTGCAAGGATCTCCTTGCTGGCAGTAATACAGGATTTTCTTGTTTTACCCTGCTTGAATCTGGGTCACAATCCTGGCTAGTGGTCCTGGATGAGGAGGAACAGTCATGTAGCAGCGTTTGTGGCAGCATGTAGTGATAACATGATATTCACAGTGCCTACAGTGGCTATTAAGATGCTGGTGTAATTCTGAATTACAAAATATAACAGACTCTCCACATGGAAAACAGAACCAAAACACTTATTCAAACACCAGAAAGCCCAACAGATTATAGCAACAAATAAATTTATGCATAATAACTTTTCAGGGGGCACTGCCATAAACTCTAAGATTTCCCACAAACACTCAAAGCTAGATAACTGCTTTCTCTTCTCTCTTTCTCTCTTCCCCCCTCTCTCCCTCCCCCTACCCCTCTTTCTCACCCTTTCTCTTTCCCTTTCTCTCTCTCCCTTCCTCCCTCTCTCTCAGCCTCTCAGCTCAGCTATAACTGCTCTGACCAACTTTCTCTGGACTCTGTTCCACCCTTCCTATTCCACCTGTTCAGCAACCTCCTCCTATCACACACTCATGTGATTCAGACTTCCATGGGACTCAAGCAGGTCACATGGACCTATTAATGGATGGGAAAGATCTTTGTATTAAGCAAAATACATTAGCAATAAACAGTGGTGGAGAGGGAATCCTGCTCACAGTTCAAAGACAGAAAAGAGTATTTTGTGGTCACTCACAAACCAAAGCACAGGCCAGGAGAGGAGTAAACATCTGTTTTGATCATACAACCTTGGCAGAACTGAAAATTTATAGGTCTCTAGAAATATCTTTGAAAACAGCGGCACAAAACCCCTTGAAGAGTACACCCACCACACTGGAACCAAAGACCTTCCTTAACAAATAATGAACAGTCAAGTAATTAACTAGGAAAATGAGCAAACATTAGAAAAAAAATCAGACTATAGAATCTTAGTTTGGTGACAAGGAACATAAAAACATATAAACAGAAAAAGACAACAAAGTCAGAGCTTCAATATCCAAAGCCTCCAAAAAAATATGAATTGTTCACATACCATGGAAGAGCTCAAAAAGGATTTTGAAAATCAAGTTAAGAGAAGTAGGAAAAAAAAGTGGGAAGAGAAATGAGTGATGCAAGAAAATCATAAAAAAACTGAGTTAACAGCTGGCTAAAGGAGACCCAAAAAATTGCTGAAAAAAATAACACTTTACAAAATACAGTAATCCAAATGGCAAAAGAGGTACAAAAAACAATGAGAAAAATGCCTTAAAAAGCAAAACTGACCAAATGGAAAAGGAATTCCCAAAGCTCACTGAAGAAAATAATTCCTTCAAAATTAGAATGGAGCAAATGAAAGGTAATGAGTTTATGAGAAATTAAGACAAAATTATTAAACAAAAACAAAAGAATGAAAAAATGAAGACAATGGGAAATATCTCACTGAAAACAACTGACTTGGAAAATGGATCCAGGAGAGATAATTTAAAAATTGTTGAATTGCCTGAAAGCCGTCATCTTTAAAGAAAGTATCAAATAAAACTTCCCTGATATTCCAGAAACAGAGGGGAAAATAGATACAGAAAGAATCTACTGATTACCTCCTGAAAGAAACCCCAAAAAGAAGACTGCTAAGAACATTATAGCCAAATTCCAGAGTTCCCAGATCAAAGAGAAACTATTGCAAGCACGAGAAAGGAAACAAAGTATAGAAACACAAAATTTAGCAGCTTCTACATTAAGGGATCAGAGGGCTTGGAATATGATTTTCTAGAGGTCAAAAGACATCAAAACCAAGAATCACCTACCCAGCAAATCTGAGTATAATACTTCAGGGGAAAAAATGGATGTTCAATGAAAAAGGATGTTTAAACATTTTTGATTAAAGGACGAGAGATGAACAGAAAATTTTACTTTCAAATACAAGAAGCAAGAGAAGCATGACAAGGTAAACAGGAAAGAGAAATCATAAGACTTATTAAAGTTGAACTGTTTGCATTCCTACATGGAAAGATGATATTTGTCATTCATGAGACCTTTCTCAATATTAGGGTGGTTGAAGGGAATATGTATATGTATGTATATATGCATACACATACATACATATAGATAGGTATATATGTATGTATGTTTACATATGTATATGTATACATATTTACAAACATATACATATGCATAGATACCTAATTGATAATTTGGTAGCCATCTGGGGGTATGTGGGTAGGAAAAACAAAAGAAACTTGCATGATAATATTGTTGTATATTTGAAAGGAAAAACAGATTGTACATAGTAGATTTACAGTTTCATATGCAAAACCATTTTTATTGTACTGTTTTGAAAATGCTTGTTTTATTCCACAAATTTAAAATGATTTAAAAATAATAGAAACTACTTCTTCTGTCACCTCATTACATTCACTTCTAATCAAATCAAATATTTATCACAGATTTACTGCATGCAAGACAGAGAGGTTCCAAACTCAAAGGATTAAGGTGAAAACTCTAATTCTTTTATCACAAACCCAAAGAAAACTGTACAACACAGCTTAGCTACCTGGACTGATCAACTTTATGTTGATTTACTATACCTCTAGTTTCATTGTCTTGTGATTTCAGAGATTAGAGAGTAGAATTTTTCTCTGATTCCCAGAAGAGGTGAGTGCCCAGCTCATCATTAGGAATGTTTGTCACAGATGCTGCATTTTCCCCAAGCAGGTGTTGTTCATCTGAGTTACTCTTTAGGTTGTTGAATCCTGCTCTCTTGTTTAATCCTCTGTGCAATGAATAGCATCTTTGATATTGAAATTATAGTTTGGGGAATTGGAGAGAGGCACTTGGGAAATGACAAACTAAGGAAAGACTTCTTTTGGGTGGGGAGATTTTTTTCCCTCAGAGTAAGAGGAAGGGACCAAGGAAAGCATTCAACACGGTCTGTCCCCTTCATCTCACCTTTCATTTTTGGAGAAATGCCCACAGATGGGCCATATAAAAAATGACAGCATAGGCAACCTCTGTCTTAAACCTCTGTCAGTCCTAAAGCAGAGCAATTACAAAGGTGTTAAAACAAATATCCAAGACATGTATAAACACTTCTTTGCAACAGAAATGGCCTCTGATGTGCAAACACGTGCATATTCTTTTAAGGTTTTCTTCCAAAGCTATGGAAGTTTTACTTTGACAATAAAAAGAAGCTTTCTTCATGTTCTAGTGTACTACTCCCTCTGATTCTATAGAAAGCTAAGTAAAACAAGTGATTTCAAGGAACCAGGAAGGAATCACTGACCAATAGATATCCTTATTATATCTCTCCAAATCTATCTATCTAAATGCTCAAGTCTATTTCGGTTGTGTATTAATAGGAATTTATCACTTGTTCCTCTAAAATATTTCTTTTATGTATTTTGTTTTTGTCACCTAGATTTCCCTTCCTGACAGAAAGTCCATCCCTAATAATATTTTTAAAAAAGAAAAAAAAAGAGGGAGAAAAATAATTGTAGCCATTCCACACATGGAAAAAAAATATATGACTCTATATATAATCTTTGATACTCATAGAATTCTGTCCTCCCCCTGAAATCTTTGCAAAGGAAGGGGGGGAGGAATTTTTTTTTCATATATCTACTTTGAAGCCAAACTTGTTATTTATAATTGTACAACATTTAGTTTTGATTGATTTGTTTTGTTTGGTTGTCCCATTATTACAGTAGATTGGTTGGTTGAGAGAAATTGTTTTTGTAAATATGTAAATATAGATGTAATATCCATGTAAATATGTAAAATTGTAAATATAGATGCTGTCTATACCATAGAACATAATACTAGGATTTAATAATAACCAACATATACATTAGTTTTACAATTCACCGAGTTCTTTCTATTATTATTTTTACTTCATGTCAACTCTGATGCAAGTAGTACTAGTATTATACTATCTCCAGCTCGTAGATGAGGGGGAAAAAATGAAGTTCAGAGGGGTTAAAATTATCAGAGGACAATCTTAAAGTCGGCAGGCTTGGATTCAAGTCTAGTAATATTTACATGATTCTACTGGTTTAACTAAACTTCCCAGTTGGACCACCTGTGTAACTATTCATTTGTCCTAACATATCTGGGCATTGAAATGAAGGAGAACAGACCAATTTCTGCTGTAATGATTGAAAATCTTTAAAATATTCATTTTATAGATGTTTTTAATCTTTACATCATAAAAATTTTTTTTTTAATATCTATGTGATACAGGTTGGATTCTCCCTCGTGATTAAGAAAAAAACACTAAACGCATGTGATACAGAATATTCATCTAATTGTACTTAAAGTATTATTTCCTAACAGTCCCCTACTGTTGTTTTCAGGACCTTCGGTAGTTTTTCCATTTTAGTCATCTCTTAATTGTTGTAGTCATTATGCATATTCTTCTTCTTTTCTACTTATGCTACTTTTCCAAATTAAATAGAAACCTTTTCGTATTTTCTCTATATTTCTAATATTTGTAATTTCTTATTGAAAAGCAGTATTTCATTGTATAACTTGTTTTCAACCATTCTCTAATCAAAACAAATTTATCTAGTTTCTAGTTCTTGGCTAATTCAGAGAGTGTACCTATGAACATTTGGCACAGATTGAACCTTTGTTTCTGTCTTTCTGCTTCTTTGGGAAATAATATCAGTAGTGTGACTGCTGGGTAAAAGAGGAAGAACAGTTCAGTCTTTTTTTTTTTGTAAGAATATTTACTGTAACAAAGAATAGGCAGACTTCTTTTCAGCTCCAATGTTCATCAGTGAGCCTACATTTCCATAATCCCTCTGACGTTAATGATTTCTTTTTTCCCCCATTTTTCTCAATTTTTACAGTGTGAGATAAAATCTTAGAGCTATTTTAACTTGCATTTTTTTGTGATGTGAGAAATATTTTTGTTTTTTTTTAATATTCAAATCATCCTTTTGGAATTATTCATATCTTTACTTATCTAATGAAGAATGGCTGGTATGTGTATGTGTGTGTGTTTGCATGTGCACACACACATACACGTATGTGTCTGTTAGGAGGGAAGAGTGAAAACTGAAAACAGTAAAGTTACCTTTAGTAGATGATAAGAGCTTTGATTAAAAAGTAAAAAAGCTATCAAGTAATACTTTCTCCACTGTGAATAGAATTTTGATTTCTTCTTTTACTATTTACAGAAGGGGATAGAGAAAATGGCAGTTGAAGGGTAAGGCCTAGTTGACCAAGGACAAGTGAATCTTCCTCTCTTGGTCCCAATTTCCTTAGACATAAATTAAGAAATAGCAAAAGAGATGATTTTTGAAGGTGTTTTCCAGTTCTAAGTCCTGTGAAATACCTAAGATGAATTCATTCACATTTTAAAAGAAAAGTTTCTGGAAGATAAGCCCACTGTTAGCTTAGCATCCTGTATTGTCTATATCCCATGGAGTGTCATGGAATTTAAAATTAAGATTTCTAGGTACTCTAGCAATAACTTACATACATCATAACCAATAAGAAGTATGCTATTATCCATCCATCAGTTGGCAGCAGTGTTCATGAACCATGAGCTAATTTTTTATCCCAAGTCTTCTTGTAGTGACATGACATTTAAACAGTAAGATGATGCCTAGTCAAACTGGGGGTGGGGGTGGGGTGAGAGAGCCTTTTATTATTTGACTTAATGGCACCATTTCTCCAGACACAATTACTTGTTTTCCATACAACATCCAGAGAACATACTTCAACCTTAAGAAGTATGGCACTAGAAGGGAAAGTGGTACTTCTAATTATGATTCAAAACAAATTATAACAAAGACTCCAGGATAGAAAAATAACATTGGACACTTGACCTTATCTGCATCAGATATCATTTGGAACATGAACCTTGAATATAAAGTAAAAAATACTGTTGGAACAGTAAATGTCCGGAGAAGACAAGAGCAATTTTTTTCTCCTGATCGTGGAGTTATTAGTTTTATCCTCTTTTTTTTTTCTTCTCCAGGGTTTTGAGAGAGGCAGATAAATAAATGATATTCATAGTTGAGTAACAGTTAAATAGATTTCACTCTGTCTAGGCCCTGGCAAGAGGATAAATATATTACAGCCAAAAGACTATAGGAGATTGTTTCATAGGCTGCAGAAATATCTTCATTTTACTACAACCACTTTGCATGCATACACACACACACACACACGCACACTCTTATGCTGCAAACAATTTCTTTAAGTGACTGAAAAATAAAAGATATCCTGTCTTCTATTAAAATATATACAAACTTAATAGTTTTACAACTTTATGTGAAATGTTCTTTGACAGAATTTGGTATATGTAATATTAACACCAAAGAAAGAACTGAGTTACACTATAGGACATAAGCCTGATGGGGCCATGAAGAACTGCTAGTCTTTAGGATTTTAACCGGTGTTTAATGTCATTTCATAAATTTTTCAAACAACTTTGCTCTTTTTTTTTCTCCCTATCATTTTTTACTATTGCTATGAATAGGTAGTTCCACACTGTGATTCTTCAACCACTGGCTATCTCTGTGATTTTGAATGAATGCCTTAGCTTTTTGTTTGTTTGTTTCCCATAGATTGTCCATCTGTGGCATAGGATGGGGAACAAAGGACTGCCTTCCACCAGGCTGTGATGGTGACAAATGAATTGTACTGACAAGAATGTTTTTCTTTCTTCTCTTCTTAAATGTAATTTTAATCAGTCTTTCAATGACCAGGCCAAGTTCTGTGTCTTCCATATGCCTTTAGATTTCTAGTTAGGCTACTCAAATCTTTTCCTACTTTGAACTCAGTAACATTTATGTTTTATGCCATAGAACTTAGTACTTTTGGTAGAATGGAGAGAGCATTGGCAATGTAGTCAGATGAATTAGTTTACAGTATTTACTTGCCTCTGATATTTATTACCCTTACGACCCTGGGCAACTCACTGAACCTCTTTGGATCTTAGTCCCCTTATTTGTAAAATGAGAGGGTTCAGCTAGAAAGATTGTACTTTCCCTTTCAGCTGTACAATCTATTATCTCACTGGATTATAGGTCCTTATATTTGTCCAGCATGCTAGTCTTGTCTTCCAAGTTAATGAATATTTTAAGTTCCTTGAGCCCAGGGAACTTGTGAAACATCTATTACATCTTCCATGACAATTGGCACAGAGCAAAGCACATATGAAATATTCAGTAAATAATTTTTGACTTGAAGATCTCTGCAAGGGTATACCTAATCAATAATTGTATAGACCCTGCCTATTTGGAACTGTTTGGTCCTTTACTCAAATGTCTTTTCCGAACTGGAGAAGGAATAAGCCTTGTCCTTGTTTCCATTGATGCTTTTTCCCCACCTTGATACAGAAGCAGGCACTTGTCCAGATCGAGAAGGATATCTTTTCCTAACCTTGTCCCTGAGGTTTGGATAATTGGTCCTCAAGAGTTTGGTAGGAGACATAGCAATTACAGGGCAATGTGATGGTTTTGTGCTTGCCCTGCTGGATGTCCTCTGTTTTGGTTCTTCCTGATTTAGGCATCAGTACCATATTTGTATCATAAAAATAATTTAGTAGGACTACTTCTTCACACATTTTCCCAAAGAGTCTATAAAATATTAGAATTTATTGTTCTTTAAATGTGCAATGGAATCCCCTTGTAAATCCATCTGGCCCTAAAGATTTTTTCCTAGGGAGTTCATTGATGACTTGTTCAATTTATTTTTCTGAGATGGGATTATTTAAGTGTTTTGCTTCCTCTTCTGTTAATCTAGGCAATTTATATTTTTGTAAATGTTCATTCATTTCACTGGAATTGTCAAATGTATGGGCACTATGAGCTAGGACTGACTGGGTGAGTGTTGAGACCATGGCCAGGACTTTTGGAATTTCCCCAGGATTACACTGAAGCTTGAGGCATAGGGGATGGGTGACCTGTTCCCTTTAGGTCTCCAACTCCCCAACCATAGGTTAGAGCTCAGGCAGGCTCAGCTGCTGGTGGCTGCCAATTCCTCTGTCTGTGCAAAGACACCTGAAATTCTGGCATTGGTGCTTGCTGGCTTCACTCCCCTGTAGTTCAGGATCCCCTGCTAGGCTGCCTCCCATCCTGCACTTTTTCCCTTCAACCACAGCCCAGTCCCAGCCACACCCTTTCTGTTGTTCTCCCAAGTCCCCCTTACCTTGGGGCAATATTCTATGGATTTTTCAAGGTTGCCAAGGGGATGGGGGTGGGGGAAATGAGAGCAGCTATGGTTTACTACACAATCTTGGCTCCCAAAAGTTCAGGTAAATGACTTTCAAATATCTAGCCTGTGGGATGATAGCTCCTGGAGTAGCAGCTGCCTCTGCCACAGGCCCTGCTCTTGTCTCTTACCCAGCTCTGACAGACCCCCTGTCCTGCAGTAAGAAGTTTGGGAATCACCACTGTGGTTGGTGAACCAGTTTGCCTAGGCTCACTCTCCTTCCACTATGATCTGGTATGTGCTGGTGTAGACAGCATGTTCTGAGCTCTGTAGTCTGTGTTCTCCTTTTATGGCTCAACAAATCACATCTATCAGTTTTCTCTGTTGTCCTAAGCTTGAAATCTGCCACACTCCTTCTTTTAATGGATTCTGCCATTCTAAAATTTGTTCAGATTCACTTTTTAGAGATAACTGAAGGAATTTATGAGAGAGTTCAGGTGAGTCCCTGTTTTCACTCCACCATTTTGGCTTCCCCTCCAGACACTACTCCCCCCCCCCATTACTTGATTACATTAAGATGAGGCAAAAAAAAAAAAAAAAGGATAGGTGAGAAATGAGAATGCCCTGGGAGAAGTGGGAAGTGAGAAAAAGAATGGGGAAAATTATCTTATATAAAAGAAGTCTTCAAGGAAGAGCTTTAAGAGTGGAGAGGAAAATGGTAATAACAGGGATGGGCAGGGCAGTGCCTAAACCTCACTCACATCTAAATTGGCTTAAAGAAGGGGAAATATATAATATATATGTATATGTATATATGTGTATATATGTATACCCACGTATATTTGTATACATGTATATGTGCATATATGTATGTATATATGTATGCATGTGCATATATATGTGCATGTATGTTTGCATGCATAATATACACAGAAACACACACTCAAGAGCACTCATTTGATAATAGAAATCTATCTTACCTAGCAGCTAAGTAGGAAGGGGAGGAGAAAAAAGAAAGGTGAGAGGGTGGTGGTAAAAGGGAAGGCAAATAAAAGACAGTGGTCAGACTTGAGGAAGGCCAGGATAAAAACCGAGAGAGAAGGATAAATAGAAGAAAAAATTATGGAGGGAAACACAGTTACAAATCATAATTCTGAGTGTGGATGGGATCACCTCCTCTGTAAAATGGAAGCAAATAGCATAATGTAATAGAAACCAGAATCTAACAATATTTTGTTTACAACAAACACATTTGAAACAGAGAGACATATACAGAATTCAAATAAGGGACTCAGACAAAATCTATTATGCATCAGCTAAAGTAAAAAAAAAAGGCAGGAATCGCGTTCATGATCTCAGACAAAGTAAAGCAAAAATAGACCTAGTTAAATGGGGTGAGCAGTAAAATTACATTTTGTTGAAAGGAACCATAGACAATGAAGAAATATCACTACTAAACATATATGTACCAAGTGGCATAATATATACTTTTTTTTAGACAAAATTTATTTCAAGAGATTAAAGACCATAAAACCATAGTAGTTAAGGACCTCAACCTTCCCCTATTAGATCCAGATAAATCTAGCCACAAAGTAAATAATAAGTCAAGAAAATTAATAGAACTTAGGAAATTTAGCTATGATAGACTTCTGGGTGAAACTGAATGGGATAGAAAGGAACACACCATTTCTCAGCTGTACATTGCACCTTCAAAAAATTAAGTAAGTATTAAAGCATAGAAACCTCATGATCAAATGCAAAAAACAAAAACAAAATAGAAATATTAAATGCACCTGTTCCAGATAAAAAGTTTAAAAAAAATTACCTTTAAGAAAGGGCCATGGAAGCATAGATTAAAACTGAATTGTTAACTAAACAATATAGTGGTAGGAATGGGTCATAGAGAAATCATAGAAACAATAAAAAAATTTCCTTCAAGTGAATGACAACCATGAGACAGTATTACAAAATTTGTGGAATTAGCCAAGGTGGTACTTGGGGGAAAATATATTTCTAAATGCATGCATCAGTAAAAGAGTAAAACATCTGATCAGTGAATTGGGCACACAACAACAACAAAAATTAGAAAAAAAATCACATTAAAAATCCCCAATTAAACACTAAAATGGAAATCCTGAAATCAAAGGAAAGATTAATAAAATTGAGAGTGAGACCCTCCAGATGAGATCCACAATCACTGAAAAAAGTTTAGTGTTACATTCTGTACCAGAAAAAATGTACACAAACATACATACACACTCATTCATAAATAACCTTAAGTTTTATACTTTATTTTCTAAGACTGAAGGCAGATTTATTTGTCAGACTTTCTGGCTTGACCGGAGGTATTTTCATGAAAAAAACAAAGTCAGATTCACATGTAACAAGATCAAGATTAAGGAAGATGTTTTAACAGTGATGTTTGTCAAGTTCATAATAAAAAAGAACATTTTAATTGTTAAATTGTTAAACTACAATGAGATAGAGAAAAAAGATGGGCAGAAAGGGATAGTTTATGTGGCACAGATATGTGAAGATTCTAAATTGGCTTTTTCTATGAATTTTGGGTACTAAAAATTTAAATTTTATTAATTTTATTTTATTTTTTAATTTAAATGTTTTAAATTTCATAGCACTGATTTTTATTTTTTAGTTTCTAAGTTAACTTTAAAACCTTTAGTTTTTCCTTGATACAGTCACATTACCATTGCTTCTTACCACTGATTAATTTGTTTGAATCTCAACTTCATTGGTTCCTATAACAAATGATAACAGTGCCCCACAACCAAGTCTAATTCTTATGAGAGACTAATGGAGGATCCATAAAGTGCTGTCAAAGACTCAGTGGTTACTGACCACTTTCTGACATGGTCTTCATAGTCTCATTCATCCTATAGCACACAACTCAATGTATAAAACTTTCCCAGGGAAAACTTTATGTGGCGTTAACATAAAACAGAGGAAAAGACAAATTGAAAAGTAACAAGATTCCCCATAGTGACTCTTTAGTACAAAGACTTCTCATCTGAATCTCTAGTTCTCTTTCCTTCCAAAAAGAGAACAAAGGAATAAGCATTTATTAAAGCCTATTGTATGTCAGGCACTGGGCTAAGTGTATTATAAATATCACCTCATTAGACAAAAAATCCAGAGCTTAATCACCACAGTAAAATAGGACTCTTTAACAGCAGGCTAACATTTCCAACTCTTCTTCATCATGCATTAGTCAAAAGAATATAGGCTAAGAGTAAAATAGAGGTTACTACATTAGTATGGTTAGTAACAGTTTCCTCATTTTCCTTGTTAACCTACAATGAGATAGAGAAAAGAGATGGGCAGAAAGGGATAGTTTATGTGCCACAGTGTGGCACAGAGTGCCTGGTCTGGAGTCAGGAAGACTCATCTTTGTTGTGTTCAAATCTGGCTTCAGATACTTACCAGCTATATGACCCTGGGGCAAATCACTTAATTCTATTTGCCCCAGTTTCCTCATCTGTAAAATGAGCTGGAAAAGGAAATGGCAAACCACGCCACTATCTTTGCCAAGAAAACCCTGAATGAAGTCATAAAGAGCCAGTTAGGACTGAAAAACAACTGAACAACAATGGGGAGAAAGGAGAAGAACTAATTTCCTAATGTAAATGAACAAGAATAAAAAAAGAAAAAAAGGAGTAATGGCTAAGGATGATGTTTTTTGAATGTGTTAAAAATGGACCATCTGAGGTCTAATTTACAGAGAACAATGTGGCATGTATGCCATCTTTTCTCCTTTTTCTTAAAATTTTCTTTTTTATTATGAACTTGACAAAACATCAAAACCATGCACTATTGTTCTTAAAGGGCTTGTTTGCAGTGGAAACTTCCCTGGATTTAGAAGCAGAGGATCTGAGTTCAAGTGTTCTGCTAAGAGAGGAAGACCTTAGGCAAATCATTTAGCCTTCCTTTGTGTTGGTTTCCTTACCCTTGAAATGAAGATAGGACCATAGATTCCCATCTGAGTTGAGATAAATGAGACTATTAAGTGGTTATGGAATCCAACTTTTCCTGGTACAAAAAAAAAGTGTCAGCCTGGAAGAGTCTTGAGAAAGAGAGGAGGAATTGGCCATACGGAAGCAGACTACAACTCTCTTTTGTATTTAGAAGCCATTCTCAATGTCTTATTCTCCCTTCTTTCATGAGGTTTGATGGGGTATGCTGGATGTGCTGTATGGAACAGTTGGGTTTTAGTCTAATTTCTTACAGTTATTGACTCTGTGATACTTGGTAAGTCATTTAACCTTTCTAAGAAGAGATGGGTTATGAACTGTCTCAGTGGAAGGAGTTTCTGCAGCAGGACTTCCTTAGGCTGGCAAAATCATATATCCTACCCATATCCATATTTATAAACATGTTCATAGAGCCAACATGGTTATGAAAAGGTCAATGTCTGATACACAGAAGATTTCAAATCTGCCTTTGATTGATGGATCTATGAAAATTAATAACCTCTTTTTCAGTTACTGTCTAATGCAACAGAATAATAATGATTTGTGAATCATTGTCAGTAATGGTTTATTCAGTTCCTGTTATATCCAAGGAAGGGTTTGAACTAAATGTTGAGGATAAAATAAAGAATCTTTTTCTGCCCTCAAAGAGCTGACATTTTAATGATCTGCAGCATGGACCTAAGGATCAAATAGGATAAGAACATAATCCTTTTCAGATAGAAGAAACCTTTGAAGTCATCATCTAGTCCAGCGCTCTCATTTTACAGTTCAAGAAACTGAGACCCAGGGATAGCTGGGTGGCACAGTGAATACAGCACTGACCCTGGAGTCAGGAGGAAATGAGTTCAAATCTGGCCTCAGATACTTGACACACTCACCTTGTGTGACCTTGGGCAAGGGTAATGGTAATGGAAATTGGAGATACCTTTGAATTTACTTGGCTTTTGGACTGATTGTTAAGACCCAGAGCTTGTGAATCCCACTTGTGGGATGGACTTGTTGATGTGAAGAGAGAGGGGGCTGAACTGGGAGGAGACATGAATTGAATTGAAAGTCTCAAGCCCAGAGAAGGCCAGATGAAGAAGGACTTTTGGGAAGAGCAGTATCCAGTATTGTGGAGCCTGAGTTATTCAGAGCCCATTGGAGTTGCCCACGATTTTGAGGACTGCCACCTGGAGCTGCCAAGAATTAAGGAGGCATGGCTGTGATGCCGGTATTTTGTCTGTCTGTTTTGATGTTGTTTTTCATGATTCACCTGATGGTGGACAGTGCTGCTGTTGTAAAGTTCCTGGAACTTGTCTGTTGGTACAAAAGCCCCGAAGAAGGATTTTCTTGTTGTATGTTCACAGAAATCCTGAAAGGCGGCCTTGTTGATACTTTCAGGGCTTCTGTTACTGTTCTACAGGCAGAGAGTGACTTGATGAGGACACTGGCTATGGCTTTGTTGAGCCTTGTCTCCCCAGGAACTGAGATTGCTGAGGGCTTGCCTTGAGTGAAGATGAAAGAAGGGCCTTTCCTTGGGCATTCAATGCTGAGATGTTATCTTGACCTTGTTATGGCTTAAGGGTGGATGGCCTTTTGTGCTCTCCTGCTCCCTTTTGAGAAAGTGCTTGATGTTAATGCATGGTATTGTAATTACTTTGTGTCCAGGGCTGGGATACTTTTGGCCTTTTTGTGAATGTACTTTGTTTATGATTGGAAACTGATATCCATTTGAGAAGAGACTTTGACCTGGACTGAATTGAGAACTTACTTGTGAAATGCATGAGTTATACCTTATTTTGACTTTCTCTGTTCTGTGAATATTTGCTGAATAAATGGGGTATGCTGTGCTGGTAATCTGAACCTTGGAAGTTGCCTTTGCTTGGCATTGCAGCAAGTCACTTAACCCCAATTGCCTTGCCTCCCCCCTCACCCCCCCATCCCCCAAAAGAAATAAACTAAGATCCAGAGGAAAGATAAGTCACTTGCCTAAGTTAAAGGAGGTAGTAAGTGACAAAGCTGAGATAGAATGTCATCTATGGGGAATAATAAACAAACCAATTTGACTGGGACATAAAATATATGAAAAGCATGGTGGACACCTTGGCTAAAGTCTGATGGTGAAAGGCTTTAATGATCAACCAGAGGAGTTTGTATTTTTTTCTAGAGGCAACAGGGAGCTTTAGCAGAGGAGTGACATGGTCAGACCTGGGCCCTAAGAATAACAGTTTTGGAGCTGTGTTAGAGGATGGGTCTTATTAAAAGAGCACCTCCCCTTTGTGCTTTGTAGAGTTCTTATGAAGATGGATATGAATTACTGTGAAAACCTTAAATGATATAGAAGTGTGAAATAGTATTCATTTATTTATAATTATTTTTTTCATATCTTTACCATTATGAAGTAGTGATTATGTATACATTCGACTGTAGCACTGTGCTAAACCAGCTGCTCTTTTAAAAAACTAGACTGTCAGAGAGGGAATTTATTCCTAACATAATTAAAAACTAAAAAACCTAGACAACAGCAACAACAGAAAAAAAAACCAAAAAGGTGCTACTTCTGTGGAAATCACTCATTTCTCCCACTTTGCACAAGATAATGACTCTGTTGTAGGCTCCCTCGATGGGACTGGACGGCCTGACATTTTTCTCACCTAAGCTTAAAATGTAATGAGAAATGATAAGAGTTCAATGAAGGAAACTTCTCGCCTCCAGAGAAGTGCTAGGTAAAGAATTACTGATTTATTTTCTTTAGCTCATTTCCTGTATTTAAATAGAAAAGTATTGATAAATGGTGAACAGGTTTCTCTTGAGGCTTGCAGGGATGTTAGTGTAGGCCTATTTTTCTTTTTTTCCTGTGTCTCTGATTTTGACTTTAGGGGACAGAAGCAAGGAACTATGAGAGATTAAAGATAAAAGTTCCTAGGATAGAAGCAGTTTGAGAAAATTTTTGCTAATAACTTCAAAGTACTCTCATAGCAGTGGCTACTTTAAAATATAATGTGATTTGGGAAAATAAAATATTCAAAGCATTCAAAAGGAGATTATTTACATTACAAAAGCATTCTTTTAAAAGAATGCTTTGCTTTTTAAAAAGCGTTCCTCCTAGGGTTCCTTCAAATACACTTTTCCTTGTATATTTAAGGTTTTGTTTATAGATCAGTACAAGTGTGGTAGGGGCCATTACAAATTTCAGGTCAATTGGCAATGAGAGCAGTTCATCTCTAGAATAATAATATAAGTCATTTGGAGGATAAGATTTAATTTGGGGATATTTTTCCTGTTAGTAGAGGCTGAATTGGAAAACTTAATGAACCATTGTTAACAGTGATTAACAAATCATTATCATTCTGTTGCATTAGAAAGTAATGGAAAAGGTAAGCTCTGTTCTCCCATGTTGGGAAAGGTTTTGTTGGAATAACTTTGGCAATCTTTAATTTAAAAAAGGTTGTAAACTCCTTGAGAGCAGACTGTCCCTTGCAAAGAATAGACACTTAATAAATATTTGTTAACTGAATAAAGAAAAAAAAATTTAGGAAGCCTGGAACTTTCTGTGCAGAGTAAGTGAATTTGGGGAGAAAAAATAATCATGTACACAATTTTTATGAAAATCCTTAGCATCATTAATTGACTCCCTTAAATCTTATGCTTGATAGGTCACTGGGTTTAATGCCAGGAAGATTTATGTTCAAAATTCACCCTGAACACTTAATCTGTATGGCCTTGGACAAAGCCCCTAACTAACCTCTATAACCCTCAGTTTCTTCTGTGAAATAAGTTACTTGGCTTAAATGACCTTTATGTCCCTCTTAAAGATCTAAATCTGTGATGAAAGATCTTCAAGGAAGGCTACTGGACCATGTGCCAGATATGTTTTAGTTGAAATTATCATGTGCACTTGATGGCTAATAAACTGATTGATTAGCTTTATGTAATTTCAGAGTTGGACGAGACCTCCATATGGGTTGCAGAGGAGAATGAAACTGAATACTATGAGTTTTGGTGAAATATTCTCTTCACAAATAAAGAAATTTCAGGTCAAAGAAATCCTAGATAGGATCCTAGATCAACTAGAAATCTTGAAATGTTATTTTATTCCCCTCTTTACTTGACAACAATATGATGAGCCAAAGTACTTATACCTTTAAGGAAGTCTCCACTTGGTGGTCCCTAACCTAAGTGCACAATGTGATTTCCTGCCAGAACAAACTTTTGACTCTGAGACTTTAACACTCCCTCTTCCCCCACTTCCTTTAAAATCCAGAATTCAACTGATTGGTGCTTTTTAGAGTGCTTTTTTCAGATCTTAAAAATCTCTAAAAGTCCAAATCTGTACTCTAATAAGCTAAAGTGGCTGACTAACAAGGATCAATCAGCCCTAATGAACTGATAAATTTTCTTTTTCTTTCAATTTGACTAGTCACTATTCAACTCCCAGTCTTGCAGATCACCTGGAAGGATAGATTCTGTTATGGTTCTCGAGGAACCCAGGTTGGGAAACTCCTTCACACTATTCATTTGAAACCATACCTTAAAAACATCCCTTTGAAATATACCCAACTTAAATATGCCTAACTTAAAAATTCTGTGATTCTACCAAGATTATAATTTTTACTAAATACCAGAGGATTAACTAGAGAGAAATCTTATGAATATAGAAAGACCTTGAACTAGAATTTTTCTCTTTGAATACCTGAAATTTCTTTGGAGATAAAAGAAAATGAAATCAATAGTTAGGTTACCTTACCTAGAATTAGAAAATTCATATATCAGAATTCTCATATTGGAAAGAAACCTTTAAAATGTAGGGAATTTGGAAAAGACTGTCAATGGTCAGTGAACTGATTAAGAATCAAGGTATGCATGTTTTTCAAGCAATAATACAATCCCCCAAACATCTCTTTTCCCATTCCCTCCTCCCCATCCCCTTGTTTTCTTTGATCAGACATAGGAATTAATAGTGTTTTAGCTTATATGTTGTCAAATTGAAAACTTAAGTTCAGTAAGCAATTGCAAAACACAGTCTGAGCTCCTTGCCACTGAACTTATCTCTTTATTGATTGTGAGCATGTGGGAATCATGTGAATTGGTTGCTTTAAGGAGAAACAGAGCACAAAAGCTTTCTTGTAATTAGAGACGACTGCCATGGCAGAGCTTGGTAGAAGTTTTAGTTGCCTCTCAGAAGGGGACAGACCCAGACTAGAAGGGAGATCTAGGAAGGTCATGGTTGCATTGTCTGAAGATTCCATAGAGATTTCTCTGATGTAGGCACAACACTATAAACTCCTCCATGATACTGACCTCTGGGAAAGCATCAAAGAAAGCCAGTTTTCTTCTAGATTCAGGAACATCTGCCGTTATACTTTTTAAAGGTTACTGCATTTCTGACATGGAAACTTCTAACATGTGACTCCATTTCACTGAACCTTGGGAATGTTTGGGAGCAGAAACAGAAAATGAGGAGAAACTTAGCTCCTACTCAAAGATTTTGTGGAGGACTTGTGATTTGGCTGATCTTTCTGTTGTATTGTCACTTAAGACTTTCATACATACTAGGTGTCTAGGAGTTTTGGTAAGGCATTCTGTAAACCAAAGAGATTAATTTTTGTTGTTGTTGATGTAAATAGAATTATTTATTTCTTTTATCATTCAGTTCTCAGAATCAGCTTTAATTTTGTATAGATATCCTTTGTCACTAGGAGAATTTGTTGTTACTATTCTGGGATAGACTTCATCTTACTTCCCAGTTTTATTGCTATTCTCAATTTCTTTCAAAAAGCTAGAAAATCTGTCCATCTATTTACACACATACTTATATTTATGTATATATATATATGTGTGTGTGTATACATATATATTTAAGTGTGTGTGTATACATATATATTTAAGTATGTGTGTGTGTGTGTGTGTGTGTGTGTGTGTGTGTGTGTGTGTAAGAGAATCATTGAATATAAAAGTGTTCCTTGGAAGGTACCTTACCAGTCATTTATTCTGAACTTCAAAGCACTTCATGTAGGAATCCATATCTACAACATACAA
>CM053596.1:222433539-222456433 GCA_028646575.1 Pseudocheirus occidentalis | reverse complement strand
TGGCCTGATAAATGTGGTAACTGTGCCTCCAGTGCAGCCGATCTGCTCTCCTATAGACGGCTCCCCGCCCGATGCCCCAGGGCCTGAGCTGGCCAGGGTTTCTGCCGGGGGTCCCAGACTGCTGAGAAGAGCCCCGCCTGCTGTGCTGCCTGTAGCCACAGATGTGCTTTCAGTCTTGTGGAGAGTTTTGGAGCTTGAAAATCTGTTTAGTGTCCCATTTTATGAGTTTTTTAGCGTGTTTGTGTGGGAGCTGTGGTGCTTTGCTGCTTCTACACCGCCATCATGGCTCCGCCCCCCAAATTGTTGAAAATTCTAAATGGGGAACAATGGTTTTTCAAAAAAGTAAATTCAGAAAGTGAGGTGGCTACTAAGGTTAGCTATCAGATTTCTAAAGAAATTGATTTCAAATATGATTCCAGAGTACAATTAACCGATTCTGACAAGAAGTTTTATATGTCCCATTAATTAATGTAAATAGTAAAAAAAAGTATTAAAACTTGCATTACTTAGTAATTTTTAATATTAATGTGATATCCTGATAAATAATCTCAAATAATAAATGTAATTGATACTATTTGAAATTTTCCTTTTTGAAAAATATGGTTAATTGGTAAAATAGTTTAAGCATTAATTATACCTGCACTTGGAAAGTGAGCCACTAAAAACCTATCTGCAGCCCAAAGAAGTTTAGCCCATTTTAATTTAGCCTATCTACTGCCAAGTTGTGCAGGTCTAATCTAGCCTTTCTTAACGAGAAGCAATATGTTCTTGCTAAATATGGAGGCTGCTGAAAAAGTGGTCAAATGGTCTTGTTTTACTATTATATAGATCTGCTTGTCCCTTCCAGAATCTCAAATGCCATTTCAAGTCTCAAGTGGCACCATGTTCAACCAGAAACCCATACCCCAGCCCTTTTAGTGTGTTCTTTACTCCTGTCCTTCTACTCAAGTGTGGGTCTCATGGTCAGTATCTCAGAGGGTCATTCTATTCCAATTTCAAACTTTTCCTAAATCTTCAAATTTGATCAACTTCAAATCTGATTTAAAATCATTTTATCTTTCCCTTTCACAGTAACCATAACGAAACTCCTTACTCTAATTTTTTCTATGAATTGACTTCCTTGTCCATGATCGTTACATGGGTACACTTTTAGCCATTCTAATCCACAAGTGCAATTCACTATTAAGTTCTAGATTTAACTTGTCTATCTCATCCAAATCTGCCCACAACCTGGTGCCGTGACTGTAATTGTTTTCCTTGCTTCATGACTTACTCTTGCAAACTTCAGAGAATACATTTGCCTTAAATAATAATTTTTTAAAATCATTCACTATTATTGACAATGTCAGAAATTTGATTCGAATGACCCAAGCAGAAAAGTCAGGTTGCATTTACTTAAAAGCCTTCATTATGATAAGATTACCTTCCCACCCCAAACCCCAGAGACTAATGTAAATTAATCCAGTAATCCAAGCAACTGAACATTTATTACTCACCTAGTACCTACTAATGTGTACAAAATGAGAAGCAGGATTGCATAGTAAAGAGTGATGGAGGAAAGAAGAGTTGAGTTCAAACCTCACCTCTGAGAGTCAGCACTATTTGTATGACCATGGATAAGTAACAACCTTTCAATTTTCCAGGCAGCCTTCTAAGACTAAAAGTTGCTGATGAGTTACTTAATAGCAGGAACATGTCCCCAAATTGCAAGCTGCTGACACAATGATTCACAGGGAGATTTCCTTTCCAATCACACACTCACACACACACACACACACACACACACACACACACACACGGCATTAGACATATAAAGAGAAATACAGTACAGATCTTGTTCTCGAGGAACTAATCTAATAAATAGGGAATGTTATGCAGATATATATAATACCAGGGAGAGAATTCAGGCAACATACTAGAAGGAAATTTGCAGTTCACCTGCAGGGTAGGTATTCTGAGAAAAACAATTTGTGCCACCTTTGAGAAGAACCCGTGTTATAAGGATGCGAAAGATACATCTGGTAGTCTAACCTGCTTCTGTGATGCTCTTCAGAAATGTCCTTTACATCTTTGCTAATAAAAGGAAAAGGCTATTTATTGAGTTCTGAGAAAAATGATTTCTTATAAAAGGGAAGGTAATGGCTTGGATCCACCCAATCAATATACAAGAGAGTGCATGCTTATTACCTTGCTCTATCCTCCCCATCTCCCCCATTCAGAGTCATTGGATCATAGACCATAGAACAGATAGACCAGGAATGTCAGAGCTATAAGGAACCTTTGAAATTAGATGATTAGACTAAGTGGGAGTGATCTTAGGAATTGTGGAGTCAATACTATCTCTCTCCCTCCCTCTTCTCTAACCCCCCCCATCCCCACATATATTTTACAGTTAAGAGGAAAGAGCTATTTTAATCCACTAATTTCCCTTCACTTTGTACTTCTCTCTCCTTTAGCTGGAGCTAGTATCTTCACTTGACCTCTAGGGTCTTTGACCAGATGCCCTGACTTCAGGATTAAGCCCCAACTTTAGGCTTTTCCTGCTCTGGAGAGAGCTTGTTTCTCGGTCTTTCTGTCTTCCCATTTTGGCTAGTATGCTAATCACTCTTCATAAAGTATCTCATATTCAACTTCTCCCCTCAGAGCCATGAAACTCATTCTCCCAAGATGCTAATAAGAGCTCTGGATCTAAAGTTTAGGAACCTGAATTCAAATACTATCTTTAATACTTATGATCTGTGTGCCCTTGGAAAAATGTCTTAGCCTTTCTGGGCTTCAGTTTCTTTAAATGTAAAATAAGAGGGTTGGACAAGATACCATCTTGTCTGGATATCTCTTCTAGCTCTAAATCTATGAATTAATATTACTTCATCTGTTGTTTTTCCCAATAGTATATTGCTATTAACTAAAAACGATTCCTTCCACCTAAAGAAATGAATCTTTCCAGTTAGTCTTCCAGGTGTCAATCACAGTCTTGTTGAGAAGATATTTAGTGTCTATAGTCATCCTTGGATCCCTTATATCATATAACTTATATCTCTTCTGCTTTATAAAATAGTGCCCTTTGGCCCTTGTTAGTGGGGGGTTTGGGGTAGGGTGGTCAACTTTCTTTTTCATAAACAAAGTAACGAAAAAAATTCTATACTATCACTTGTTAATTTCTGCCATCATGAGCCTATTCAACCACCACTCACTCTACTAGTGCTGTCCATGAAACGGAACGCCTTGGTTTTAATAAATATCATTATAGAAAGTGTCATTCTCTGTCCACTTGGGAACAAGATTCTCTTTGCAATGGCCCATCAATATTAGTCAGTGTATTTTATTTTATCTTAATTGTAGAAGCAAAGAAGATTCAAAAGAATTTTTTTTAGTGGCCCATCCCTAAACAAATTCAAGATGTCAAGTAAAGGGGCCATAATCACCATAATATGATTTTAAAACTGTGGTTTTTTTTCTCAGAATGGTAGAAATAAGTTATTATAAAAAGTATATCTGGAAACATAATCAATAGATTTTATTTCTCCTTATCTTCCCACTAGTTTTTCTAGATACTATGCAAGAAATAGTTTAATTTCCTGACCCCTCCCCACTTAAAATTTGGATGTGGAATTTCAACAGTATGAATAAATTCAATTTATGTGAAAGACAAGTTGTCTTGCCTTTAGTTATTTAACTGGTAGCTAAATCAGGCTCAGAACCTAGTGTTCCTTTCATTATGCCTGCCCAAACAGGTTTAGTAGTCACAGCTACTGACAATTGAGATTGACATCTCCTATACCATGCTTGAAACAGTCAGAGTTCCTGACTGGTTCCAGCAGATCACTTTTAAAAAGATTATGTTGCATCACTGGTTCCAATTTGAAAGTTCTATGTATAGGGTTGGTGAGGACAATAGATCTTTCAGAATAGCCTTGCAGTCAAAATGTGGATTGAATTGATTTCCCTTCTTTTTGGCAGATGGAGGGGGAAAATAATTGTAGTAATAACTTATCTAGTGATTTTCAAACTCCAAGCACTGGGGGGAAAACACATTAAATAGCTCAATGCCATTAAATATGGCATTTTATTAGCTATTGAGTTTCAGGGACTGCCACAAAATTGGAGATAACATTAGATTTGACTGGTACAGTTGTTCATTTTAAGAATATAAGAAATGACACACTGGGTCAAACAAATGGTTCATCTAAAATATTCTGTCCCTGATGGTCACAACAGAGATGCTTTGTGGGAGACATGATTCTCCTCCCTTCCACTGACCCCAGAAGCATAAAAGTATAAAAGTAAAAAAAACCTCAATTTCCAGATATGCATTTCTATAAGGCCTTCACAAACTGAAATGCCATGTAGTCAACTGTAACAAGAACACTAGCATAAGCAGGACAGCTGCCAGCATAAGTTCCTTGATCTGCTTTTCTAAAGGAAAGCAACTCCAAAGGGGTCAAAAATTTTACTTTATATATATATATATCGATCTATATCTACCCATACATAGATATCTTTCTATCTTTATCTTTATTTGTATATCTATAACCTCTCTCTCTCTCATTCACTTAGTTCATGGGCAAAAGGCAATATAATTTCAGAGAAAATACAAATATAAATTACAACCAGAAAAAAATACAGAGAAAATAACACAAATCAACAGACACGGTTTTTATTTGTATGACCAAAGCTATACAGACAGTTAGCAGAGAGAGAATCACTAACATCTGGGTTTTCAAAGCTGGCTCCTTAATGGCTACCCAGAGTCTGGTCTGACCAAATCACACAAGCATTCTTCCAATGATTTGATCCCCAAAGCAAAACCTCACCTCAGGGAGTATATGTTTATAACCTTCTCCACCATCAGAGAACATCTCAACCCTCATGAACCAGTGACAAATTACAAAGTAACAAAGGGTGTGGGCCTTCCTGAAAAAACAAGCCCCCTCTAATCAAGATTCTCCTGTTGAGCTCCAGGTGAGTCCTATTAATGGGCTGGGAAGATCTTCAGTTCCCATGAACATTACATCAATATAGGCCACAATATTTTTTTTTCTAAATTTGATCTGTATAAAGTATAAATGCAGTCTATAATTAGTTTTATACATCTATTTATACATATATCTACATATATGTATAAAATACAGAGGGAGACTTGGTAAAATGGATGCATGAATAGATACAGATTAGAGACAAAAGGTATAGCTATAGACAAACATATACATATTTCCTTTTTATTTTAAATCTAATTTTAGGGTCACAGATTACAGTTTGCCTTCCACAGTATAAAGAGAATCTATGAATTAAGTGTGTATATTGCAGTCCTCTGTCATCAAGTTATAAGTCTCCTAAGACTTCAGCAAGTGTTTAAAAGCAAAATCTGAAATAATTACAAATTGTGATAGATCATACTGACAATGTGAATAAAAGAATAATTGTAATCATGCTTTGTTGTTTAATTTTTGCAAAAGCAACCAGGCTAGTCTTATATTTGACTCCCCTTCAGGCACTCTCTGGTATACTCAAATGGACCCGCTTGCTATTTCACCTACATGACATCCCATCTCCCTCCTTTGTATACATGAGCACCCATTTCTAGAATGTTCTACCTAAACATCTGCATGCCGTCGACATCTCAGCTTTATTCAGAGTACAGCTAGCCCTTAAAGGAGGTCTTTCCTGAAGGTTTTAGATGTTAGTAGACTCTCTTTCTTGAAATTTCTTTTTATTTATCTGTATAGATTTTGTAAGCATACCATCTTCCATTAAATTGTATTTCACTGAAGATACAAGCTGTTTTATTTTTGTCTTTGTATGCATCCCCTCTATCTATCCTGGTATCTTGCATTTTTAAAGTAATTAAATAACATTGGGCAGCCCAATGCCTGGAACATAGTAGGTATTATATGAATGCTTATTCCCTTCTTTAATCAACATTGGTTTAAACTGAAATTGAGGCTATAACTTAAACCTGAGAATGTTTTTGGTACTACATCTTTATATAATTTTGAATATAACTAGGCCTGAATCACACTGTTATTGGAAGGCAGTGCTTCAGCCAAACATACTTTTTAGAGGTGCTGGGAATATGATATGTGTGCCACTAGCATCTTTTGTTCCATTTCTTCTGGATGTCTGATTGGCTGTTGTGACTGTGAGCAGTAAAAATGGCAAAAAGCTTACAGAGCAAAGAGAAAGTGAAGATATGTGCACAAAAAAGAAAGAATTCACCAAAGAAACTCAATCATCTAACAAACAGACTTGAAATAGAGGGTGATAATTTTGATGGAAGATGCTAAAATCATATCAACTGGTAGCATCCAGAAAATTAAAAGACCATATGATGAAAGATCAAGAGGATGACTCGAAAATAGAGGGGGATAGCAAGAGAAGCAAAAAGTGTCTTTTAGGTCAACATGGATAGACTCAATTTGGACAGATACAAGGCAAAGCTAAAAAGACAAAAGGCAAAATGAGGAAAGAAAAAAAAAGCCCCCCACCTCACCCCAAATCCTCCACCCCACCTCCTATCCCCCACCCCCCAAAAGATTTAACCTGGTAGAATCTAAAGTAGAAAAATTCCAGTTGGACATCAATGAACTTTGTTCAAAAAAATGTAATTTGATTGAAAACAATTTGTTTCCAGATTTTGCCTTAGCCAGTTACTTCAACTTACACACAAAATATCTGCTCTCGGTAATTTTATTTTTAGTATACTTTTTGGTGGGAGTAGCAAGTGCCAGGTATAACTTTTACCTGATGTAGCAGCAAGCACCCTAGCATACCCAGGATGGCTGCTAGCACAGGTTCTTTGATCTGCTTTTCTAAAGGAAAGCAACTCAAAAAGGGTTAATCTTAATCGAACATATATTAGTTACCTAGTTCAGGGGAAAACGTCAGCACCCTGAACTTCAGAGAATACAAACAGAAGTTACAAGCAGACAAAAATACAGAGAAAATAACACAATTAAGCAGACAGGGCTTCTAGCAGTCTGACCATTACATTCATACCTAGTCAGTCAACAGAGAGATAAGCACCAACATTTGGGTTTTCAAAGTTGAGAGCTCAGCAGCTGCCCAGAGTCTCATTAAGTCAAATCACACAACTCTTCCCAAAGTGAGCTCCAAAGTAAAACCTCACATCAGAGGTATATATAGCCTTCTCCAGGGTCAGAGAACATCACAATGCTCCTTACTCACTTGACTAGAAAGTAACAATAATTGTGCCTTCCTGAAAAACAAGCCTCTGACCACAGGCTCCAGGTGAGCACATGCAGCCTATTAGGAGGCAGAGTATATTTTCAAATTGGAAAAGGTCCTCAACTTCAATTTAGGTTTATTAAAGGGCATGGAAGATCTTCAAATTTCTATTACCATTACACCTGACCGTGTTGATGTCAGTGTTTCCTGTTTCAACAGTTTCTGGCAAATAACTGAAATCATTTACCTGTTCTTGAATATTTGGGAATTTTGTTTGATAGAAAGGTAATACTAGTTCTTATTAAATTTGAAGTAGTTCAGTACTAAAAAGCAAAACTATTATACAACTTTAGACATTCCTTGGATGTGTCATTTACCTAAACAGAACTTGTGTTCCTAGATTTCTGTTGCTTTATATGTCAAAAAAATTTTTTTGATAGCTATTCAGTTAAAAAAGGAGAAAAAGAAAGACCTGAGCACAGTGTTGAAAAGCAAGCAGAAGACATGTATTGAAGAAGACATTTCTTCAGTTACTTAGCTTAGTTATACTGTACATCATTTACCATCACCAATTTACATTCAGTGAGTACCTAAATAAATAACCTTCATACACAGAAACCTAGAGATGAACTGCTATCAGAAGGGCACATGTACTGATTTGTCTTCTTTTTAGTTTCGGCATTAGATCTGAGATTAACCCTATTTTTTCTCAGTCATGTTTCCATCTGAGATGATGGACTAGGAGTTGGTGAGACAAACTGACATTTATAAGGGGCTTTAAATTTATGACCTTGATTGATAAGCGCCAATTTCTAAGCTAAGTGACAGATATTTGTTTTATCTGTCTACACACGGCTCTTTTTAAAGCACAATTGATGTTATTATGGCCTCTAAGATATGTTCCTATGCTCTTAAGGCACACGGATCCTTATGTATTAGTATGTATAAGTACTATGCTACTTATGAGGTAACAAGGTGGTACAATAAAGTTCTAACCTTGAAATCAGGAAAACCTGAGTTCGAATGTTGACTTACATACTTACATCTGTGACTACATACAAGTTACTTGATTTGTCAGTCTTTGTTTCCTCATCTTTAAAATGGGCATAATAGCACCTAATTTACAGGGTTATTCTGAAGATCAAATGAGATAATATGTGTAAAGTGTTTTATACTGTTTTATTGTTGTTATTATCTTTATCATAAATAAAAACTAGTCAAAGTACCCAGAGAAAACAATTCCCATCATAACCAAATGCCAACATTCATACCATCCATAATCCCAGTATGAAACAGTGGCTTATATATGGATCATCAAACTTAGAGCAGGGGTGGCCAGGTGGCACAGTGAATAGAGCACCAGCTCTGGAGTCAGGAGAACCTGAGTTCAAATCCAGCCTCGGACATTTAACACAACAACTAGTCATGTGACCTTGACAAGTCATTTAACTCCAATCACCCTCAAAAAAAAAGCCAAAAAAACAGCCCCCACCCCATCAAACTTAGAGCAGAAGTGACCTTGGAGGTCAGTGAGTCCATCCCATTACTTTTATGCATCAGAAAACAGGCCCAAACCCGTTACATTTACCCCGGGACAGTTAGGTAGTAAATAGTGGAACTCAGAATAGCAGAACCCTGCTTCTCTATCTCAAATCCACTGCTGATTCCACTATACTATTTTGCTTCTCTGGATGTTTTAAAGACAGCACAAGAGCTTCAGCATACTTTCCTGAATTTCTCTCACTTGGCACACTACAAAAGTTATACCCACTGTATCCAACTGGGGCCTGAATCCCTGCTGTGCTTCCAAGAGCACATGATTCAGAATGCTGAGCAACCGACATCCAAAGGAAAGGCAGCCAAGATCTTTTCAGCCACAGAAAACATCAAGATGCCTGGGTAGTCACCACGGTCAGATAGTTCACCTTTCTTTTCTCTGAGCTGGCAATGTTTGCAGCCTCTTTTACTTAACCTCTTGACAATCAACACCCTCATGCTACCTCAGTGGGATGGCTTATGAGCTATATTTCCACATAAAAAAAAAGAGAAAAACAAAAGTGTGGATCAGTGACAGAAACATTCAATGAAAGAGCTCTCTCCAATAGAAAGCCAGATCAAGCGAATTAGATGGCAACCAAAGCACCCCACATTCCAGTGTAGCAAGACGTGAAACTCTAGGAAGAAGAGCACTGGCAAAGTTGAAGCCCAACACACATAACAACATAGAACAACCTTCGTGGGTTTTGTAGGCATACAAATCACCTCATGCCCAGAGCCAACCAAAAAGTCAGCAGACAGCACGAAGGAAATCTAATTAAGCTTGCATTCTCTTTTTTAATCAGTGTAAGCTAGTCTTTCACAACAGGTAACCTAATGTGTTTAAAACTCCACAGAAATGATCCAGGGGCCTGTGTTTTATTGAACTCTCCTGTAAACTAGTTGTGTGATGCTGGGCAAACCATGTAACTTCTAGGTATCGGTTTCTTCATCTGCAAAATAAAAATGGCTTATATTTATATATTAATTTAAGGCTTGAAAGTGCTGTTCTTATAATAATCCTTGGGACAGAGTACTTCAAGGTTCACCCCCACCCCCACTTCATTTTACAAAGGGAATAAAGGCTCAAGGACATCAAACAACTCATGAGAAAGAATGCCTTGGATTGTAAGAGTTTCTAATCATTGGAAATTTTGAAGCAGATAATGGATGATCACTTTTTGACTTAGTGTGAGAATTTAGACTCTTTTCTATCTAAGTCCATCACCAACAGCAGTCTTCAAGTATTTGACCACCTGTGAGCAGGCAGAAAAGGATAACAAAAGGGAGACAAGCAGCCAAAATATCAAAACAATGGACCAATGGATGAAAAACAGTTTTGGGTAAGGGAAGTTGTCCAGTTTTCTCTCCCCTAACCCAAAGACTACCTGGTAGCAAATAGTCCTAGCAATATTCACCTCTACCCCTCCTCCTTAAAAAAAAAAAAAAAAAAAGACAAAACTGTCTTATCTGGACTCTCTCTATGATGCCTTAAATATCTTCTATCCAGTACAGAATTGCTATCTATGCTACTTTAACTTTCAGATAGTGAGGGAGACAGCACAAAAACATCCTATGGAGGTCTAGGGAGGCATAGATGAACTCAGTCACTCAAGGGAAAGAATCAGTGTCTCTGCTTATACATGTATCATCCCACTAGCCTAAAAGCCCACTGTGGAAACAGAGGAACCACAGTGATAAGAAACGATGCTTCAATAGGCTAGCTATTTGATTTACCTTGATGCAGGAAATAAAAATGTCAAATAACCTTGACTTTCTTATCTAACAGTGTTTTGCAGGATGTGTCAATAGTGGTCTCTAAAGAGATAAGCTAACTCATTATTAAGAAGGAGGCCACAGGCCCAAGTCCTCCTTTGTGTAGCTAATGGATCCCAGGAGGGTTCATTTTTGTCTTGTTTCCTTGGTTAGCTGCCTTTTCCATAGGGGCCTGCTTTCCATACGAGAAAGAATTTTTAGTGAGAAAATGTCCTTTCCTTAGCCCCAAATTTCTCACTATTATTATTCTCACATCATTGTTTTTTTTTTAATCCATCACATCTTTGTTATTAGAATACTATAATTTTTTTAAAAACGTTTTCAGTATTTTCTATTTTCACAAAGTATTTCTATAATTAAGATAATTAACAAAGCAACTGTTTTCAGTCCTGATTTTCATAATCTATGAAGGTGTTTCTAGTTATCATGAGTGATGTATAATAAAGTTCCCCTTCAAAATGAAATAAAATTTTAAATAATTTTATTAAAAAGAAAAATCCTTGTCCAGTGTTTCCCTTCCTCTCTAAAACGGATCTATCATCTTAAAAATAAAACACTATTTTTTGTAAGTTCCATCTAATGGCATTCTTTTCTAAAATGTTTTCTAATAGTTCACATTTATTATCTTACTACAACTACCCTCAAGCTCCTTGAGTAAACATACTGTAAATCTAATTGACAGTTCATAGTATGATCCTAGTCAGTGTTTATGTGTTAGTAAATGAAATATTCTATGATTTTTAGGAAGACAATGTATGTATTGTATAAGAGAGTTGGAGAATAGGATTAGGGAAATTTCAGGAGAAGAGGTGAAAATACTTAGAGATGTCACAAAATCTATCCAGGGCAAGAAAGAGTGAGAATTTCCTTTCTAGACAATGCTGTGACTTAATGAGAAGAACACTTTCAATGTTTTCTACAGGTCTTCATGAAAGGAATAAGATTCTGGAGTCAGGAGACAATGTTTCAAAAGGAATTTTAAAGCTTAGTACCTAAAGTACTTCAGAATAAGCCCCTTTCTTAGGCTCAGGTTTTTTTGTTTGTTTTGTTTTCTTTTCTTTTGTAAAATGGGCAGAACAATAAATTGCTTATCTCACAAGATTGCTTTAAGGAAAGTTA
Organism: Pseudocheirus occidentalis; assembly: GCA_028646575.1. NCBI lineage: Eukaryota > Metazoa > Chordata > Mammalia > Diprotodontia > Pseudocheiridae > Pseudocheirus > Pseudocheirus occidentalis. The sequence goes on along the minus strand of CM053596.1, from coordinate 222,444,817 downwards.
TTTGTATTCCTTAAAGAGTTATTCTAGTGTGAGCTCAAGTCCTTATATCAGTGAGGACTCTCAAAGACTTCATTTTCCGTAAGTTTTCTTAGTGAAGCAAAATTCCAGCCCTGTAGGAATTTAGAATATGAAGAAAATGTTAAAATGAAAAGCTGACTTAAGCCAATTAAAATGCATCGCTACTCTAATAATATGAATATAATATATAATATATGTGTATATTATAGATACATATATGCATATATATACACACACACACACACACATATATATATATATATATATATATATATATAAAATATTTTTTAATTTTATTTTTTCCCCAGTACTTCATTGTACCATGGAAGTGATGAAGTCTGTGCCCAAGAATGAGTTCCAGTATGTTCCTTCATTTTTTTCACTTGTGTCTGACTCTTTGTGACCCCATTTTTGGGCATCAAAGTATTTACCATTTCCTTCCCAGCCCATTTTACAAATGACCAAACTGCAGCAAATGGGGTCAAGTGACTTACACAGGGTCGCAAAGCTTGTAAGTATTTAAATCTAGATTTGGAGTCAAAAGGATGAGTCTTTTTGACTCTAGTCCCAGTGCTCTACCCACTGTGCCACCATAAGTCCTAGTAGCTATTATCATTTGGAAGAACAATAAACACAGCAGTCTGGAGACTGTCTTAGCTAAGTTCATTGAGGCACATTACTAGATGGCTGAATGATAAATAGTTATTTATTTGGGTACAAGCAACTCATGAAAACAACTACTTAAGTATTGAGATATTTTGGTCTGTATTGGTAAAGGGACAACCCACAAGGATGAAATCACAGCTCTTTTGAAGTACTAAGGAAACAGTCAGATTACATTATTATTATTATTATTATTATGTATGATCCTAACAATTTTTTTTAATGGCTACTCTTTTTCAAAGTTATGAATGAAGTTTGTTTACAACCCTCACCAAATTCTCCTGTCAAGGTCTTATTGTTCAATACTCCCTTGTTTTTTGACATTTTGTTTTTCTTATCTCACCCAGGGTAGAAATACAGTGGCCTCTCAAGAGGATCATCACACTATTGACTGACATAGAGGCTTTGACCTGCTCTTTTTCGAACCTGGACTGGTGCATTCATCTTTAGCATGGTGGCTTTACACCCCTGGAGGCATCACCATATCAGCATCCCTTATTTATTTAGTGTAGACATTCAATCAGTCTTAGAGTGACTGATGCTCACAACTTCCAATCTCAAGAAACTCATTCAAATTGATAAACATTTATTAAATTTCTACTCTGGGCCAGGTCCTATGCTAACTAAGTACTGGGAATACAAAGAAAGGTAAGTACTAGGCTCTGCTCTCAAAGAGCTCCTAGTCTAACGAGGGAGACAATATGAAAACCACTACATTCAGTCATTTTTTTCAGTCATGTCCAACTCTTTATGACCCCATTTTGGGTTTTCTTAGCAAAGATTCTGGTATAAAAAAAAGACAAATGCAGAATAAATTATATGTAATCAATCAGCCTCATACTCTCCTCCTTCCTAATATCAGAGAATACAGGTACGTGCTACCATGCCTGGCTCAGTACTTCTGTTCAGAGCATTTTCCCTTATTAAATATTTAGACTGTAGGTCTACCTCGTGATTTTCACTCTCTCTGGGTCACTTTATCCAAGGGGACAAATGAGACTTGAGACATTTCTTTCTTTGATGCCTAAAAGAAGATCTACCACTCTAGATGAACAGTAAGATAGAGGCCTGTTCTGTACTGTTTCAAAGTCTGAAATGAGAAGAACTGGTAGAAGTTAGAAAAAGGTACATTTAGCTCAATGTATGAAAGAAATTTTGAAAAACTTTTCCCTAAGTGATAATGAAATACTCTATGGCGAAATGTAATGAGCAGAATATGTTTAAACTGAAGTTCAGTGTCTGATGAGAGAGGCTAAAAAGGGGATTCTGTCATTAAGTCAGAGGTTCCAGGTGACTTTTAAGATTCTTTCCTTCCAATGTCATCCTTCTATGCCTCTTTGGTCTATTTTCCTTTTTTTTTTCTTTTTGTTTTTTTGGCATGAGAGAATCAGTGTCACAAAATCAGAAAAAAAAATATTATTGGCTGAAATTCAGAGGGAAACGGACAAGAATGTTTTATCCGTGGACATTATGGAATCATATTCTGAGAATTTCTTTATGAGTGAACAATGCACACTTCGAAAAAGAGTTGTTAAATACAGACCTTTCTGAATGCTGCTAGTATGATTTAAAAGATCATCTTTCATGAAAGACCTTACTTCATGACAAAAATATATTTTCCAATATCATTTCCATGTTGCTTAAAGCTTCCCTATTTTTCACATCTTTGGGGTAAGGCCAAGAAAAAATGTAACTACCGGGGCAGCTTGGTGTCACAGTTGGGGCAGCTAGATGGTACAGTGAATAGAGCCCCAGTCCTGAAATCAGAAGGACATGAGTCCAAATCTGGCCTCAGACACTTGCCACTTAATTAGTTGTGTGACCTTGGACAATTGTCTTGCCTTCCCCCCTCAAAAAAAATGCAACTACATTAAACTGGTATTTGTCATTGATATTTTCCTTAATTAGGTTTTTTTAAGCTATTCATTCATTTATTGGGGAATAGAATTGCCAACTAGAAAACTGGAAGGAGGCAGCATAGAAAAGAATAGAAATTAGAATTGGGTTTAAAAAAGAACTGGGATCCGGTGATCTGGATAACATAAAGAAAGCCATTCCTGAATTGGGGTGAGGTGTCAAGCTGTTAAAGGTTGAAAGTGGAGTAGCAGTAATGGAAACAACCACCCAAAAAGTAGTCTCGATTTTTTGAGAGAGTCACAGATTTTAAGTTAATACCTGCTCTGGTCCTGCCTCAGGATGAGAAATTGAAAAATGGCAACTCTGAGAACTCGAGAGGCCATCTCTCTGTGTGCCCTTTTGTATCTCTTTTTCCACCACATGGTCATAATATTACCTCTAGCACCTATGTTAAAGACATATGGAGTAGAAAATGAAAATATAAAACCTGCCACACAAATCCTGCCAAGTCACTGCTTTGAATAACTGGACCTCTTTAAGATTGGGCAAATTTTCCCTACCAGAAAACAGCTGTCTAGTAAGCTCCAAGTATCCTGTTGAAATACTGTTCTTCAATGAGAGCTTTTGTCAGTCCACATTTATCCCCCTGAAAAAATTACTAGATATTGCTTTTCACCTCCAAGAGGGCCGTACTTCCTCATGTACTCTGCTTTTCCAATTCTGACTTTAGCTACTGAACATATACCACCCTATTCTTCTTGCCACCTACCTGCATTTGGTTTATCTGCTCCAAAAGGGAATCAATTGCTTGTTTCTATTCCATTCTGGACCCGTACTCATTCTTTTCCTGACCTCAGTCTGGATCTCCTGACATTGCCCTGATCAAGAATCTGCTCAATTCAGTTCTAATTATTGAGCCAAAATGCCTCACATCTCACTGGTGTTTCTCTGGAGACAGCAACAAAGGGCTTCTGATATGACCACTACCTTGCCAAAAAATTTCTGGGGTAGAGACAGAGCCAAGATGGCGGAGTAAAAACAGGACTTCTGCATGGCTCTAGCTCCTATCATGTCCAAAACATGTAAAAAAAATTACTCTAAACAAATTTTAGAGCTTCCGAATCCACAAAGTGACAGAAAGAAACAAATCTCTCACTGAAAGCAGCCCAGCAGGCCAACGGTAGGGGTCTATCACAGTGTGCTGACAGCCCAGCTCAATCTGAGGTAGCTATACAGTTCTGGCCCTGGGGGGTGGGGGGCCCAACCAGCAGGGCCCATTCAGACTTCAGAAGAGTGAATCACCAGCAGCTGTGGCAGTTTCCAGACTTCTCAACCCATAAGTGCCAAAAAGGAAGTAAAAGGTCAGTGGAGAACTTTGTTGGAAGGGTAAAGGAAGAGCATGGGCCAGCCCCTGAACCCAAGCAAGAAGTGGCAGAGGTGCTGTGGCTGCAGCTGCTGCCCACTTGCCTGCCACCAGACCTCCTGGCCTGAAGATTGTATGGAAACAAGCGACCATTTAGAGGGTAATTACTCTTGCTTTGACCTGCTTGGATCCAGATTGTGGTCTTGGGAGGTGAGTCTGGGGTGTGTGACCAGTGAGCCAGACCTTGTGGAGATTGTAGAGAGGGTGCCCATCTAATAGCTCTGGCAGCTATGAAAACCACAGCAATTTGGGACAAAGCTCTCTCCATTCTAGAAGCAGAGTTCTACCATGGCAAAGAACTCAAAAGTCAAGTAATTAGCTAGCAATATGAGCAAGAAGAGGAAGCACAGGCCATAGAATCCTTTTTGGGGGACAAAAAAGGATCAAAGTAAGAAGACAACAATGTCAGAACTCCTGCATCAAAAGCTTCCAAGAAAAATATGAATTGGTTCCAGGTCATGGAAGAGCTTGAAAAAAATTTTGAAAATCAAGCAAGAGAAGTAGAGGAAAAATTGGGAAGAGAAATGAGAATGATGCAAGAAAATCATGAAAAGTGAGTCAATAGTGAGCTAAAGGAGACCCCAAAAAATACTGAAGAAAATATCACCTTAAAAAAAATACTAACCCAAATGACAAAAGAGGCCCAAAAAGCCAATGAGGAAAAGAATGCCTTAAAAAGCCAAATATGCTAGATGGAAAAGCCATTTAAAAACTCATTGAAGAGAATAATTCCTTCAAAATCATATTGGAACAAATGGAAGCTAATGACTTTATGAGAAATCAAGACACTATAAAACAGATCTAAATAAGTGAAAAATAGGAGGCAATGTGAAATGTCTCATTGGAAAAACCACTAACCTGGAAAACAGATCCAGGAAGAGATCATTTAAAAATTATTGGACTACCTGAAAGCCACAATCAAAAAAAGAGCCTAGATACCACCTTTCAAGAAATTATCAAGCAAAATTGCCCTGATATTCTAGAACCAAAGGGCAAAATAGAAATTGAAAGAATTCACTAATTGCCTCTTGAAAAAGATTACAAAAAGAAGATGTCTAGGAATATTATAGCCAAATTCCAGAGTTCTCAGGTGAAGGAGAAAATACTGCAAGCAGTCAGGAACAAACAATTTGAGTATTGTGGAAACACAATCAGGATAACACACAGCTTCTACACTAAGGGATCAAAGAGCTTGGAATATCATATTCCGGAGGTCAAAGGAGGTAGGATTAAAACCAAGAATCAGCTACCCAGCAAAACTGAGTAATAATGCTTCAGGGAAAAATATGCTCATTCAATGAAAAGAGGATTTTCGAGCATTCTTGATGAAAAAAACAGAGCTGAACAGAAAATCTGACTTTCAAATACAAGAAGGAAGAGAAGCATGAGAAGGTTAACGGGAAAAAGAAATCATAAGGAACTTTTAAAAGTTGAACTATTTACATTCCTACATGGAAAAATGATCATTGTAACTCATAAGGCTTTTGTCAGTATGAGGATAGTTGAAGGGAATATATATGTATACATGCATATATATGTACGTATAGGATGGCATATGTGTATGTAAATATATACATATATGTGAGTCTGTGCATATGTATGTACATGTATACATAGACAAGGGGCACAGGATGAATTGAATATGAAGGGATGATATCTAAAAAAATAAAATTAAGAGGTGAGAGAGGAATGTATGGGGAGAAGGATAAAGGGAGAGATAGATTAGGGTAAATTATCTCATATAAAAGAGGCAACAGAAAACTCTTATAATGGAGGGGAAGAGCAGGGAGGTGAAACAGAATGGGTCCACCTTTCTCTCATTGAATTTGACTTAAGGAGGGAATAACATACACATTCACTTGTGTATCTTACCCTACAGGAAAATAGGGGGGAAGGGGATAAGAGGGGGCATGATAGAAGGGAGGTCAGACTGGGGGAGAGGGCAGTTAGAAGGAAACACTTTTGAAAAGGGTCAGGGTCAAAGAAGAAAATAGGGTAAGTGGGGGGCAGGATAGGATAGAGTGAATTATAGGTAGTCTTTCACAATATAACTACAATGGAAATGTTTTGTGTAACTACACATATAAAACCTATAGTGAATTGTTTATCTTCCCAGTGAGGGTGGGTGAGGAAGGAAGAAAGAAAATATGCAACTCAAATTTTTAAAAACAAATATTTTTAAATTGCTTTTTTACATGCAACTGGGAAATAAGATATATAGGCACTAGGGTATAGAAATCCATCTTGCCCTACTAAAAAGTTAATGGAGAGGATGAGGGAGGATATAAGACAAAACAGATTGGGAGAAGGGGTATTCAGTAGGCTCACTATTTGGGAGTGGGGGTAGGGGAAAGATGGGGAGAAAAAATTGCAACTCAAAATCTCGTGGAAATGAATGTTGAAAACTAAAAATAAATAAATCACTTGAAAAAAAATTTCTGGGGCCCACACCAGTCATGTTGGTTAAACTCAGTCAGCTCTTTCCAAGCAGGAAGCTAATTCTGATCATACAGTTTATATTTAGAATGAAATGTTAATGTCCAAATATCAGTGTCTCCATAAAACAAAACAAAACCATCCTAAGCTATAATGGGTTGAGACTGGGTGTGAGAAAGGCCCAAATTTTTTTACAACCCCTACTACAACAATTAAAATCTGATGACCTGGCAGGTATGGATTGGAGAAAATCTCTTAGTTCTATTTTTTTAAAGGCCTAACTTTCCTAATCAGAAATGACAATTAACTCCCTAGTGTCACTCCAGGGAGTTACTTCATCTATATTTGTAAAATATGCCACCTCAGGCCTAAAAACCCTTTTAGCTCTCCTATTTCTAACCGCAGCCCTTGTTGCCAATGTTCTCAGTTAAACTATTGTTAAAATCCATTAGGGAATGAACGGGTATCATTAACAAGCTCAGAGTAAATGAGAAAGAGTCCCTTGGGTATGGGCCAACATCTGCTCTGAGTAAAGACATGCTTTGTACTAGCAGGTTCCAATATGAGACAACCTGCTTGTCATGAGTGATCCCTTTGGAAAGACCTTTTCCACATTAGGCAGAAACTTAAGTCAAATGTTTATTCTTCAGATGAGACTCCCCAGGCAAAGAGTACTCTTCTATGTGCACTGGGGAGTGGTCAGAAGCATGTTGGCCTGAAGAGGCTTATAGTCTTTTATCTAGCTATGGAAATAAGGCAAGCAAACAAGAACTCTAGTCTAGTGACTTATACACATATTAGGCCACGTGAAAAGGTTTTCTGATTTAAATAAATTGAGTTTAATAAGGCAGTAGATAGTGAGTCACCTTCAAAGTAAGACAGACTTGAGCTCAGATTTCTGACACATACTGAATATGTAACCTTGAGTAAATGAATTAACCTCTAAGTTCCCCACAGAGCTCTCTAAACCAGAGGTTAACCTGAAATCTGTGAACTTGTCTTATTTTATTTTTAAAATTTTGATAAATATATTTCAATAGTATTATTTTCCTTTATATTCTTATATATTTTATTTTATTCATTTGAAAAGAGTATTCTGAGAAAGTCTGTATGCTTTACCAGCCCTACCCATGACACACACATAAAAATGTTAAGGATTCCTATTCTAAGAGTTTAAGGTGCTAATTTCAATAGGTTGCAGAAGCTTTCACCTTAGGAAATTACTGTACCACTGACACCACAGACTGAGTCCTAGACCAAATTATCATCATTATTGTTCATAACTATTATTGTTAATTATTGTTACTATTATTTTGAAACAGAGTTAAAAGGAAGGCCACAATGCAAGAATGTTCACATGGCAGTGCTAGGTGTAGAGAAAGGAAGTAATGTAGGATTTTGCAGGATGGAGAAATCAGTGAATCGATAATCAGTAATTTATTTGTTTATATATTTTATTTAGCACCTAGTCTGGACTGGCACTGTGCTAGGTACTGGTCCTTGAGGGGTGTGTGAGATCAGGAGCTCTTAAGAATTTTTACAATCCCCTCCAGTCCATTTGTTAGTGCTTTCCTGTTTACTACCTATCAACCACTCCCAACCAGTCAAAGGTAAAATCCTTGAGGGTAAGGATTGACCCTTCCTCCTTTCCTCCCTCACTCCTTCCCTCCTTCCCTCCTTTCCTCCCTCTCTCCCTTTCTTCCTTCTTTTTCTTCCTTCCTTTCCTTCTTTTCCTTCCTTTCCTTTTTCTCTTCAACAGTGAGCATAATCCCCAGGACCTACTAGGTGCTTAATAAATGCAATGATGACATAAACTTTTTGAAACTGAAAATATATTATGAAAGACAATAGCAGGTGAGGGAATAAAAGTTCTCTCTTCATCGGGCCACTATATAAACTAAAGTTAATGAGAATTGATTTTTCGCAATCATTTATTTTGGAAAAAAACAGCAGGGTTTGTGGTGAGCCAGGAGTAAGCATACTGGCTCTTTATGAGTCTGTAAAGTCTTTTCATATTGTAACTACTTCGAAAATGTGGTGAATGCCACACTTGTTTTATAGGACTCGTATGGGTTTCTCTCCTTTAGCTTGAGATTGTACTTGACAAGTGCAATCAATAAAGTTGGTTTGCCTGAGGCAGAAGAGGGCCCAGTTTTTCCACTCCTGAAAGATAAGACAGTGGGGCTAGAAGAAGTCATCAAGGGGCAACCTGACTTTTACAGTACAATATGTATCATCTTTTATTTGTGGAAAAATAACCCCCAGATTAAAGGTTTTGTTTTGCTTTTAAATTTTTATTTCTAATGAAGGCTTTCCATTAATTCACTCTTTTTTATAAGTCTAAATTTAATCATTCAGAAAAGATATAGTTAAGCCTGGTAATGTCTAAGCACGTCTCTTAATTGTGTGTGTGTGTGTGTGTGTGTGTGTGTGTGTGTGTGCGCGTGTTAGTGAAAGAAATCACTTGATAGACTGATTTTCTGGATCCTATTTTGAGTGGCTTCCTGAAAATACTGTCAAAATCTCAGACAACTTCATATCCTTTGGGTATTGCTTTTAACTGATCAAGTTTTCCACACAAACCAGAAACAGACTTGATATTGCTCACGGCACTGAAAGAATTAGGGACATTCATTTTCTTTCATTCTCAAATTCCTCTCTACTTGAGACTGTCATAATCAGTGTTTGAATTAATGGAGTTCTACCATTTAATTTTTCCACAATAATCAGAGAATTCATTGCGATGAATATTTGCCCAAATTTGGTCTGTACAAAACCAGATGGGAAGTACATAGTCATCCTCCTCATGCTAGTGGATGACTTTTAATAGAACAAAAATGAGTTTTTAATAGAACAACAAGGAAAATTAGTAATGTGATTAGAATAAGGAGAACAAGAACAATATGACTAAATAAAATATCTTTGTAGAAATTGAAATTAAAAAAATTTCTATTAAGCTATTCTCTCTCTCTCGGTATATATGTGTGTGTGTGTGTGTGTGTGTGTGTGTGTGTGTGTATGTGCGTGTGTGTATTTATATGTCTTTTTCCTTTTAAAAATATTTCATTTTAAGGATATGGTCTATATTCAGGGACTATAATCAGAATACATACAATTCTGAAATTTCCCACTTTTTAGATCCTTTCCAAGCATGATATAGTTATTCATAAGTGTAAAACTTGTTCTAAGGCTCAACTTATGTCTCAGGAGCTACTCAATGATTTCCAATTAAGCAATGCACTTTGCTTATTACAGGTATTAAAGGATCTTCATGAACTCTGGAAGGACTAAAGAAGAGATCTGAAAAGGATAGAAACTGAGGACAGAAGGGCTATGAGTCACCTAAAGCATCCACATAAGGTAGAATATTGGGAATAATAAAGACAATGGCCTGGGGGATCAAGGCAAGGGTCATATAATACATTGATGACAGAGATTGAGACAAATGAGAAGCCCATATATGAATGGGGGGATAGAAGTCAAAGCTAGAGGGAAGAGGTTTGTATCAAATTGGTCATAAATAATCTAAACAAATGAGAGAACATTTAAAGACCTTAGAGCTGCAAAAAGATATACTGAAATTGAGGGTCAAGAGTATAGACAAATATGCACAAATGTCAATACAAGGAATCACCAAGGAAGAGTCAATGGGATAATATTGACAGAAGATTCTTGTCCAGAGCTGCACAACATGGTAGTAGGTAGGGGCCAAAAATAAAACAGGCTAAACTTCTTTGGACTACAGATAGGTTAGACTAGAGACAGACTGACAATAGTTGGTTGCTATGGGTCATGGGACAAACAAGAGCAAGTGTACAGTGGCAACCTTACATTCTTAGCAGGCCACCTGCAATGGTAATGGAATTTGGAGATGTCACTGAATTGGCTTGGCTTTTGGGTTGAGTGTTAAAACCCAGAGCTTGTGAAGCCCGCTTGTGGGATGGACTTGTTGACCTGAAGAGAGAGAGCTGAACTGGGAGGAGCCATGAATTGGGAGAGAGGCCCAAGCTCAGAGAAGGCTAGAAGGGCTTGGGGAGAGCAGAATCCAGTATTGTGGAGACTGAGTTTCTGAGAGAAAGACTTTGAGAGAGAGCCTCTCTGAGAGAGAGCCCATTGAAGCTGCCCAGAACTTTTGAGAACTGTTGCCCAGAGCTGCCAAGAACTGAGGAGCCATGGCTGTGCTTTTGTTTGTCTGTTTTCATGTTGTTTTGCCAGATTCACTTGATGGTGGACAGTGCTGCTGTTGTAGAGGTCCTGGAGCCTGGCTGTTGGTTCAGAAGCCCTGAAGGAGGATTTTCTTGTGGTACCTTCACAGAAATCCTGGAAGAGGGCCTTGCTGATGTTTTCAGGGGTTCTGGGACTGTTCTACAGGCAGAGAGTGACTTGATAAGGACACAGTCTATGGCTTTGTTGAGCCTTGTCTCCCCAGGAACTGAGATTGCTGAGGACTTGCCTCAAGTGAAGATGAAAGAAGGGCCTTTCCTTGGGTTTTCAGTGCAGAGATGATATCTTCACCTTGTTATAGCTTAAGGGTAGATGGCCTTTTGTGCTCTCCTGCCCCTTTTGAGAAAGTGCTTGATGTTAGTGAATGGTATTGTAATTACTTTGTGTCCAGGGGTGGGAAACCTTTAGCCTTTTTGTGCTCTGTGATAAACCAAATGAAAGTACTTTGTTTATGATTGGAAACTGATCTCCATTTGAAAGGAGACTTTGACTGACTAAATGAATGTACTGTCTAGGGGTGGAGTAGTACCTGGATTGAACTGAGAATGAGTTATATGAAATATAAATGAATGAGTTATACTGTATTTTGACTTTCTCTGCTCTGTGAATGTTTGCTGAATAAATGGGTTTGCTATGCTGGTAATCTGAACCTTGGAG
>CM053596.1:222393869-222433039 GCA_028646575.1 Pseudocheirus occidentalis | reverse complement strand
AGGGCAAAATAGAACTTGAAATAATTCACCAATCACCTCTTGAAAAAGATTCCCCAAAAGAAAACTCCCAGAAATGTATAGCCAGGTTCTGGAGTCCCCAGATAAAGGAGAAAATATTACAAGTTGCCAAGAGGAAGCAATTTGAATATTGTGGAAACACAGTTAGGATAACCCAGAATCTGGCTGCTTCTACCTTGAGGGATCAAGGGGCCTGGAATATGATATTCTGTAGATTAAGGGAGCTTACCTACCATGAAAATTGAGTATAATGTTCTTAAGGAAAATATGCTCATTCAGTGAAGTGGAAGACTTTCAAGCATTCTTGCTGAAAAAAAAACAGAACTGAATAGAAAATCTGACATTCAAACACAAGAAGCATGAGAAGGTAAACATGGGAAAGAAATCATAAGGAACTTATCAAAGTTGAACTATTTACATGCCAACATGGAAAAACAATAATAGTGACTTATGAAACTTTTCTTGGTATGATGATAGGTTAAGGAATACAAATGTAATATATACATATACCTGCACATATGTCTATATAGGAGGGTATATAGGTGCATGAATACATATCTGAGTATATGTGTATATGAGTTCATAGAGGGCACAGGATCAATTGAATATAAAGAAATGATACTTTAAAAGGTGAATTTCTGAGGTGGGAGAGGATTAGAATGAGAAGAGACAGGGAGGGACAGAATGGGGTTAATCATCCTATGTAGAAGAGGCAAGGAATAACTGTTACAATGGAGGGGAAGAACAGGAAGGCAAAAGGGAAAGGGTCAACTTTAATCTCATTGAATTTGGTTTAGGGAAGGAATGACATAAACTCTAAACTGGGTATCTTGCCACACAGGAGAGTAGGGGGTATGGGAATGAAAGTTGGGATTATGGAGGGGAAGTCAGGGTAGGGGGAGAAGGGCTACTGGAAGCACACACTTCTGTAAAGGGTAAGGGACAGAGTAGAGAATAAAACAAGGAGGGGGAAACGGGATAGGAAGGAGGGTCATATAATCAGTTTCTCACAATATGTCCACTGGTGAGATGTTCTGTGTAATTACACATGTACAGCCTGTATGGAATTGCTTGTCCTTCCAGTGGGGGTGGGTGATGAGGGAGGAAATGAAAGAATCTAGAATATAAGTTCTACAATCAAATATTAAAATATATACATATAATAATAATAATAATAATAATAATAATAATATTATTATTATTACTATTAACTACATGCAACTGGGAATTAAGATATACAGGCACTGAGGTAGGGAGACCCATCCTGCCCTACCAGAAAGTTGGAGGGGTGTTGGAGGAGGACATGGGAGAGAGCAGATTGGGGGAGGGGCTTTACAGTGGGATCGCTGTTTTGGGGTTGTGGGTAGGGGAAAGATGGGGAGAAAATTGTAACTCATAATCTTGTGGAAATGAATGATGTAAACAAGAAAATAAATGAAATAATTCATTAAAAAAAAGAATGAGGACCCCTAACATCCTCTTCAATTAGAAATCTATGATTCTATGATCTTATATCATTACAAAGGTCATTAATTTCTGGAGTGGAGGGTAAAGGTGGAGGCTGGGCTAGGGAAAACATAGCTTTTTTTATATTTGACTTGCCACGTAGTTGATACTCAACAAATACTTTTTTAATATAACTGAGGGAGAAGAGTTTCACTCCATTGTGATATTGGCCTTATCTTTTTCTCTTCATTCTCTTAGCCCCCAGATATAGTCAAATACTCCCTCAAATATCCTCATCCTTTCCTCTTTCTTGTTCTTTAGTTATTTTTTTCTCCTAATTTGCAAGTAAAAGTGAGGCAGTTTTCGCAAGCTGGATAGAAAGATACACATGCCTGCTTTATACACAAGTTTCACATGTATATATGTATATAAATATGCATATTTTCCTCCCTACAAGTTTTCTTTTGCATTCTCGTAAAATCTCAGCAGGATTAAAAAAAAAAAACCCAAACTGGATGAATGAATGAATGAAAATAGCTCATACACAACTTCTGTAAGCATTTATGTAGTACCTAATATGAGCCGGCATTAGGCCAACTACTTCACTATCTCATTTGATCCTTACAACTACCCCTAGAGGTAGGTACCTTTTACAGTTGAAGAACCTGGGGCAGACAGAAGGGAAGGAAATGCACAGGCCAAGGAGGCAAGAGAACTAGGCTCTAGTCCCATTTCTGGCATCCACTAATTGTGTGATCTTGGGAAGTGTCCTTAATATCTGTGGGTTTAAATTTCCTCATTTGCATAATGAGGGACTCAATTCATTCATTCATTTATTCAATAATATTTATTAAGTACCTATTATCTAGGTAATACACTGTAATCAAGAGTGAGGGAAGTGCAAAGATAAATAAAACTGGGTTATCTAATTAAGAGAAGCACACAATTCAGTAAACATTTGAATTTGAGGCAGTTAGGTGACTGAGAGGACCTGGAGTCCAGAAGTTCTATGTTCAAATTCAGTCTCAGATAATATGAGTTGTGTGACCCTGAACAAATCACTTAATCTCTTTCTCAGTTTCCTTGACTATAAATTGGGTATAAAAGTAATACCTATCTTTTTAGGGTTGTTGTGAGGCTCAAATGAGAACATTTGAAAGCACTTTGCAAACCTTAAAGTGCTGAAATATGCCAGCTATTATTGTATCATATTTCTAGACCCTGTTTGGCTTTAAAATCTTATGATTCTATAATTCTACATAAGTTAGCATAGCATGACTCTTTTTCAATCTTAGGGAGTACTGGTTAGAAGAGGAAAATTATTTTTTTTTAGAGGCTTAAAGACATATTCTAGTGGTAAGATTTGAACCAAAAAAAAAGTATGAAAAAAGAGTATCAAAACATATGTTCTTTAGGATACTTTAGCTCAAGAACTTTATATATCATTGTCCCCTAAAGCATGGTAATGTAAAGTCATTCAGATTGATCTAAATTTAATACATAATTTAAGACACAGTGTAAGCAGTATAATGAGAAAGAACAAGGAACATTAACGTTCTCACTCTAGCTGTGTCAGAACCTGCCTATGGGAAAGCATTCACATTTGTGCCTCAGTTTCTTCATTATAAAATTAAAGAAATACATTAAATTATATCTATACTGGTTCTTTTAAGAAGGATTCTTTTAAAGACCTTCCTTTTCTCTATCTCTTTCCCTAGTGACAAAGAAATGGGCCAAGATGGTTTCTGGAGGAGACTGTTTTGCTTCTATCTGTTTTACTTGTGGGTATTGTTTTTTCATTCATCTATTAATAACAAATCACATTTGCATAATAACAGAGCTTTTTATACACATGTGGATATACCTATATATACATGCATATACATAATATATGTACATACCACTATACATGAATGTCTTTTCTTATCAGCCCAATAATTTCATAGAAATACCTCGGCCACATGGAGCTTGGCACTTGTAGTGGTATTTATATCATTATACTGTTGACTCAGGCATGGAAAGATTATGGTTTGCCTAGGATCACACAGCCAGGATATGTTACAGGCAAGATTTGATTTCAAAGCAAGTTGCTATCCACTCCCCCATGGCACCTCTCTAAATAGTTACAAATTATGTAAGTGTGCATGTATTATATATATTTTTCTGTGTTATGCATGTATATACGCACATACATATCTGTGTGTATATATAGGTAAATGTATACATCATACAGAAAATTAGATATTTATCAAAGTTGGGGGATCTGAAGCCTCAAAGCCATATGTGGCCATCCAGCTCCTCAAGTGTAGCCCTTTGACTAAATGGAAACTCCACAGAAAAAAATCCCCTTAATAAAAGAATTTGCTTGCAAAACTTAGACTCAGTCAAAAGACTGCACCCAAGGCCCTAGAAGGCCCCTAATTTACCCCATGGTACTTCAAACTCTTTGATCATGTATATTTGAATAAAAAAACAAAGCCACCACACAAGTATTACATCAGGAAAAACAGAATAAATGATAGCATAGAAAGCTAGTGTGGGCATTGGGAATACTGAAAGTATCAAGCAAATAAGTACTTTCTTTTTTTAATGTTTGATGACAGCTACATATACCAAAGTATCAAATGTGGAAAAAAATGTTAATGTGAGTCGCCAGATTTAAAGCTACTGTAGATACAGACTTGGGTCTCAAATCAGAAAACAAATTTCTTATTAGAACAAAGACAGCAGAAGCAAAAACAAAGACAAAAATGAAAACAGTAAAAATGAAGACTTTCAAAAGACCTTGGAGATAATCCAGTCCAATAGCCCCATTTTCAAGTTGAGAAAATGGTGGCCCAGATGGGTTACTTGAATGTAATGAGAAAATTAGCTTTGTTCGGGTTTTGTCAAAGTCTCCAACCAAAAGTTCTTGGATTTAGAACTGGAATGAGTCTTAGTAGATATAGCCCGGTCTCTTTATTTTTTATAACAGGAAAATAAGGCCTAGAAAGGCTAAATAATTTGCTTGAAATGATCTAGGTAGTGTTAAGTGGAGAAGCTAGGATTGAAACTCAAGTTCTTGAATCCATAAATACAGTATTCTTTCCATGTGGTCTCTGTTTCTGGTCCTTTAACCCTCTCTTCTCTTTTTCCCAATGTTACCCACTTCCATTCTGTCAGTCTTTAGCTTCTGAACCTTCTATTGTTCCCTAATACCAATGTTAAATAAGCTTCCTCTCTTCTGTAATTCAAGAAGCTTCATAAATGTACTCACCTTAACTAACCAAAACTATAATCTATAAATATTCACTATGTACCCTGTGATCATCCCAAGTCAATACCCATAATCATTCCATCAAATGCTCTGCACATTAGGATATCTATACTATTCTTCTTTTTTAAAGATTCTGCCCTTTCCTTTCTCTAACTGACCCCTCACTTCCCTAACGTCTAGCCTCCAGTTCCACCACCTCTGGTGACTGACTTCATCCTAATGGCTTCATCCTAAATTGTACTCTCCTTTTGATCTCTTTCAGCACTCACTTTGCTTCCTTTATTTTGCTTTCTACTTGTTTTATGCATTTGAATTTCATTTCCCCATCTCTCTTGTGAATGCACAAGGGGAGAACATGGAATTTCTCATTAAAACGAGCAATGAAACACAATGCTCATCACATATTGACACTCAATTTTTTAAAATTTGAATTAAAAAAACAGTCCTAAGTGACTCCCTTGAACTGTGTTATCTACTTTCTACTTCCTATTGTTCAGGCAGTTGTAAAGATATTCTTGGCATTTTTGGCAAAGGATCTTTAATGGCTCCGTATTTGTGTTGTCTTTAGGATAAACTTGCCTGGCATTTAATGCTCTTCCTAGTGTGACTCCAAACCAATTTTCCAAATATTTTTTCATTATCCCCCTCCCAAGCTTATGAACTTACAAGATGTTCACTGAATTGTACAACCATTTGCTACCTCCATTCCTTTGGACAAATTGTTCCATGGTGCTCCCTCTTCAATTCTATCTTTGAGAATTCTCTTCCTTAAATGCTTAACTCAGGCGCTACCTCCACTTTAAAACCTTCTTCCCCTCTCCCTCCACCTGACACTAATCTCTCCAATCCTTCAAATTTCCTAGAAAAATTTGTCTAGATCTCTCCCTTTTTCACTTTCCCTCTACCATGTTTTATATATATATTACTGTATGGATCTATCATTTTCTCCATTAGTAGAATGTAAACTTGTAAAATATAAAAATAAGAGATTTTTTGTCTTTTTATCCTTAGAGACACATACACAGTAGGTGCTTACTAAGGGTTAGTTGAGTTTAACTAAGTTCAAGGTTATTCAAGGTGAGGCTTTACAAAATTGGTTGGGCTAATTTGCACGTATTAAAACATCTGGTACCATATGACCTTTTGTAGTCAGTGGTGGGGTGATTGGGAATCTAATGTTGAGTATAATGCCTATTGATTGAGATCCCACAGGCAGCTATCTTTTTAAAACTTTTATTCAATACTTCTTTTTCTTTGGATTTTCTTTGGGTCAGTTAGCAGAACCCATTTTTTCCTACCTATTTTGGTCTTTGGATGGCCTGTAAACAAAAAACAGCTGCTAAACTCTTAGTTTCTTTTTTCATCTAATCTTTTTTCCTCCTGTTCTGGACTGGCTATAGGCAAAAAGTGAGAGATTACCACTCTCTCTGTTTGCCTCTTTGTCTCTGTCATTGTCTTTCTTCATGTCTCTGCTTCTGTTTCTCTGTCTCTCTCTTTCTCCACTTGTTGGAAAATCTGTGGAGCACCGGGTCCTATTTTTTTCTTTTCTCCATCTTATGGATACATGCTCCTGGAATGTATCAGAGACAAATACCTCAAACCCCCAAATAAAGAAATAGTTAAGCATTAGGACTTAACTAAGAACCTGCGACTAAAATGGGAAAGGCGACTTGTTGGGGTATGACTGTTCTCTAAAGAACTAAAAAAAAACAAACAAACTAGGTGAATTAGAACTAAGAGACCCCTGAGACAATCCAGTGCAATAAACTTCTTTTTATGGATGAAGAAACTGAGGGTCAGGGAGATATAATAACTTGCCCTTGATCACTTCAGTAAGCATCAACTCCAGGAAATACTTCCTTATAACCAAAAGCACTTGTGAAATCCTCAGGCACCCAAGGACTTAAGATTTCCTGATTAGGGGAAATAATTTATATGAAATGATGCCATCCACATACATCCTGACATACTACAATACATAAGGGGAAAAAACACAATTATTCAATAATTAGGGGTTTGTAGTGTTTTAGGAACTATGCTAGGTCCTGGGGACAAAAAAAATAAAGAATGAAACAAGCCCTATTCTCAAAAAGCTTATATTCTAATTTGGAAGATAGCATGCAAGTGTATGCTTGTGCACATGTGCATACACACCACATATAAAGAATCAATATAAAGAGAATAAATGCAAAACATTCTCAGGTAAATTTAAGGTAATTTGAGAGGAAGGGAACCAGTAGCTGAGGGAATTAGAAAGATTCTATATAGAACTTTAAACTTTCTAATGAAGGAAGAGAGGGCCTCCACTAGGCGGAGATAAGAAGGGACTCGATTCTTTACGCATGGGAAAACCAGAGCAAGAATTTGGAAATGCACAAAGTTCCATGTGTGAGGAACAGAAAGACAGTGTGGTTTCATCCCAGTGTGGGACTAACTTTCAGTGAAGCTATAGTGATCAGCAGTTATAACAACTAGCAGGTATAATGGGTTTTTTGTTTGTTTGTTTTAAGAATTGCAAAGCAATTTTTTTTTTGGTAGTTTGGGTGAAGGTTGCACAAGGCATTACAGGCTAATCACAATCTCAAACAATACCAGCATTTATTCATTTTTAATGTTGGTATTTTAATCAGTGGTTAAAATCTTTAGTTGTTGCTATAATAGCAAGGAGACAGTATAGTATAATGGTGAAAGCATATACTGTGCAGTCAAAGACCTGTGTTCAAACTTTGCTTCTCATTGTGCCTACCTCTGTGATCTTTGGTAAGTCATGACCTCCATGGGTTCACTTTTCTATTTTCTTTTCTTTTTTTGAGGGCATTTGGGGTTTAGTGACTTGCCTACGGTCACATGGCTAGTTAAGTGTTAAGTGTCTCCAGTCAAATTTGAACTCAGGTCCTCCTAACTCCAGGGATGGTGCTCTACTCACTGTACCACCTAGCCACCCTGTAAACAAAGCAGGTTAACTTAGATTGCTTCTGAGATCCCTTTCTGCGTGCAATCCCAATATCTGCTATTCGAGTTGACCTAAGCAAAAGTATTCAGCGCTCTGTGTGGGGTGACCCAGAGTCAAGCAATGACCATAATACATATTTCAGAAATTTCCAAATAAGCTCCTTTTATAATTCAAATGTCTCTTTAAAGAAATAAACATAATGTTGAGATTTACATATACTTTCTAACTTCCTCTCTTTCTGTTGACTTCTCTGTATCAAAATTGACTTTCAGGGGTGTCAGGTGAAAAGATTCTTTTAAGGAGATCTCTCTAGGATCTGTAATGAGTTGGAAGCTATGAATTTTAAAGGGAAAATAGACTAAGTTGTGTTATTTTATTTCCCCCTGATTCATGAGTTCCCCTAGTTTTTCTACTCCAAAACAACTTGTTTTCCAGGTAAGTTTTCCCCAACCTCTCACAAGTTGTGAATACAATCTTACATAAAGAATATTTTATAACTTCCTAAGCTATATAGTAGAAATACATATATATATATATATTTGTGTGAGTATATATGGTTTATATGTGTGTGTCTATATATGTATAGACACACACATATATATTTTCCCCCTAGACACTTATATGATATAAAATGTACAGAACATTATTCCAGGAGTATTGTATAAATGTATATTTGTACAGGGAAATGATTTTCACCTAATTTGTTCAAAAGTGAAAAAATTAGTTCAAGAAACAGAAGATGAAGCCTATAATGTTAATGTATTTAGTCTTCCTGATGTGTCAGATGCATATTCAGACTTCACAGTTAAGTGACATGCAAGGGAACATGTAACATTCTTGACAAGTTTAATTCTGCTAACCTCAAAGATGTTAGTCATCAGGAAATATGTATGTGATTTCTTACCTATAAGAATGTTAAATTTAGAATTAAAAATAAATTATAGCATTTACCCTAAAGGTAAGCAATTGGATCTTTAGCTCAAATGTTCATGATTTGTTATTCCAAAAGCCCTATCATGAAATAATTCTCATGAACAGTGAATGGATTTCAAATACTGTGTCCAGGATGCCAGTATGAGATGTGTGTGGGGGGGTGGGTTTTTCTCAGCTCTTAACAATTGTTTGCTAAGGCAATAGACCATTAGAAATTTCTCTCTTCATATAACATGCATATTCTACACTAGAACAAGTGATGTTTAAAAATTATGAATCTTAAAATAGACTTTTAGCCATAAAAAGCAGAGATAGTTCAGATAATGTTTGTTTCCTAATGATAATGAAGACAGTAAATAATTTTAAAGCTTTTTCAGCCTTCTTAGAAAAAAATCTCATTTATCTTCTGCATACTGAATTCATATTATGCTGAACCCAGCAAAAAGTCTATGTAATTTTTATTCTATGAGGGCGTATTTTTGGAATGGCAAACAAGATGCTGTCTCTTCACCATTCCTGGGTTAGCGCAAAAAAAGACAAAGTGTCGCTTGTCAGATGAATCCTAATTGGATGACTGGCTGAGTTTTATAATTCCACTTCATCTGCACATGAAGACCTGGCATTACTATGCAGAGAAGGAAACCACACTGTAAAGTTCAGAGAGCAGGAGTTAAGAGAACAGCAAAAACACCTGTCAAATATGCTCATCCCAAGACCTGTCAGAAGTCTCTGTAAAAATCCCCTGCCCTCACAGGAGGTCTGGTGTGTAATACGAACCAAGTAGCACACAAGAAACACAGTGAGTAATCTTTTGACAAATGCACTAAAGAAAATGAGATTTTATGCATCAGGGACCTATTCATAAATCATCCTGAGGGCTGCCTACATTTTTTTTCCCCCACAAATCTAACTTTCTTCAAAATCCAAACCAGAGTAAACCTGGTTCCTAACCCTGCAAGAAGATGAATATTATATCCAACCAGTGACAACCGTTTAGTTTACTCATTAAATTCTACTGACTTGTCAATTTTAGTATTTTTTAAGTTGTCAAAGCTATAATTTGGCCAGATGGAGCTCAAAAGGCACTGATTGCTCAGCTTTTTTTCAAGACCTGTCAAAGAATTCATAAGTTCTTAGATTTATATTTGGGGAGGACTTCAGAGGTCATCTAGCTCTGCCTCTTTATTTTGCCCACAAGGAAATTGAGGTCCAGGAAGGTCAAAGACTTATCCCATATTGGGTTGATATTGTGGAGATGTGTTTCCTAGTAAATGCTACACAACTGTCCTCAAAATTCGTGAAAAATTTTGTGCCACATAAGAAGTTTTACTTGGGATCATCAAGTCATCCATTCAGAATAAAAATCACAAGAATAAAAAGAGATTCATTGTTGAAAAAAAAATGAAGATGAATTTTCTTTAACCAGACTTTTACACAAGTGTTAGATAGGGTCAGATAGGTTAATTCTAAGACACTTGGTAAGATAACACAGCTAAGGTCATTCTACAGTTATCTTTTTTTACCTACCCCCTAGAAACATTTGCTAAAGCTGCAGATAACTAAAAAGTTTCCTTGTCCAAAAATACTTAAATAAAAACACACTAATTCTTTTTTGGGTTATGATTTATTTGAAAACAGCAAGCCTTTGAAATTAGGAAATTCAATTAGGGCTGTGTGGTCATCCATAAGCTCTTTGAAGGCAGTCAGGGAGTCACTTCTACATCATTTCAAGTGCCTACAGGATGTCTTTCATGCACCAGCAGTCCTATGAGTAGAATCTGGGATTTGGTTGTTTGGTAAGTCATCTTAGCATTAGTACATAATTTTGGACGTCATGATTGATGGCACAGTTCTGAGAATTTATAATAGTCTCATCCTAGATAGCAAAGCATGTCAATTAATTGTCTATACATGTCTTGTGGAAAAACAATTAACAACAATCCTTAGCCAATGCCATTCAATATTTTGGTGGTTCCTAGTATTTGCAAAAACATCTATTAACTATTTGATTCTCATAGATCACATGACTCAATCAGGTGAACAAATTCTGCACGTTGCTTTAAAAATATTCTCCTAAAATCTGGAAAGTGAAGGTGCATTAATTTTATGTAGGTCAGCTAGAGTTCCTGGATCAGAAGACAAGTCCCAAATGCACAGACCTACACTTAGTTATCTAGATAAGCTAGGTTACACATACTGATGATACTATCTCCAATTTCCCATCAGAATCCATTATATTCAAAATGGTATCATTCATTTTTCTATATTTTTAGATCTGTCTTAAGGTCAGCTATCTTGCAAATTTTGACCTGATTCCTCCCATGTATAAGAATACCTCATTTTTTAAAAATTTCTGAATGAAGTAGGGACATACCTCCTCCATTTTGATGGAACTCCTTTAACGTTAAGATTAGTATAGAAGCAATGCATGTAAAATGGCAGTTTGCATGCCATGAATAGCAAAGAGGGATATCATAACAAGATAGGTATCAGTGGGAACCAATTATTCTGAGGTACCCTTTATTCCATTCAGGACTAAATGGACATGAAAGATGGGTATAGAGAAAAAACTGACCTAACTGAGCAATGTTATCTTGTCCTTCAGAAATACGCATCTTTGTTTAGGGAGAATTCAGATGAGGTGTCTTTAGAAAACCCATTAGTGCCCTTTTGTGTATCTGGATGGAGGAAAAGGAAAGAAAAACTAATTGGAGTGAGTTATTGAGGTGTTTCAAGGCCCATGTCAATGAAACCTTCCCTCAAGGTGCCAGCTAGAAATGAGCTTTTCCTTCTTGAATCTTATATAGGGCATATTAATAAATAAATAAATTTGTTTGTTCATTCATTTATTTATTCATCTATTCATTTACTAGTTTTTTATTTATTTAGTTTCTTGTTTATTTGCTTAGTTGTTTATTTATTTATTGTTCTCTATTTATTTTGGTGGGGATCTCACCTGTGAACTTGCATTGTATTTTGCAATATGGTTATTTTTTGTATTTTTCCAATCTCCACAGGCTTACCAGTTTCTAAGCACTTTAAATGTGAAGGCAGGGTTGCCTTTGATCTTTGCTGCCACAGCACAAAGTGGCTAGAAGGTAAGGTAAGAAGCATTTATTAAGTATTTAATATGTGCTAGGCATGGCACTAAGCACTGGGGCTACAAATGCAGGGAAAAAGAAAGATAGTTCCTGCCCTCAAAGGCATTCTAAAGGAGGCCTGTATAAAATGAGGCACAAAAGGAAAATGGAAGAGTGGGGTGGAAGGAAAGTACCCTTTCTGTGGCATGGTGGCAAAGCCTGGGAGAGAGTCAGAAGCACAGCGAAGAGGGCAATGCTGAGCAGCCTGTTGGTTCTTAATAGGCTTTTCTCATTCCTTTCACCGTCAGGCCTATTTTACATAGAAGAGTTATAGAATAAAAGTTTGAATGAACACTGAATGATCCATTCAGGAACAAGATTATAGTTAAAGGTCCTTTCAATAATCTTCAAATCACACTTTGATCTGAAAACTAAATGCAAACTGCCTTCAGATATAGGGGTATTTATAATAGAGGAATCTCCTGGGGATATCATGCCAAAACTTCCACTCATACTTTACCAGTGTTTCATTATTCAGTCCTTTCAGTCATGTCTGTTTCTTTATGACTACCTTGGGGATTTTCTTGGCTAAGATACTGGGGTGGTTTGCCTTTTCTGTCACCAACTCATTTTAGGGATGAGAAACTGAGGCAAATAAGGGTAAGTGACTTGCCCAGGGTCACACAGCTAATAGGTGCCTGAGGCCAGATTTGAACTTAGAAAGATGAATGAGTCTTCCTGACTCCAGGCCCAGCAGTCTATCTACAGAACCTAGATGTCTTTTAGCAGTAGTTATTTATCCTTCATTTAAAAAAAAATAAAAGTTTAGTTTTTATCTGTGTGTGTGTGTGTATGTGTGTTTCTAAACTGCATTGCAGGATCAGAGATGGAAAGTTGGAAGGGACCTTGGAGGTTCTTCTGCACAACCTCATCATGATATATCAAATGACCTCTGCTTCTTGTAGTGAATCAAGGATAATTGCATTTGGAAATGAGCTTAACAATAATCTTGTCTGGGTTCCTAATTCTACTAATAGGGAAACCGGTCCATAATGCTTAAATGATTTGTTCGTGGTCAGAAATTGGGTAAACCAAGATTTAAAGCTGTAATTTTATTGCTTTCCCTAATATACTAGTCTGACCTTTTAACTCTTTCTCTCTAAATCTTTTTCTAACTCAAGATAAATATGTAGTTTGATCGTGCCTTGTTTGTCCCAGCTTAGTTGTTCCATCTTGAGAATGTTCCCTTAGGTAAATTTTCTTATCATTTAGATTGAGAACAGGTAGCAGTTATCTGTGTATGCATTTATTTATTTTTATTTTGGTATATATTTAATGTGAAAGCTGATTTTTTTAAAATTACAATGACACAGGTATCAGGCACTATTAAAAAGACAGATGGAGAAGTTGCTTTTGTTCCCCCCTTAAAGTATGGCTTTCTATGAAGTGTTTTTTTTTTCCCTTTTAAGTCATGCAGAGGTATAGTGTAGATTTAAGAAAGCAGGTAAGATCAAAGATTTAGATTTGGAAGAAGCAGCAGAGGTCATCTATTCTAACTCTCTCACAAAGTTGAAGTGACTTATCAAAGGTTACACTGCCAGGCAATAAGTGCTAGAGATAAGATTTGAAGCAGATCCTCTGATTCTGCCCCTCTGGCTCACTCCACTGTACCATGTGGGTGCCATGTTTCAATGCACAGTAAAACTGCCTGTGGGATTGTGTGTGTGGGTCAAGCAACAGAAAGTGCGCTTTCAATTGAGGTAAGGGGTATAACAGAGCAAGCAAGAAAAAGAGATCTCCATAGTCTGCCATCTGATGGTTTTCTATCCTAAGTAATCATTCTTTCTAATTTATTATTAATCTCTTTTGTTTTTAATTTACAGAAGATTGGCAAATGCTGTTACAGCTCTTGTGATCTGGCAGATCAAATGCCATAGTATTTGTAAAGTACTTAGCACAGTGCATGGAAAATAGTAGATGCTTAATAAATATTTGTTTCTTTTTCTTTCTCTTTTCCTAATTTGGGGCAAAAACTATAGCTGCCCCACATTATCTTTACTTTGATATAATATATAGTTGCCCCAAATTTGATTTAGCACTTTAAAAGGCATGTGTCTTAATCTTATTCTCATAATTATAAGTATTAGACAAAGTAATCAACGTATGTGTTTAAATGAACTCATAGGAAGTAATTTGTTGATGTGTTATATTCTTTCTGTTCTCCTCCAAAGGGAAAGCTACACACACACACACACACACACACACACACACACACACACACACACACTTATCAGATACCAATACCCAATCAGGTATCAGGCATTCTTATTCAGTCTAAGGTCTGTTCCAACATAAGTATGTGGGACTTAACTATGGCTAAATCAGCTTTAGTCATTTACAAAGTGCCTATGTGAGGCACATATTTTTATGTACCAAGTGAAAATTATTCCTGGGAACCAATTAATGAAATAATCCATCTCATTCTCCCTCTGCATACACTGCCTTACCTATCATCTCCTCCCCAGTCACAGCAGGAAGCTTTTACAATGTCTATCACTGTGTATGTTTTTCTCATTTCCATCCAATTGCATGGGGTCATTCATTCACTGGAGGCATATAACATTAATCTACTCCTATGAATATTTGTTATATATGAAAACTGATTTACCAAGCTGTGCATGAAAGATAATCCCTAGAAAATTTATCAATGGCTTGGCTTTGCAATCAAATTTATTATCTCAGAAAAGTAATTTTAGCAAATATCTGAATTCTTATTACTAGCAGGTCATGATTGTAGTATGATGTTGCCATGCCTGGCAATCATTTTCGTCGAAAAATAATAACTATTCATTTAATTACTATGATGGATCTGACTCTGTTCTGGGTATCATGAAAAATGTTTACAAAGAAGCACAGGACATGGTCCTTGCCTTCAGGAGGATATGTTCTATTTGGAAAGACAAGAATAATATTCATGAAACAGCAGGAAAGATTGTAAGACTATATATTTATTATATTTAATTAAATGTTAAATTATGTCTGACCAAAGAATTACTGAGGGAGTTCAGACTGCACAGAAATCAGTGTCAGCTGAAGAGGTAAGGGGAGACATCCCTACCAAGTATGCCTTGAGCTGGGTAGAAAATGGAAAAGAGCTAATTGGCTTTGAATTTCATTCTCTTATATGGGAAAAGTGAGTATTTTAATGTATTCTGAAAAGGGAGACTTTTTTGTTTTTAACTTTTACATGTATGTGTGTGTGTATATATATATATATGTATATGTATATATAATTTTTGCTTCTCTATATACTGGATTTTGGCACATAGAACCCGGATAGGAGGGCAGAAATGTAAAACTTCCCTTGATCTAAGTGCAGAACAAATAGGTTGGGGAGATAATTCAGAACATCAAACTAATTTGTTAAAGATTCTGCTCCTTTCAATTCTATACTATCTTTCAAACATTAATCCTTTGAGGAAACCACACAGTTGATGCTGTCTTCAAATCTTTGATAGATGTCAAAGTGCTTTAGTGACTTCTTATTGTTCAATCATTTTAGTTGTGTCCAACTCTTGGTGACCCCATTTGGGGTTTTCTTAGCAAACATAGTGTTGTTGTTTGCCATTTCCTCCTCCAGCTAATTTTACAGATGAAGAACTGAGGCGAACAGGGTTAAATGATTTACCGAGGGTCACATAAGTACTAAGTGTCCGAGGCCAGATTTGAATTCAAGAAGATGGGTCATACTGACTCCAGGCCTAGCACTCTGTCCACTGGGTCACCTAGCTACCCTCTTAAGCAACTTACCAGAGGACTTAGGGGTTTTTGGTAAGGCATGATAGCTCATCTTATATATTTAGTATCATATGTGAACCAGTGCTCATTTCATCACATAATTCATATATCGTAGAAACTTATAGGTTATATTATACATACAGAATAGTAAATAAATGTATAAAGTATGTATTAAAAGAGCTAACAGTTTGTATATAGAAGAAATTCTAATTCATCTCAATTTAACAGACATTTATTGAACTCCTACTATGTTCTTGACATTGGGGATGCAAATACAAACATAAAAGTCTGATCACATGGTACTTAAATTCTACTGTTCTCAAGACATGTTTTCTAATAGGATCATATTGCAAATTTGCACACATACATTTTTATATAGCATGGTCAATCTTTAGGGATGATTCCATGGATGATATGGATGCTAGTATTATAAAAATATGGACATGCTATCTGCTTTCTGGGTGTACTTACATTATTGTTAGGTATAAGCAATGATCATTCTTTGAATATATTTCAGTGTGTCGATGTAGATAGACCCAAAGTTTGTGACACGACACCCTCAGCCCCCATCTCATGCCTCCCAGTTCCCTTTACGTGTTTCTGCTTTATTTTTCAAAATTTTCATTTGTCCTTGAACTCCTGACTCACTGAATCCTCTAACTTTTGGTTTGAAAATATGTACCCAGTTTCTGTACTTTTTAGTTAGTTGTAAACTTATGGTTCTGCCTTTATTTCATAGTGTTGGACACTTTTATAAGTCTGGTCTGCTGTAACATTCCATACCCTGTATTCCAGCCTTATTTCCACTCTAGATCCTGACTTCTCACCTTGTATCCATAGGCTGTGGTCTCCTATACATAGCCCTAGATGCCTGTAATATTTTTTGGATTGGATATACCTCTACAATAACATCCCTTTTTACGTGACAATGTTAATGTCAACCTGTTTCAATAGATTGGTGTAGGAGAGGTCATACAATTTTCTCTGGTCTCAGTAATTTGGACAAAAATCAGTACTTTGGCTGAATGATTCTGACTAGCCATTTAATCTTTCCTAAAGTGAGCTCAGAACGACACTATTCATTGCTCACAGGCACAGCCTAAGCTTGCAAGGACACACTCTCTTGAATGCTGTCTGATATTCTCTGCCTCCAGTAAGATGCAAGATATAATACATCTCATTCTCTAATGGAGCAGCTCTGTTTTTGTTATGATGCTAAGCTCAAATGATTTTCCCAAGTGGTTATCTACACAAAATGCCAGCCCCTTAAGACCTACTGATTTTAAGTTCTTGGCCTCCTGTTTGTTTACTTTGTTTCCAGTGATGCTTACATTTCCCATTGTGTTGCTAAATAACCCATGTCCACCTGGCAAGAATAGGAGACACCTTTATCTATCCTGGGAGCAATTGCCCGCAATGTCACCACCAGCAATGGACTCAGTGACGTGTTCAGTCATCATTACATTTTCCCGCTACTCTTATTCACAGACTGTTGCAATTGTGCATAATAGGCTCACTGATTTTGGAATGCTACCATATTGCAAACTGAATTGTGCCAGGGACCTGAAAAAGAAGTTCTCTTAAGATTACGCAGATTTGGGAGCAGCTAGAGCACCGGTCATGAAGTCAGAAGGACCTGAGTTCAAATTTAGCCTTAGACACCTGATACTTACTAGCTGTGTGACCCTGGACAAGTCACTTAATCTCTGACTGCATCCCCCCCCTCAAAAAAAATTCTCAAATTACTGATTTCAAAGACAGCAATCATTCTATATATATTCAGATCTCTTTTGAATAATGACAGTTCTTTTAAAAATTAGATTAATATGCTTGTATTAAGGTAAAAAAGCTTCAAGTTTGGATGACAGAAGATCTGTCAGAGGATCCAAATCTGACAGAGGATCTGAAAAGATCTCAAATGACTAAAACAATGGTCTGAATCTAATATGTTAAACTGAATAAGGATAAATGTAAGGAATGAACACAGCAGCTAAGCATATGACCCCAGATAATAGCATACTTAGAGAAAAGAACACATGTTTGGGAATTTCAGGAAATAAAATTAGACAGGTGACCTTGAAGCTGAGTTTAGACCATAGGCAATAAGAAAAAAGGAGCCATTAAAAGATTTTAAGCAGAAGTTTTCTGATGAAATTGGTGTATAAGAAATAACAAGGTTCAATATGCATTGGATGGGAGAGAGATTCTAAACAGCAAGGTCAGCTAAAAGGCTGTGCAAGAGATCTAAGTATAAAATGGTCAAAATCTAGACTAAAGTGATGAGACTCGTACAAGAGAGGAGACAACAAGCCAGATGTGGCAGAATGTCATTGAAAACTGAGTTTGTTGGGAAAGTTTTAATCCATATTTTTAATAACAGAGATGCCCCTCTATAACTCCATATATACAGGTTATACTATTTGAACTGCAATGTAAACAAATGCATTTTTCTAACGTGTTCCTTTTCAACAGGGTTTTATTTGTGTTTTAAACCTTTAAAGAACCCAAATTTCACATTACCCATCCCCCCAAATTTTTCAATACCAAATACATCCTTGTGAGCATATCTCACCTATTCCTAAGAGCAGTATCTATTGCAGAGTTGAAATATATACTATGGCTTTGCCTGAGAGATTACTTAATTCAGAGGAATAATTCAGCTTTCTTCATATCTAGTCAACTGTCCATGTCGATTGTATAGTACATTTTGGCCCAAAACAGAGAAAATTTACTTTATTTTATTGCTTGTATGTCATTTATTTGATCAAAGGGGGTGTAGGAGATAAAATGTCAGGCCTGGAGTCAGGAAAACTCTCCTTCCTGAGTTTAAATCCAGTCTGAGACCCTTACTAGTTGTGTGACTCTGGGAAAGTCACTTAATCCAATGTGCCTGTTTCCTCATCTGTAACGTAATCTAGAGAAGGAAATGGTAAACCACTCCAATATCCTTGTCAAGAAAACCCCACATCGAATCAGGAACAGCTGGACAACTACACAACAAGCTATCATTACGCTGATAATATCTAAGCACTATCCTAGATGCTGTGGGCAATGAAAAAGCAATCTAAGATTTTGTTCCCTCAAAGGATTGTTGTATTTAAAAGTTAATTGAGAAAGATGAGATCTAAAGACATGAAACATTTAGAGACCAATATGAAGACGGCATATAAAAGTGTCCTAGATCTGCACTTCACATACCAGACTAGTAGATGGTCTTTTTCAGTGCATCAATACAACATATGTGGTGAATTAGTTTTTCAATAATCATGATGCATTTTTACTTATGCATCCCCACTTCTGCCTCGATCCCTACGTGTGCTTTATGGTATAGGATCACAACAATGACAACAACAAGAAAAAAATAATAAATAACCTACGTTTATATAGTGCTTTAAGAGTTTCCAAAGTGCTTTGCAAACATTTTATTCTCATAGGAAGTCTGGAGGAGTTGTTTTATTATACTCATTTTACAGGTAAGGAAACAGAAACAGAGAGGTTAAAAGACTTACCCAACATCATAGAGATAGTGTCTGAGATTACATTTGACTCCAGGACTAGTACTCTATGCACCACTCCACCTAGTTGCTTATAAAGTACATGTGTAAGAGATATGGCCAGGGAGCCATCCCTTTGATGTGGAGAACAGAGAAACAGGTCTGAGTGGTAGGCAGCAAACCTATAATTATTTTGAGGGATGTCAATGATGTTCTTGTTTCCATCCCATTAAGCAATATACAGCGTCCTTAGGTCTTTATCTGTTGCTTATATCCATACATGATGCTATATATCTGGATGCTTGAGTAGAATATTGAACATGTACATATATGATTTTGCATGTTTGTCACATGTTATTTTTTGCATGTTTGGTTTTTTCCTCTATGTTGACATAGCTGATAGAGAGCTGGCCTTAAATCCAAAATGACCTGGGTCCAAGGGTCCCCTTTGACACATATTTCCTGTGCAATCTTGGGTTAGGCTCTTAACCCTCTCAATAGTCTGGGCAACTTCCTAAGACTGCAAGTTAGAGAAAATGTTCTGACCTGCACAGAAGAGGACATTCCTGAGAGTGCCTCACACTAGTAAAATCACAGGACCTTCATCCATGTCTGTCTGTCAGTCAGTCTGTCTATCTATCTATCTATTTATCTATCTACCTATCTATCTAATGTCTATCTAATTTCAGTATATATCTATTTATGTATATCCAATTATAATTAGTGAATTTGAGGGAATATGGAGAATTCACAGGTATCTATATTAATAAGTCTACATGAATTTTATACAATTGGTTTTCAGAAAGGAGTCATCAGCATGCCTTAACCTTTGGTGCTTTTCCCTAAGAGCTTACCTCAGTCATTTGGCACTGTCATTGTATAAAAGAAGATGAAGGTGGGAAGTCCTTTACAAAAATCTTTTTTCTTTTTTCTTTTTTGGGTTGAGGAAGTAGGGGTGGGATGATCTGTGTCTCTTTGTATGGGAAGGCTGTTTCATTCCTGGTTAGTTATTCTCTTCTATTCTCCTCTCTTCTTCCCCTTAATTCTCCTCAGAGAGCAGTTATAATTGGTTGAGGCAAAATTTCTGGGACAATGAAATGCAAGATCAATAGCTCTTGAAATAATATAAACCCAAGGCATGTCATGGGTAGATAAATTAGCAAACACAAGTCCTTTCATTTTATCAACATAGTAGAGTGTTTTTAAAATGTTTATAGTTTTTCAGACCCTGAAAAATCTAAGCTTGTAAATATTAGAAGAGCTCATAAAAATTTTATTAGGGAACATGGAACCTAGCAGAACTCTGACTTCTAATTCAAAGATTTGTATAGAAGTGTTTTTACTATTTTGTTTTCTAGCTTTCCCTTCTTTTATTTAAGTTGAGGTTAAAAATTTTAGCTTTACATGCTAAAAAAAAAATTATGGCCTTGAAATTTTAGCTTTATGTGCTTAAAAAAAATCATGGCCCTAATTCCTTATCAATTTTATCTTTGTTCTCTCCACATTCTAAGAATGTTACTAAACTCATCTACATGACTTTATATTATGAGGGGTGTAGCCCTGTCAATGGGAGAATAAAATCTTAAAATCTCTCTCTCTCTCTCTCTTTCTCTCTCCCCCCCCCCCCACTGCAGTTATCAAGTTAATTCCCTGAGATCACTTGTCTGAGACTGAATTTCAAATCCTGTCCTTGCCCTTATGATTCCAGGTCCTTACAGTGCTCTGTCCAATGGACCATGTAGCAACCCCAGGAAATTAAAATTTTGATATGAGATATACCAAATTAGAATTTCCTAAATTTTCTTTTGTTTAAATCACACTATATTAGCTTCCACAAAAATTATTTGCAATAGAGAAAACACAAGCAGGGTGGGGTGGGGGGTGGAGGGGAGCGGTGTTATGAAAGATCCTTCTTTTTCTTTTCCTAATAGTACTTGTTAAATTCTCTAGCTTGTAATTCTGAGTTATTCTTTATCCAGTGGTCAAATTTGACTTTGTCCTTTTGATGTGTGATCCCATTGCTAGGAAGTATCTTAAAAATCTTGTTCATTCAAGATCTGTTTATATGCACTTTGGAGACAATTGATGCAAAAATCTGGGCTGTCCTGTTTATGAAACAATGTGTTGAAGAAATAGAGCAAATAGGATTACAAGGTGCTGAGTCAAATTGTGGAAGAAAAACTTCAGGCACTTCAAAACACCTACATACCAATTATCAATATGATTATTATAATGGACGTTTTGTTGTCAGATGCTTGGCAAGCAATGCAGTTAAACAGTAGGAAAAGAATTCTAAAAGAAACAAAACTGTTCTTCTTTCTTGTTAATTCAGATTGACCTGTGTCTCATTTGGCTCAAATAATTGAGATTTTTATCAAAGTGGCTAATGACTCATAACTTTTTCTCCCCTAAACCAAATAAATGAAATTGTTATTGTTCAGTCACGTCAACTCTTACCCCATTTTGAGTTTTCTTGACAACACTACTGGAGTGTTTTGCTATCTCTTTCTCTAGTTCATTTTGCAGATGAGGAAACTGAGGCAAATGGGGTTGAGTGACTTGCCCAGGGTCCTTTTGAAATCCTCACCCAGCCCTGGTTCTCTATTCATGGCACCACCTACATGCCCTTTGTTTTTGTACCTCTGCAGGATTGTCTTCATCCATGAAGTTATGACTTCCTTGAGAACAGGGACTGTCTTGTATCTTTCTTTGTGTTCCAAGCATTTATGGCAATGGTTTGTTCATAAGAGGAACTTAATTAATGCCTGTTGACTCTGACACTGACTCTGTTGTAACAAGGAGTGGAGTTCAAGAACCTATGGAAAATCTTGCCTGGAAATGAAGTTGTTGAGAATTTTGTGTAGCTAGAGTTGAGATGAATTAGGAAGGCTCAGACAGCTCCACCCCACTCTGTCCAAAGGGCAGCTGTCTTATACTGGTAGGTGCTAACAGCTAGGCAACGGGACTGTTTAGGTCATGTGGGTGGGAAACTTGAGGACCTAGAGGGCCACATGTGGGCTCGAGGCTGTAGGTTCCCCACTTGTAGACTTTAGGATCTAGGAGGTATAGCTCTTTCTCAGGTATGGAAAACTGAAATTGGTCAGAGATTTAAATACATATCTTGCCACTTGTTTATTGTTAAAAAATAAAATATTCCATTTTAAATAAAATTGATTAAACATTAATTATTTTTCATTTTTATTTGATTTTGAACTTAAAAAATAAAACATTTCTATAGCATAGTAGAATAGAAAAAAAGATGATTGTACATGAAACTGCAAATCTATTCTGTACAACTTGGTATTCTTTTTAAATATATAATAAAATTATCATATAATTTTTAAAAGTAACATTAATTATTGATATAATCAAGAGCACCTAGAACTTAAAGTAAGACTTAAAAGGAAAATCTAGGCACCAACTAATGATTTTCTACGATGAAATGTTTTGATTTTTTAGATAGACTTATTGTATGATTTTATGGTATAGTAAGCTCCCAGTGAGGGACTTCATCTATCAGTAGAGATTTACAATTGTTATGCAATTTATACTTTTAGGAAGTTACATGGAGATCATTGAGAGAGAAGTTGAGTGACTTGCACAAGGTCACACAGCCAGTATACTCCCAGAGGTGGGATTACATGTCTTCTTGCAGGACTATGAAACCACCTCTCAATACATTAGTAATTCCTGCTATCTTTTGATAACTTTTATCCTTATTAATACAATCAAGTCTGTTGTCCTCCTAAGATATAGAGTATTTTCTAAACTTGTCTTACAATGCCTGGGAACCTTTAACCTCCCGGGAGTTCCTGGCATGTTGATATTATTTCTCTCTGATCACTAGACTTTTAGAGCTTGTAACATTTAAGTTTGTCCTGAAACCTACCTCCTTCCAAGTCAGAAACTCTCCAGGCTTATTCTCTAGCCACTTTGTCTACTGCTAGTAGTTGGTAACTACCTTTATTAGTTTAATTGTCTAGTTTTCTCAGTTAGTATTTTTCTCCTTTTAGACTTCAGTTTTAAATGGTGCTGTTTTTTGGGGGGGGGTATTTACTATCCCACATAGGTCTAAATGGAGGGAACAAGAAATTCACTTGAGAGTAACTTTAGTATATTGTACCTCCCTTCATTCCCAAGATCCTTAACTTTCTAGGTAGGATAGAACATAGATAGATTTACCTTTTATCACGTTCCCTGTGATTGTTTTGGCCTGCCCATGGTTACAGGGGTAGCTACTCATAGCCTGGAAAGAGGCAATTGCCTTTTACAACTGGCTTCTCATCTGTCATTAGGTTTTGTGTTTTTTGTTTAAGACTGGATGCATTTTTAGGGATCTGAAGGAAAATAATTACGCCCCCCCCCTTTTTTCCAGACTTTTGTTAAATATATCAAAATATAAATATTAGAGGTGTTTTGGGGTTTGGTTTTTTTATTTTGAATAATAGTGACAAAATGGAATCAGAATGTGCCTTTCCTCTCTCCCTATTTCTCTGTCTCCTTACTAATTTGAATTTAGAGGAGAAAACAAGACTGAAGACTGAGAGTGTAAGAGGAAGAAGGACAAAAAATGAGTGGTAGGGAGAGGATGAAATGCAGGAGAGTGAGAAGGGAAGGGAAGAGGGATAAAAGAGAGTACAGAATAAGAACAAATAAGGGAGAAGGCAATAGGGAGAGACAGAAAAGATAGAAAAAGGAAAAATTAAGTTAAGAGGGTAAGTAGCAAAGGTGGAGGAGAAAGGGGGAGGTGTTGAGACAGACAAAGACATTGGAGAAAGAAGGAAAGAGGAATGAGAAGACAAATCTAGATCAGAAGTGAAGCAATGGAAAGAAAGTGAATCTAAAGGTACAAGATGAATCATGATAGGGTTTCTCCTTGTTACTCCCCAATTTGTCCCTTTTCCTCTGTGAGCAAATTAACCAGTTGACTTCTGCTGTAGTCAGACCTCTGTGGCACTTGAAGCTGAAATTATTACTGCAGCTATTGTTACAAGACCCTTTAAAAATGCTTCAGTGTGGCTGTTGGTGAAAAGGGTTTTGTTTAATTTGCATGTTTTCTAATCAATAGCCAGTGCATTTAACATCCTGTTTATATTTATTCATATTGGAAATACAATGATAAGCCCAGTTTTCTGTGCATCACCAAGTATTTTCATAATAAGATCATTTAAATACAAATAGATTTGGGAGAATTGGCTTTGAGCTGAGTATTCTTCCTTGATTTCAGTGCCAGGTGCTGAATTCCATTTTGTTTTAAATGTGACCGGTTTGTTGGGTATATTGAACACATCTGTTCTCCCTTAGAAGCCTTCCATGTGAATATTAATCCTGAAAAGTCTGTCTCCTCCCTATTTGTGCTACATGCTAAATTGACATGTGAGCACATACAAATTAGCACTTGCTCTTTGAAGAGGTTAAACAGCATAGGGAGATGCACCAGGCAAAAATTGAACAGTAGATCTGTCAGTTCTCCTATTAAAAGGATTAAAAAGATTAAAAGCAAATGGGAGGTTCAGGTGAGAAGGTGACTCATTTATATCACTTAAGAGTGCTTCAAGGGGAGTTGTCTATGTTGGGAACCAAGGGAATTCATGAAATGAATAAATCACTGGACAGTCACACAGCTCACACATGTTTTTTTGTTGCTTTATAATTGGATCAGAACATTTATCATCAGGTCCTAGGATAGAGCTACAGCAGAAAGGGACCCTACAAGCCATCTACTGCAACCCTCTCTCTTTAACAAAGAGGAAACCGACTCAAATGACCCTTTTGCTTCAACCAATTAGGACTAATTAGGAGCTGATTTACCGTTCCCACATGTATCTTGCTAACAGCTATCCTCATTCCATTAATCATACTATTTCAAGCCCTTGTTATAGATTTCTTAAATTTCTCTGATGATTCATATCTATCACAGCCCTTAAGTTAAATTCCCAACCACAGAGACCAGGCATGTGGATAAATGCTTGGAGGTTGACAACTGTTGGCTATAGTGAAGTAAAAGGAAAGAATCTGGTATAGAGTGTAGAGAGTGGAAAGAAAGCTTTCCACTTTTCCTTCTGATTCCCATAGGGAGCAGGCAAGATGCAGCCCCAAGCGAATTGAATCAAAGGAAATCAAATCGAATTGAATCGAATCAAATCGAATCCAATCCAATCCAATCCAATCCAATCCAATCCAAACCAGATCATTCTTGGGA
Source organism: Pseudocheirus occidentalis (assembly GCA_028646575.1). NCBI lineage: Eukaryota > Metazoa > Chordata > Mammalia > Diprotodontia > Pseudocheiridae > Pseudocheirus > Pseudocheirus occidentalis. Next base: position 222,407,859 of record CM053596.1, on the reverse strand, counting down.
ATTAAGAAATCAAACCAGAAGAGATAAAAGATAATAAAACTAAAAGCACAGAAACTGAGTCAAGTTTAGCTGATATCTAACAAGAGCTAGGAAAAGGCAGCATGGAGAATCAGAAAGCTGACCAATCAAGTCTTGTGGGACAGATGACTCTGGTGGTGGCCTTGAAGTTGAAAAGGGTCTTTGGGGGCTTCTTGGTCCCAACTGCTTTGACTTGTGAGGTCTAGGACAAAATCTTATGTGGGTTTTATCCTTTAGGGGCACCTTCTGTGAATTCAGAATTAGGTAACAAAGGTTCTAGCTTTGTTTTGTTTTCTTCCCTCGCCCTCTCCCCAGTTCTACATGGAGAGGAAGATAAGGTTATAAAAGGGGAGAATGGTCTTATCTCAGGCAGGGTGGCAGAATGGAAAGGAAACCCAAAACCTGTTATTGAATCCAAACTTCCAAACTTCCTCACTGTGGATATCATTTAACCTTTTTGAACCTCATTTTCCTAATCTGTAAAATGAAGAAAATGATGCATATTCTAGATATCTTACAGGGCTGTTGTGAGGAAATAATTTTTTAAACCTTAATTCAGTTCTACAGATTTATTAATTGTTAGTATGAGTTACAGTTATACTTGATAAACCATATAATAATAACAAAACCCTTTTAATGCAAGGATGAAAACTTAGGTCAGAATGTTGAGATGAACTAATCTGTTGTCTACAACAGATACCTGGCCCTTTAGGTATATGATGAGATGATTCTTAACATGATTTAACATTGTCATTTTCATCGCTTGCAGCTCTTATGAATATGATCTTAAGTCAATCCTGTTAATCAATTACAATATCAAAGTAATCTATATTTGTATTACATTTCTATTTTAGTCATAGGACACGGTTCTAGAAATATAACCTTATGAGTTAATGTATGAATAACTCTTCATAACACTATATCCAGAGATAAAACATGAGCATGAAAAGTAATAAAACTATGGCACATCTATTTGGCAAATGCTTAATACGTGTAGTGATTATTACTTAAAAACAATGTTAAAATAAAATGGCTAAGAGACTGAATGACTTTCCTTCTAATGATTTTAACTGAAGAGAATGTTATGTATTCAAAATATAACAATGTAGATTGTCATCAGTTAAGACTTTTCAAAGCCTTTGTAAAAGGTCCATGTTAAATGCTATGTTTTTAAAGTCCTCATGAAATGAAAAGCATATTTTCCCACTGACTAAAAACTTGCCAAGAGGCAAAAAATAAAAGGTAGAAAAAGGGGACAATTACTTGGGTGAGTAAATAAAAAGAGAATGGTTCCTTAGGGTTCAGTGTGTAGGCTGACTTTATTTTGAATCTAGAAGAGGACCTGAAGAGAGCGCCATCTTACAGTTTATGTATAACAGTAAACTCTCTTGGATGATATAGGAATTGGACCTGTGATGTCAATGGAAGAGAGAATGCCTGAATGAAGAAATTTCCTCTTCTAATGCAGGTCAGCACTACCTGCAACTATACAGTATTACAGAATTTCCTAGAGCCTTGGTTAAATGACGACCAAGATTACACATAAGGGTGTGTTTGAGTCAGATTCAAATGTCTTATGAGAGCTGATTGTTAAATCTTCCTAATGAGGATTTATACCAGAAATATGGAATCAGGACTTGATTAATTGCTTTATTGATTTTCTTGACTGAAGGTGATAGAAAACTGTTAAAATTATAGATGAAGCTCTTAAGTTTGCTATGCTTTCAGGAATCTGCAGTGAAACATCTATCTGTACACCTCTGCTCAATAAGTATGCATCAGAGAAAACACTTGAACCCACATCCTGACTCCAAGACTAAACCTATTTATTATGAATCACTGCTTCTTGATTAAAAAAAAGATTAAAAACAGTAGGGACAGATTAAGTAGGAAACCCATTAAATTCCTACATGATAAACAGTATTTGTTAAATTAAATCAATTATAAGTGGACAGATAAGTGACAAATACATCTCACCAAACATAAAGAAAAATGAATGCCTTTGTTGATAAAACATCTAATCTGTCTCTAACTCTATTTCTCTCTGTCTCTTTCTCTCTATTTCTTTCTGCCTCTCTCTCTCTCTCTCTCTCTCTCTCTCTCTCTCTCTCTCTGTATCTGTCTCTGTCTCTCTGTCTCTGTCTCTGTCTCTTTCTCCCTCCCTCTCCCTCCCTTCCCCCTCTCTCTCTCTTTCTCTCTCTCTCTCTCCTTTGTCTCTCTCTATTTCTCTCCCCCCTCCTTTGTGAACATGTATAATTCTGAAAAAATTTGATCCTAATATAAGTGAAACCATGGATAACATTTTGCTAAACAAAATCTTCAGCTCATAAGAGATTAAGATAGAAGAGCTGATGCTGACGTTCCATCGGGTAGAACACACCACCAATTCTGATAGGAAGCAAAGAATCATAGTATTTAGAGCTGAAAGGACTCATCTTAGAACTAACTAGTTCAAACTCCTCATTTTAACAATAGGAGACTAAGGTCCCTTAAGGTTTAGTTATTTGCTGTCCCATAGCTGGTAAAGAACAAAAGCTCATATTTGACCCTAGTTCCTCTGACTCCAAATCTAGGTCTTTTCCGCATTACATAGGTTGTCTCCTGGCTTAAAATATGTGTAGTGACAATGAGAGAAAAGGATTAGAATGAATGATAAATTTATTAAGCAGCTTCTTCATAGTCGGTGTTTGGAAAAGTCAAGCTTATGGGGAAGAGTATAGGAAGAATTTACCAATGTGTATTAGGAATAAACAAATAGTTTTCTTACTTAACATAACAGGAATTCAGTAGGCAAGTAGCAGTTGGCAAGGTGTTAAAAATGGACAAAGTTTAGATTATTCCTTTATCATTATGTAAACTATAATTTTGTCATCTAGAGAGCGCAATGAATAGAGAACTGAACCTGAAGTCCAAAAGACCTGAGTTCAAATAGAGTTTTAGACATTTACAAGCTGTGTGACCCTAGGCAAGTCACTCAATCTTGTTTGCCTCAGTTTCTTCATCTGTGAATGAGCTAGAGAAGGAAATAGCAAACTACTCCAGTATCTTTGCCAAGAAAACCCAAAATAGGGTCACAAAGAATCATTCACATCTTAAATGACTAGACAAGATAACTATTGTGCCTTAAAATGGTAGGTAGTTGAGACTAGAAAAGTAGTCAGTCAGCACAAAGTTATTAAGCACCTACGTATTTAGAGTTATTAGCTAATCACTGTGGGTACAATGAAAGGGGAAAGTTAATTCCTTTTTTGTTTAAAGTTATTAGTAATTTACTTTTAACTTTTTTTTTAATTTTGAGTTCCAAATTCTGTCCCTCCTTTCCACCCACTGAAAAAGCAAGCAATGTAATAACAATTATATGTGTGAAATCATATAAAAACATAGTTCCATATTAACCTTGGTTTTTAGAATACAAGAAAAAAATTAAAAGAGGAAATTATACCTCAATTTGAACTCAGTTCATCATTCCTCTGTGTGAAGATGTATAGCATTTTTTTCATCATGAGTCATTTTGAATTTTCTTGGATCATTGTGTTGATAGAATAGTCCAGTGTTTCACAGTTGATGATCATAATTACATTGCTGTTACAGTACACAATGAACTCCTGGTTCTTCTTACTTTACCATGCATCAATTAACATGTTTTGCCATCATTTTTTCTGAAACCACCCCTCTCATTATTTTCTACAACACAATTGTACTCTATCACAATCATATGATACAACTTGTTCAGTAACCAATTGATGAGCATCTCTTAGATTTCTAATTCTTTGCCAACACAGAAAGAGCTGCTATAAATATTTTTTGTACTTATAGGTCGTTTTCCTTTTTCTTTGATCTCTTTAGGATACAAACCTACTAGCAGGGTATCACTAAGTCAAAGGTAATAAATAATTTTATAGCCTTTTAGGTCTAATTCCAAGTTGTTCACCAGAATGGTTAGCCCAATCCACTACTCTACCAACAAGTCACTGATTGCTCATTTTCTTAGGAGAAGATAACACAAATAACTATGTACAAATAAGATCTAGACAGGAGGAATTGGAGATAATCAACAAAGGAAAGACTCTAGTATTAAGGCAGAGAGAAAAGTTTCTTATAAAGGGAAGTTTTATAAATCACTTTGTATCTACTTTCTCTTCTGATCTTCATGACAACCCCAAAAAGTAGTTATTATTATACCCATTTTACACATTAGACAATGAGGCCAAGAGGTCAAGTGATTTTCTGAGGGTAATTCACATAGATAATGAATATATGAGGCAAAATTCAAATACAGGTCTTCCTTCCATCTAGTCGTGTGGTCTTTCAACTATGCTAAGCCATGCCATACAGATCATGCCTATTTGAGGCTTTATTGGAAAGAAAATCCTTTGCTAGACCAGCTAAATGTCTGAGCCAGAAGGAGAATTTCTATTTTCATAATGTGCATACTTATTTATATCAGTGAAGCAACAGAAATCAAATCCCATCCTTGTTATTTGCATTTCTGCACTGTATTTCTCTCGACCCACTTAAAATACTGCCCTTCCAGTCAAGAAAGTTTGGAACTGCTGAGGCTTCTAAAGATTTCTGTGAAGGTATTTTCTGAAATACCTTCATGCCTCATTCAGTACAGAAGGAGGCTCTGGCTTCTTCATCATTCATGATCTGCAGCTAAAACCCTGATGGGCACTTTTTTATTGTTGAACATTTTGGGCAACGCAGATCAGAAGCTCTCCAAATTTCATCCTTAGGGCATAGAGATTTGCTTCTGTACATTTGAAAGGCATCCTTTCTGGATCCTTATTCTGAAACAAATTTTATAAAAGAGAAAATAAATCTTTTCAGAGATGGAACTGAAATCTTAATAACTCAGTCAACTGGTACACCTTTTCCCAATTTGTTTCTCGCTAATTACTTTTCAAACATTATGTGTTCTACAAGGTCAATGCATTTAGTGCTGAAATATTTCATCTCTGAGGTGAACACTTGTATGGGACCTCGTGAAATTTTGCTTTTTAAACCTTCTCTTATACCTTTTAACATACCTTATTTAAGTCCATTTTCATTACTGATTTTTTCAATGGTGACTATTTTGAAAAGACAAAATCAGACAAATTTGAGGAGTCTACAAAAATTTAATGGGAGACTGTTTCTCTCATCTTGCTCTTTAAGGCCAGAGACTATTAATATATACATTTTATGTGGAATTGAGAATTTAAAATAAAATGTGAAAAATGAGAAAAATTCCCCAGCTATATGATTATTTTGTTGTAAATAAATAAGTCAATTGCCCCTCATCTGAGAAGCAGCAAAAATAAATAAACCTTATTTTTGTTTATAAATTTCTGAAAAGGATTCAGTGAATTTCCCCCAAGTTTATGGTTGATAGAAGCATTTGAAATTGATGTGTCTAAGTTGATTTCCCTTTTTGTAAAATAAAAAAGCAAAAAGAAAACAAAATAAAATGAAGTTTGCCTAATTTCCTATTTTACACTCATTATGCTTATCAATCAATGAGGAAGTAATTCCTATGACTATTATGTTCCAGGAACTTTGGATAAAAACACAAGGAATGAAATGACCCCTAATCACCATTAAATTGCATTCTGATGGGGGAGACAAGTACTTATAAAAAGTTATGTTATCATTACTATAAACTGAATAGATAAAAATAAAATACATAACACAAATATCACATAATAGGCATAATAATATGAAGTTTCACATTTGGACCTTTAAAATAATAGATTTTAAGTATCAAAGAGCTAAAATTCTGAAAACAAATTTAGTTGCATGATTCTGACCTCACTTGACTGTAGGCTATATCTTTTACTTGGATATTATCCTAATTACTAGAGATGAAATATCATTTTTTCTACTGATCATTGCTGGATCCTGTCTTTATATGGAGAAGAATATAGCAATCTCTTTGTAGGCTAACAGGTTGAATACAAAATGGTGAATCACATGAATCTGTCCCTTTGTCCTCCTCCCTGTGGCTTATAGAAATTTCCAATTAGGTTATGTTGTGGGAAGCAACAGATACAAGACGCTATCTACATAAAATTTGACAAAACTTCAGCATTCTGTTCAGTTTCTTCACTGAGAGACAGACAGACAGACAGACAGACATAGATAGAGACACTGAGAGAGACAGAAAGACAGAAAAAGAGAAATAATCTCACGGCTAAGCTCCAGGCATTTAAAAGTAGCTTCTCCTTTCAGAAGACTGGGGACCTGCTCTGAAGAATAGCTGACTATCTCATTTGTCTTTTGTGGTGGCAAAGAATTGGAAATTGAGGGGATCCTATCAATTGGGGAATGGCATAAAAACATATGGTATATGATTGTGATGGAATACTATTTTGCTATAAGAAATGGCAGGATATTTTTAGAAAAACCTGGGAAGACATATAAACCATTGCAAAGAGAAATAAACAGAAATAACAGTGTACAGAGTAATAGCAATATTGTAATGATGACCAACTATGAAAGACTTAAGTACTTTGATCAATAGTTATCCAAGACAATTCCAAAGTACCCACGATGAAAAATGCCATCCTCCTAAAGAGAGAGAGATCTGATGAATTCTGAGTATATTTTAAAGCATACTTTTAAAAAATAACTTTTTGCTTTTTCTCATTTTTTTGCAACATGGTAATATGGAAACATGCTTTGCATAACTTCATGTGTATAATTGCTATCATATTCACCTTTTCAATGGGTGGAGGAATGTGATAGGGAGGGAAAGAATCTGAAACTCACTTTTTAAAAGTGTTAAAAATTTCAAAACAATATCATCATGCAAAATCTGAGAAATATCACACACACACACACACACACACACACACACACAAAGTTAATTCACCAAATCCAGACATTTGGAACAAAATAAAATGTCACTTTAGGGTGCCATGATTTATATACAAAATAAACCAAATCTACCATTCAACCTAAAGAACAATGAATTTTAATGGAACCTGAGACCAAAACGACATTGATGAACAAGTATCACATTTGTCCCTCCAGTCAAAATGTAAATTTAAATGTGGTTATTCAAAACTGGAAAATATATATTTCCATTTTAAAGTTATTAAAAACCACAGAAATTAGTGGAGATTGAAAATCAAAAAGAGGGAAATTGAAAATCTCTTTTTTTCCCCTCTTTTGCTCTCATGAACCAACCACCAAAGTAAGTAAACCAAACCAAATTAAAAATTCTCAGGGTCCTGATCAGAATTTCAACCATACTTCATATGAGTCAGAACAACAATATCATCATCAACAACAACAACAACAAATTAAACAAAACAACCATATTGTGTTTGAGATTCAATCCGATAACCAATCTTACTATTTTCCATTGGAAAATTGACATTTTCCAGAATGTTTACAAGGATTATACTTCTGTGACATATGGATAATTAGCAAATACTAATAAATAGGAAATAGAAGTAAATCTCCCTAGTAATTCACAATAGCACTTGAAAATTACATCTGTAGATCATGGCAATTCAGACTCTTCATTGATATTGTTTTTCTTTTTTTTTTTTTAAACCCAAAGGTAGATGGAGAACTTTTGGTGAAACCTTCAATTTTATTTCAATGTGGATGAGACAGATTTGGCAAAAATAATATCCAATCTTTTTGAAAGGTAATTGGAGAATTAATGAATTAATGTTAATTCATAAATATCTAACGAACTATTACAATTTTCCAGATTTTCTTTGCACATTTCTCTTCCCAAGGAAAAAAGAAATGCACCACCTAGCATTACTACCTAGGTTCCCCATGTCTGTACTTCCTATACCTCTCTACAATTCAAATCAGCATATGATCAAGTAATAATATCGATCTTTTTGATTGTTAAACATTTTATTTTTTATTTTTATTGTTTTTTTTCAAATTTTGTATATTGTTTACATAAATAGCAGCTTTTGATCCTGTGTAACTAGAGTGGAAAAGTTCATTAGATATGAGCTTTTTTTCTCCTCCAGTCATTTCAGTGGTCTTTTGTGACAACATTTGGGCTTGAGCTACTATGAATAAAAAGCTGCTGAAAAAACAAGACATCTTCTGAGGTATCACATGAGTATGTTGACCTAGAGGAGAACACTTGTCCTGTGACAAAGCCAGTCCTACTACACTATGGGAAGGGAGAGAAGGGTAGGGAAGCAAAAATAGCACTGTACTCTGATAAAGTTCTCTTGGTGTCCTCTATAGTTTCTGTTCTGACTTAAAGTGCTGATTATCTCATCCTAGTTACATCTCTGAGATTTATTTGACCTTCACAACTACACTGTTGGGAAAGTAGAAGAAGGTTCTAATCTCTGTTTTACAGAAGGAGAAACAAATATTATTATCATTATTTGTCTCAGCAGACTTTGGATAATAAGTTTTTTATAAACATCAGAGGCTGTTAAAAGCTTTCCATTTATCACGAAGAGATAATATAATCTAGATTATATCAAATTATACATAATATTGCATAACATATAAATGTATTATATAATTATATATTCACCTTCTATCCATCCAATTCCTCATTCTCCATCTCTTTGTGGGTTTTTAATATGTATCATAAATATATAGCGTATATACTATGGATTATCCATACCCCAAAAGGCCTATTTATTATTATATTTAATCAAGTACTGGCTATAAATGAGAAGGTACACAATGTTAATTTTGCCTTGTAATGTTGACCTAACACAATCAGGTTTTGGATGTTTTATTCATCGTTTGGCAATATATAGATAGGTCTACAAGACAACATCCCACAAGCAAGCTATGGCATCATGTGGGATCCTTACGTGGTATAAGGATACCATGGGTATAAATTATCTGATGACAATTAATGTAATGACCTACCCAGATGCTGTCTTCTTGTTTGTATTGCTTCCAATTACGTCCCATATCACTAAACATCAGTATATAGCTTGTTACCCAGTCAGAGCTTCCATATCTTCCCTGGGTAGCTACAGCAGTAATCTCCACTCTATTTCCTAGATCAATCTGGAGCCATTGTTGAGCATTAGAATTCACTGGGGACCAACCACCAGCTCCTGGTAAAGGACAAAGGTGAGAAAGAGTCATATCTCATGTATTTATGGTAAAGAAGGAAAAGAAAAACAAACAACAACAGAAAAAAAACATTGCCTTAGAACTAATTTCCTACAACAAAATTTACGTTTTGGCAATGAATGAAGGCCATCCTCCTAAAATGACACCGGATATAGTATAATAGAAAAGAGAGCTAAGAGACTTTAGAGGTCACCTAGACTAGTTGTGTCCTATTCAAATAGAATTGGCTCCCTGCTTGCTTCATATTAAGTTAGAAACCACAAATTAACCTTTTTTTATGTTGTATTGTATTTTCATTTATTTTGTTAAACATTTCCCAATTACAATCTAATTCATTTATAATGAGGAGTTTTTCAGCTGCCTCTCAGTAGATTAGCTGTTTCATTTTACAGATACAGATATTAAGGATTTGACAGATAAATAACTTATCCAACATTACAAAGTTAGTAAATAGCTTGTCTAGGATTCATCTAGTCTTCAAGTAAAACCCTTCACATGAGCCTCTCATCATTCCTTTCCAACAGATTCCCCTAGCATCATATCTACTTTCTTTAAAAATAATATTCAATCTCTCCCCTCTCCATTCGGGCATATACACAACTGTCTAAGGGGTTTCTCTGAAATCTAGATCTGATCATATCACTCCCCTACTTAAATAATGCTATTGTCCCCTTGATATCTTTAGAATGAAACTCAAATATTTTTGTTTGGCATCTCAAACTTTTAACACCTGAATTCATCCCTTCTTACTTTTCTGGTCTTTCAACAAATTACTCTCAACAACACAATCGAACATCTAGCCTTATTTCCTACTTGTTTCTCACATAGGACATTCTATCCCCTATATCCATGCCCTAGAACTGTCTTTATTGCATGCCTAAAGTGTTATTCCTTTTTTCTCCTAAGATTCTTAGGAACTCTTGGATCCTTTAAGACTCAGTTCAAGGTGTGACAGGGTCAGATGTCGAAGAAAAAGCAGAGACTTGTCTGAGCTCTCTCAAATTCCCCTCCAAATAACTTTAAATAATGCCTCAAAGTGCATTAAAGGGAGGGGTGCAACAGGAGTAAATCATCTTTCATAAATGAGGAATGAAAATTTTTACAATGAGGGGGGAAGATGAAGTATGGGGCAGTGTCTCAAGGAGGAAATAACATGCACATTCATTAGGGTATAGAAATCTATCTTACCCTATAAGAACATAGGAGAGAAAGGGGTTAAAAGTAGAGGGGCAGTAAGAGAGAGAGGGACAGAGAGAGCCAGCCAGCCAGCCAGGCAGAGAGAGATTCAGTGAAGATTATTTGAGATATGATTCATAAAAACAAGCAGAAGAAAGTAAGAAATGTTGGATCAGAATGGGAAAGAAACAAGATATGTGCAATTTTACAGGGGCTTTAATCAAAGTTCTCTAGAGGGATACATATCTAAAAGGAAAAGTGAAAAAGTTTAAGCATGTAGGAATGAGAAGAGCATGGACAGAGAGTTGTAATCTGTTTGCATGGACAGTGTGAACAGAGGATTTGAGAGTAAACAGTTTGGAAACTTTTGAAAGAAACAATTATTGATCTATTCATGTTTCTTGTATCTGTGCTTATCTGTGTCTCTGCCTCTTTTTAGCTAATTTTTTAGAAAGATTTTGATCTCTTCCTTTGCGTTTCTGAACTGTGGTAAGGTTTCCACAAATAATAATAACAATAAACCCACAACTGTTTTATTGTTTAACAGCTAGAGAAGGTCATTTCACTGATTATAGAAAGACAGTTTTGAGGGCTGTGTCAGTGAAAGTTTTGAGGCTTGTACTTGGGAATTAAGCTGCCATTTAACTTTTTTCTGGCTCTTGAAAAAGGGAAAGTTTACTTTTGTTCCTTTGTTTCTTTGTACTAAGACACAGTCAAAAGGCCATTGAATTCATTTTGGTCCCATTTTAAGAGAAACAATTCTCTACTAATTTGATGTTTAAAATAAGTCAGAATTTATTATATTATTTGGCATTAAGACAAATTGTGAAAATACATGTATCATAGACATTCATTAACTGGGTGACCTTAAGCAAGTTCCCTCACATCTATTTACCTCAATTTACTTCACATAAATTTAAAGTGCCTAACAATGCCTGCCATAGGATAAATGCTATATTAACTTATTATTTTTTCCTTAATTAGGTGTAATTGCATACTTGATAACTTTATATGGGATTTTAAATGTGATCAGCATGCAATGCCAATGGTGAATTTGATGCTTGATTTGATGTATAACATAATTTGGAAATGCATTCAACAGGATTGATTTACCTGATTGGTACTGGCTTTGTTTCACGTTTCAAATACATAATATTGCTTATGGTTTGTTATGTTTCTACAAATTTTCTTATATTGTGACAAATCAAGAGAAAGGGATATAGTATGGATAGGTAAATTAGTAAAAAGTCACGAGTATAAATTAAGAATATATTTGGGAAGATTTTAATAAGTCATTAGTTTTTATTTAACAACAATGTATACTAAATTTTAAGATGAGAACTTAAAGAATAAACACAATAAAAGAATATTATAGGAAAGAATCTCAAGATAATAAGAAAGGTGTGAATCTTTTTATGAACAAAAGCATGTTGAGAGAGTATCAGTGAGTTTGACTTTGTTTAAGTAGAAAGATTGAGCATGATCATTTTGTAGTTTGATCTGAAAGTCAATACGGAGAAAAAAATAGAGAGGTAGGAGTGAATTGATACCTAATAGGTTCTTTCTGAGATTATAGAACCCAGATTTAGTTGTCATCCAGTCATTTGAATGTTCTTGGAGTACAAACTGAACAAGTAAAAGAAAGTGGAAGATGTTTAAAATCAGTTAGATATTTTATCTTCCCTGCTAACCCCATTTTATCCTGTTTTGTAACAGCCATTTAGGGAATTGTATATTTCTACCTTTGCTTGTAGTTAAGAGGAAGTTACCTCTACAACTATTTGTCTATCACTTATGAAAGTTGTAAGACTGCTAATCAAGTTATTTGATATTATTGTCATAATGTTAAAACCTAAAACTACTGGTAATTGATTACTGTGAGTAGAAAGGAGGGGTATAAAGGTGTCCATCAGGCTTAGTCTATTATCCCTTGCATGTGGTGGGAGCAGAGGATAGGCAGGGATATGTCAAAGAGCACAGTCCACAGCATCCCTAAGATTAAATGGGTTTGGCAGACAAGGGGGTCAGGCTCAGCACCTTCTCTGTGATCCTTGTTGATTCTCCTTATTTTGTAAACTTGTGGTGTTTGGAAACCCTCTGTGTGGGCAAGGTCATCAGCACTGGGAAGAGTTTGTTTAGGACATAAAGTTCTTAAATAATGAAACTGGTTTAAAGAGAATTTACCAGTGTGTGTATAATATAAAATGATTTCTTCATACCAGGTCAAATTTAAAATTGAGAAGAAAGGAAAAACAATTGAAGATCCTTAAGCGAAATATACACACATACATATGTCTATATAATACATATATACTTATATACATATACATACATAGATGCAGATATATGTGTATATTTAGGTGTATGTGTGTGTGTGCATGTATAAACTATACTTACTCATTGCAACACCATGAGAGGAAAAATTACTATATTCAATAGTAAGCTAAGATTGATAAAACTTGTCATTTGATGTAAAAGCTCTTGGGACTGTAAATGATTTTGTTTAGAGATTTGAATTCAGGTGTAGTTGTCTGATGAATCATTAAGTCAGTCATCCACCATTCAAGAGAAATGCCTCAAGCTACTCAGAGGGAATATAACCCTGATCTGTCACAGGTGAAAGTTTATATGTGGGAGAAAGCCAAGAAGATGACCTTTGGCCCAGCCTAAGATAGGATCCTTCTGGTTCAGTTTCCTCATTGTGCACCTTTTAACAGGAATGCTTTTCACCTGGTTATTCCTAAGTCTGGCTATGAGGTAGAAATTTTTACTTGCATGGCTGTTGTCAGTTGTGCCTCTTATCTGAAGTCAAGCAGGGTTAAGGATGTCCTGCCGTATATTGTCCAATCATCAAGGAACAGTTTGATGCTGTTATAATGACGTCCCTGCTTTTTCCTTTTATAGAAAATTTCTATATTCTGCTGTACAAGTGGTCAGTAGAAGATATGAGCACAATGCAACTATGCAAGATCTTGGTGTTTTCAATCTGAATGTGTAGTGACTCTATATCCTAAAAAACTTGGTAAATGATCATCTGGCCTAGTCATAAGTCTGTTACTATATTTACCTATCTGTACACACACAAACACACACATGCATATATACATACATATTTATGTATGTGTGTGTGTGGGGGGGTGGGAGTATACTTATGTATGAAATAAGGTCCAGGGGCAACTAGGTTGCTCATTGAATAGAGCACCAGCCGTGGAGTCAGGAGGACCTGAATTCAAATCCGGCCTCAGACACTTGACACACTTACTAGCCATGTGACTTTGGACAAGTCACTTAACCCCAATTACCCTCAAAAAAGCAAAAAAAAAAAAAGAAAGAAATAAGATCCTTAAGTATTTTAAAATAATGTAAGAATAATTAGGGACTGATATAACTGTTTGTGGGTCCTAAGTGTTATTCTATTAATTACTGAAACTAAACTAGAAATATCTTCAGTTTGGTTTGGGAAAGAGAATTTTAGTATCATCAGTTGTCTTAGAGGGATGAACTTATGGAATATTTTGTGTTACAATAATTTTGAGAAACGTTACAAACTTGTGTTGAGATCTGTTTTGTAAGAGATTTTAGCAGTAACATCTGAGGAGTCTCTATAAGTAACCTGGAAGCAGAAAAACAATTCTATTGAAGAGTTTGCCCCTTGTAATTTTAATGAAATCAGAAGATCTTCCATGCCCCTTTCTATTGGCACCTACTAAAGGCACTTAGCACCTCA
>CM053596.1:222368858-222393369 GCA_028646575.1 Pseudocheirus occidentalis | reverse complement strand
CCAATGTGCTTCTATTTTTTTTTCTCATTAGAGTAACCTAATGAAGGTAGGGGAGACATTATTATCCCTATTTTGATGGAAAGGGAATGGAGAATCAGAAAGACTAAGTATTTTGTCCCAAGTCATACAGAAAATCAGTGGCATAATTGAGGTATTCTGGCTGCTAGATCACTGCTATTTCTACTATAATATTCTGTTTAAAGTTAAAATGCCAAAGTAGAAGATAAAAAACCCATTGATCAATAACACATATATACAGTGACAGATGTCAATCTGTCAATAAGTGTCTATTATATGCCAGGTACTGTGCTAAACTCTGGAGTATAAATACAAAAAGAAAGCCTAGGTCAACAAGCAGCTTATAATTAAATGAAAGAAAACAAGACACAAAAAGGTACATGGTGGAAAAGTTAAAGAAATAAGAAGTTCTGAGATGAGTCTTCTTCTCAAATGGAGTTTTATGGAGTCCACAGCTTCCCTCTCTATCCAGAGGGAAAGAGTAGAGTGATGAAGTGTAGTATAAAGGCTGGCAGCATCCTGCTGTATTATGACATTTTCCCAATAATGAACTTCATGGGGCATTCATCTATATTCATGCTTAATGGAATTTTACTCCTTTATAATAAATAGGAGACATTTCTATTAATAGGAAATGTTTCTACAGCTGTTTTTTTTCCTTTAGTGAGTAGATACATATATGTATTCTCTATTTCCATAATCTAGGTGCTGATAAGCTGTATGGTCTATCTCACAAATAAGAGAGCTATTAGCCACTTGCCTATCTGTGATATGAAAGGCACCAAGACAGACATCTGCCTCCAAATATCTTTTCTCACTGACTAGTCATGACTGTGTTCTTTTTTTCTTCTGTAGATTGAAAATTCCCATCAGGAGCACTATGTCCAGCCAAATGGTTTGAATTAAAATACACACATATTGCCTAGCAGGAGAGAGTTCTGAGAAGATCTCCTAGCCTTCTCACAAAAACATTATTAATAATAATAAATGGTGGCGGTAGTAGTAGTAGTCATAGTAGTAGTAGTGATAATAGGTATTATTTTAGTGTTATCATCACCTATTAGGTAGCTGTCATCTTAAAAGAAACATCTTAAAGACTGGCCCCAAGGGAATTAAACATTCTATAGGTAGAGAAATGAGAGTTAGGAACGTGACAGTCAGAAACCCTGGACAACAGCCTGGCATCATTAAGGACATTGAAATATGGAAAACATCATGAAATGTGGCCTGAGTGCCTTGGAGAATGAACAGGAAAGGAGGGTGCCCATCAAAAAGTCTACTTACTTTTCTGGGTACCAACCCACCATTTATGAATAATATATTTAAACCTTTTATCATTATTATTATTATTGGACAATCTCTTTTTTAAAAAAGCATCTTGGAGGAGATCAGAGCTGAGTTTTAAATCTCAGTGATTTTAGTGAGGATCCTATCTTCAACAAGGCAGAAGGGGTAGCCTGGGGCAAAAAGAAAAAAAAAAGAAAGCCAGCATTTGTTGCTATTTACTTCTCAAAGACCCCAGTTCTTATGGTCTGGTCAGCATTCATTTGTAGATTATGCCTCATTAGTTAGGACCTGCCCGTGTTTTATGTTTGTGGAATGCCTCATAACATTTTTCAAATATTTGTGTTTCATAAAAACAAAATACACTTTGCCAAGCTGATTTTTAAGACATTTGAACTAACAAGCATATAATGCTTATGTTTCTCATTAAATTTCCCTCAAAGAGTCCAAATGCTTCCTTCCAAGAGTTACTAGGATAAGGAATAAGCACTATAATCATATTTTGTCTTCTTAAAACTGTCCACTTTCCCGCCCCCTCCCCAACAAGATATAATTAATTCAACCTTTGCTATTTAATTCAGATTTGAAGGTGGTACTGAAATAGGTTGAAATGGCTCTGGCTTCCCTAGCTGCTATACAGAATCATAGACTCTTGTAGTCGGCATGTAAAAGAGAGATAGGGAAAGTGAGGGCCAGAGAGAGGAACTGACTTGTCCAATGTCACATAACTAATGAGAAATCAAGGATTAAATTTGAAGATTTCTGTCTTCCAGCTCTGGATGTTTGCTATTGCAATATACTAATCACTAACTTCATTAAAAAAAAAAACCAAGCTTTTCAATTTATTCTCTCAATCATAAGAAAAAAAAGGTCATTGTCTAAGACGTCGAGAAAAATTTAATCTATGGGCAAAATGGAATTAATCAGAATTCCAGAATCTCAACTGAATAGGATTTTATGTATTTATGTTATTTGCTGCCTATTAATTTTAGGAGAATGGGGCAAGAAATAAGAAAACTATTCAAAAGGAAAGTCTAAGTGTGACAATATAAAATCTAAGCTTCTTGAGGGTAAACACTATCTCACTTTTATCTTTGTAGTCTAAATACCTAGCATATGCCTGCCACATATATTGGGGCTCAATTTATCTTTTTTGATTTATTTAAAAAGAGTAGGATCTGAGAGTAGTGTCCTTTCATAAATATACTCTCTCTCTCTCTCTCTCTCTCTCTCTCCCTCTCTCTCTATCTCTGTCTGTCTCTCTGTTGCTGCCTCTCTCTGTCTGTCTCTCTCTGTTTCTGTCTCTCTGTCTCTCAGTCTCTGTCTGTCTCTCTGTGTCTGTCTCTGTCTCTCTTTGTTTCTGTCTCTCTGTCTCAGTCTCTCTCTCTTTCTGTCTCTATCTCTCTTTTTCTGTCTCTCTGTCTCTCTCCCTCTTTCTGTCTCTCTGTCTCTGTCTCTGTTTCTATCTCGTTCTCTGTCTCTCTGTCTCTGTCTCTCTGTCTGTCTCTCTGTCTCTGTTTCTGTCTCTCTCTATCTCTCAGTCTCTGTCTCTCTGTCTCTCTCTGTCCCTCTCTGTCTCTGTCTCTGTTTCTGTCTCTCAGTCTCTGTCTGTCTCTGTCTCTCTGTCTCTCTCCCTCTTTCTGTCTCTCTGTCTCTCTCTGTTTCTGTCTCTCAGTCTCTGTTTGTCTCTCTCTCTCTGTCTCTCTCTGTCTCTCTCTCTGTCTCTCTCTCTCCCTCCTCCTGGAACGTAACCAGTGATGATTGTTATAGGGACATCATATGTGCAAGAAGCCAAGGTCACAAATTGAGGCTAGGCTTGGTTCATTATTCTCTTAGTAGGGCCAGAATGTGAACAGAGATCATATCTGAAAGATTTTCCAAAAGGGTTGAAATAGAGCTGTGTTTGAGGATGCCCTGAACAAAATCTGCATCAGACTCTCAATTACACATAATCCAATTTTATTTGGTTATTTACTTACTTTTATATTTGATTTGTTTTGTTTCTTCACCTTAGCCTACTTCATGTTATCCACAGATAACCATGTCTGTGTTACCATGGAATTAAAGTGAATTATGTTTCAGTCATCAACAGTGATTTTGTTCTCAGGCAACTTTTTATAACTATGGGTGATTTATATATCTGATTCCTTTCCCAATCTTCAAAATTACTCCCAGAATCCCTGAGGTTGAACCAACTAAAATATTTATCTAACATAATTATTACCCCCATCTCTTTTTAAGCTGAGATACTAGAAGATTTTTAAAAATTCTTCCCCTGATGAATATTAAAGTGGAAATAGGACTGGACAATAGAGGCCAAAAGACCTAGGTTCAAATCCTGAATCTCACTTACTAGCCATAAGACCAAGCTATTTAATCTCTCTTGTACGTGATTTTCTCCTGTATAAAATGAACAAAGTATTTCCTACACTTTCTCCCTCACAGTTATTGTTAAGAAAGTGAGTTGCAAATCTTAATAGCTAAATAAATGTGAGATGTTATTAATAATGTCTGAGAATATTTCTATTTGTTTATTCTAAGAGCAATGTTTTGATGGATTTTCTCTGTATATGTCTCTTCTCTTGGATTTAGATAACTGTGATAACCCATTATCAGCCCTGCTGCCTCCAACAGCCTTTTCCAGTTCATCAGAACTCTTTGGCACTCCCAGCCCAGCCCAGCTCAACAGAAGAATTGGTAAGTGAGGTGACTGAAGCAAGGATAAGTCTATAAAGAAAAGTGCTAATGAATAATGGATGAGGCTGCATATTGGAAAAAAATTAACATTTTACTCAACTAGAATCATTCCTTCATATACCAAAGATAGTGTTCAGGCAGTTTGGTTCTTTACTGATTATTATAAGAGGCTTTGATGAAAATGAAAAAAGTTTATCCTGTATTTCACTTTCACATTGTAATATAAATCCCAAATATATGTTTGAATTTATTGTCATATGGATGAACAAATATACTTGATAATTTATTTACATTAGAAATGAATGAAGAGCAATAAGTGAGGGAAGTTTTTCCATTCTTTTCTTTCTTCTGCTTAAATAGAGAATGGGTTGATAGAAAAAAAACTGAATTGGAATTCAGGTAACTCAGGTTATTACCTCATTTCTCCTACTACTTCAAAAACCATGGACAAATCATTTGACTCCTCTGGGATTCGGTGTTCTCACCTGTAATGGTAAGAGAATTTGAAGATCTTCTCTTCCCCTTAATGGGACTTACTTGGAGCCCAACAATAGAAACTTGATTAGGGGAGGCTGGTTATTCAGAAAGTCCCACACCTTTTGTTACTTTGTTATTAGGCAGTGGGTCATGGAGATTATATATACTTTTGAGGGGAAATTTTGCTTTGGGGCTCACTTATGGGAAGTTGTATGATTTGTCCAGATGAGACTCTGGGTAGCTTTTGAGTCCCCTGGCTTTGAAAACACAGATGCTGGTGCTTCTCTTTCTGGTAACTGTATATTTATGTAATGGTCAGACAGCTAGAAGCCCAGTCTGTTGTTCTATTGAATTGTGTTATTTCCTCTGTCTATATTTTTTGTCTGCTTGTAAATTCTGTTTGTTTGTTTTTTCCCTGAAGTTCAGGGTTCTGACTTTTTCCCTGAACTAAGTGAATGCTATATATGTTTGATTAAAGTAAGATTGTTAACCCCTTTTGAGTTGCTTTCCTTTAGAAAAGCAGATCAAAGAACCTATGCTAGCAGCCATCCTGGGTTTGCTAGGGTGCTTGCCATTACATCACCCCAGAAAGGCTGTCTTTAAGGCTGGTATTCTCATTAGAGTCCTTGAAGATAAATTCACTTATTTAATAAGGAGATCATAAGGAGGGCTATTTCTTAGTGAAGACTTCCATATAAATTCCAAAGCTTCAAACATATTTCCAAAGAATAAATAGCTTCATAAATATGAAGATGTATCAAATAAGGAACATAAATTTGCTATTACCACTGATGACGTAACATAGCAAAATGAGTGGAGGGGGATGCATAGATGGAGACAAGAAGTTTAAAAAAATAAATGAGCAAATATTTATTATAGCTACTATCATGTAGGCTAGTTTCTAGATGTGGCTAGGGGACCATCTCTAATCGTCTTGATTTATATCTCAACATCAGAACCAGATAAATCCAAGGGAGAAAGTGAGAGTGGTAACTCTTCACAACCCTCCCTCTCTTAAATGCAATTCATTTGCAAGTCATGGCATCACCTGCCTGATGCCATGGTCGTTTTTTCTAAAGGACAAACAACAAGTGTGACTACGCAAAGCGACTAAGAAATAAAGCTGGGAAAATAGGTAGAAGCCTGTCTATGGATAAGATCGGCTGCAGATTTTGTATTTGACCCTAGAGACAATAGAAAGCTATTTTAATAATTGAATGACGTGGGGAAGGGGAGAGGAATAAGCATTTACCCCATGCCTACTATGTGCCAGGCACTGTGTTAGGTGCCTTATAATTATTTTTCCATTTGATCTTCACAACAATCGTTTTGGGGGGTTGGGGAGTGGGCGGGGGAGGTGCTACAGTTTGTATAGTTGAAGAACCTAAGGCAGGCAGAAGTTAAGTCATTTGCCCAATGTCACACAGTAAGTATCTAAGGCGTGGAGCAAACTCAGGTCTTCCTGACTCCAGAACCAGCATTCCTTTGGACCAACTAAAAGCTGAATTTTATGAATATCAATATCAATTTGGTATATTTATGGAGGATGAATTAGATAAGGGAGAGACTGAAAGCATGGAAAAATTAGAAGGTTATTAGAATAGTGAAATAAGAGGTGATAATGACCTATTCAGGTTTATATTTTTGTAAGAAGAAAAGAGGGTTAATAAAAGAAATGTGGATGGAAAAGATTTAGGATATAGTTTAATAAGGAAGGTGTGGGAGAGGAAATTAAAAGATGACTCCAAAGTTGCAAACTGGATGGATTGGAAGTATGGAGATTCTTTCAACAAAAGTAGGGGAATTTGGAGTAAGGAAGATACAATGAGTTCTGTTTTGACACATTAAATATTATTGATTATGTAAGGGTATGGAGGAAGGAGAGATCATTTCATCCTACAATGGTCAGGAATATTTATACTGAAATTAGATATAAGGAATAGCTTCTTATTTTTGTCTTTGTTTTTCCCAAGAATTGTCAGTATGGCATGTTTATGAAATTGGAGAATAACTCTTAAGTCTTTGTCTTTGTTATTCAATTGTTTTCAGTTAGGTGTAACTCTTCATGACTCTACTTAGGGGTTTTATTGGCAAAGATATTGGAGTGGTTTGCCGTTTCTTTCTCCAGCTCATTTTACAGATGATGAAACTGAATCAAACAGACTTAAAAGTAAATTGCTCATAGATCACTCAGTTAATAAGTGCCCAGGGTCCTATTTGAACTCAAGAAGATGAGTCTTCTGAACCCCAGACTATCACTCTATCCATTGTACTACCCCTCTTAAGTTTGACCTGGATTCTAATGGGCTGAACTAGATGACCATTAAAGGTTCTTGATCTGATTACAAATCTAGCTTTTGTTTCCCTAAGTCCTGCACACGATCACAGTCCCTTACATTAGTGACTTACAGTTAAATATGGGACACACAAACAAGGCATTAGAAGCAAACATAGGAACACGCAGCAAATCTAGATCAATAATAAGCATATAATTAGTTCTTGTTCTTCGGTGCCACATGAAGTTTGGTTATAAAGCAATGAGACTAATTTCCACAACACTTACCAGAGCTTGTAGATGCTAATGATTTTATCTATTTGCTATCCCCACCTAGGGAGCATTCATTGCAATGAAGATGCACTTGATCACAACAATTTTGGAAGTCTTATTCAGAATGTTTTTCAGACCCTCTATTATATTCTTTTTGATACCTATATTAGGGAAAAATCCTCATCCTTTTAGGTTGAATTTGATTTTTATAAAGAGCCAATATTTATTCATAGCCACCTCTGGTATATGAAGTGGGTGGCTAAGTTATGGAATAATGTTTTTGCTTTCAAATGCAATATGATGATAAAATAATAAGACTGGCTTTTCTGGGTGGCAAAAGACTTGTTCCAACATCAGTACAGAAGAAGGTCCGAGGATGCTTTTCATTAATCTTAACTTTGATGGAATAGGAGTCCATTCTCTCAAGGTGACTATTTTAAAGATGAAAACATTCATTTATATGCATGTATGTATTTATGTGTTTTTCAAAAAAACACACTGCAGAGTTTCACTGGTTTAGCCACATTTCACACATAGTGGAATGGGGGCAGAGGTACAATAGGAAAGGCATCTTATGAAATAATTAGAATAATTAAGCATTGGTTTCAATTAATGTGGGAAAATTCATGAATGGAGTAACTTTTAAACAGTATTTTAAAGGGATGAAAGGATTATGTTTTCATGTCCTCATACACAAATCTGCTTAAATCATTCTTCTACTCAGAAACCTTCAGTGGCTCCCCATTTCCTGACAAATAAAGTGCAAACCCCTGGTCCTACCTTTCAAGTTCAGTTGCCATCTGCCCTAAATTTACTTTTATTTTTAAAGTTTCACTTCATAATACTCCTTTGTGTATATACTCTAAGATCTGACCAAATGGAATTATTCCTTGCATTTCCTCTGCTATCTCTGTTCACGTTATCCCTCATGCTTAAAGTTAGCTTCTCTACATCAGTGTGACCTATTAAAGTCCTTCCCCTTCTTCGTGTTCTGGTTCAGGTGCCAAGTCTTCTGGGTAGCCATTTCTGAGGTCTCTACAATGAAAATTATTCCTCTTCTTCCTTGAATTTCTCTTTGGCTGTATTTTCCCTTTTTTATCACACTGAATCTTAAAAAATAGTTACAGATTGTGTACTTTTCTCCTCATTACCCTGTAAGATGCTTGAGAGCAAGATCTATGTTCTCTTTATCTCTGCATCTCTGGTACTATCCCACAGTACCTTGCAGTATTATAACAGTTATTAAATAAATGTTTGTTGAATTAAATTGAAAGAAATGAGGGCAATATTTTAAGGGAGAGAAATATCTAATTCTTGAGCTTCAGAGAAGGAGACAAGCACATCAGCTTCTTGGCATGATTTCCTTAATAAAGAAAAAAAAATCCTTGGGACTGAGGAAGAGGGCAGTGTAGAAAGACAAATTCCTAGCAAAATCTCAATCAGGAGCTTATCAGAGCCAAATCATCAGTTTATATCTAGTACAAGTAAGCAGTGACAGAAAGTCATTATTGCCCGATGACACTGCAGCAGTTTCTGGGGAAGTAACATGTATGATTTTAGTCCAGTTTCTTCCCTAATGGACAGATGTCAGCACATTGCAGATGGCACTGCCCCAATTTGTTCTAATTGCCAGGCATGTTTGGCAGCCTCAGAGAGATAAAAGACTAGAGCAAATACAGAAAGCATATTGTCCTAGCTTTATAGATCATAGTTCACAGATTTAGAGCTGGAAGGGTCTTAAGCCATTTGGTACCAACCTCTTCATTTATAGATGAGGAAACTGAGGTCCAGATTTGCTTAAGGTGAGATGTGTAGTAAGTACCAGAGCCAAGGTTCAAACCTATGTCTCCAAATTGTACATCCAGCATCCTCTCCCTTTCCCCTTGCTTCCTCTCCTTTATTTGACCTCTTTAGCGAGGTGTAACAAACAGATTTTAAAAGAGGCAAAGGCAATGGAGTTAGAAATTTGGCTTGGTTCATGTCCTCTTTCTCACCTCCATGTTCCTGTTGAGGTTAGTTTTTCTCTTTTCTAGCTAAAATCTTTCCCACTGCACTTGGAAGGTAAATATAATTAAAGTCATGAAGGTTTTAGATAAAGTAGAAAACATATAATAAAGTATCAAGTATAAAATTTGAATATTAGGAGGGAAAGAAGCATTTAGGGTACACCTTGAATGTTTAAGGTTGATGTTTATCTAAGGAGAGTACTAGACCTAATTTGTACTGGCTTATGAAAGGTGATAGTTAAATTTTTAATATGATCATTCAAATCTCAAAAACTGGCAAATCAGGACTTGATTTATCATATTATAGATGGACTAGACTTAAGAATGATGAAAAATGTGAATAATGGACATAAACTTCAAATTATGTCATACATACATTTTCTCTGCCAAAGCTAGTTATTAAGCATTTTAAAGTTTATCCCTGTGTTCATCCATGACAGCAAAGACTCAGTCATATTAAAACTTTTCTTCCCCAGTAGCTAGCATATCACTGTGTTTATTGAACGGAAGAATGAATGCATGAACAAATTAATAAGTAAGCAGTCATCATAGAGGGAAACTATGTCCTCTCACAAATTATTCTAGAGATAGACTGTTCAGCTGGGGGGCCCGTGGCTCTGATCCAGTGTGGCATTTGTCATTTTTATGCGCCCATGGGTATTTCTTTTCCCTCTTCCCACCACATTTACCTACTTGTGTGCTTTCTATTCTTTTCTGATGCATTTTAATTTTTGGCAAATTTTTACTTCAAGGAAAGTTAGAGATTTTGAAGTAGGAAAAGAAAAACATTAGAGATCTCAGTTCCTTTATTTTGGAGATGAGGCCCAAAGAGGTTAAGGGACTTACCAAAGGTCATGAGGGGGAGTCAATGACAGAACCAGGTTTTAATCCACGGTCTTATGACTTGAATCCAATTCCCTTCCCATGTATACACACATCTAAAAATAGAAAAAGATTCAATATATTTTGTGAGAAACCCATTGAACATCTGTGTTGCTTTTAGATTTGGTAGAATAAAGTCCGACAGCGAGATATTTTTTTTTTGTCTTATGTTTAATTCCTATACCATGTCAACAACACTATGTTCAGGTAGAGCCTTAACACACATCACAGTCATTACCATTATCTGATAAATTTATCTTTATAGCACTATAATCTTTACTGAATTGATGCGGTTATACAAATACAGACCCTTTCCTCTATAAGCTTTAAATCTAGCACAGACAGGATGAACCCTAGGGTATGGTAGTTCAGGATTGCTGTTCTGGCTTCTACATCTTGCAACCAGGTAACCTACAGCAGAGAAAGAGGTAGTGACTTTTGCTGAGGTTCAAAAAGAAACGGAATTCAGGTATTTTCAATCAAGCCATGCATTTTGCTCCCGCATTCACACTCCCCTTTCTCTCAACCAATGTGTTACTTCCCTCACCCTTTAAGCTATTTTTATTATTCACTTTAACATGATTAAGCTGGTATAGACAGATTAGAGAAGAGGGCATATCAGGAAATGGACCTCAAGCAAAAAGGTCAGGCAGTTTCATTTCCACTTGGCTATTTCCTCCTCCTCCTCCTCCTCCTCCTCCTGCTCCTCCTCCTCCTCCTTCTTCTTCTCTTTCTCTGTCTCTCTCTCTCCCTCCCTTCCTCTCTCTCTCCTCTCTCTCTCCCTCCCTTCCTCTCTCTCTCTCACTCTCACTCTCTCTTCATACTCACACCATCTCCCCCTGCTACCCATCTTTCCCCACTCTTTTCCTTTCCCCTCTCTTCCCTTTCTTCCTATTTTCTTACATACTTCATCTATCTTCTCTCATATTCTATTATTGTTAGAATAGAGAATTTGTTGTAGCTACAACTATCACCAGTCTGTACCCTGTAACCAGAGAAGAACTACTGTGCCAAGTTCTCATAGACACTTCTTAGTTTTCTCTGGTGAGAAGTCTTTTCAAGAAATCTTTGTTAATTCATTTAAATCAATGAATCGGTCCACAAGTATCCATCACCTTTCCCAAGTTCATCGATTTGCTCTTTCTCACTTTCTGTGGCCTTTTCCCTCTCTCTCCGTCCCTCTTTCCCCCTTTCCCTCTCTCTCCTTCTCCTTCTCTCTTTCCCTCTCCCTCCCACGGTCGGCCAGGCCCTACAGGCAGTCGTCTGGGGTGTGCCCTCCTCTTCTCATTGCTGGGGTGCAGTCTATCCCTTAGGATCCCTGCCCTGCAGAGTATGTCTCAAGAGCTGGGTCCCATTTTATTGGGTCATATAAGAGCATCCTGAAGTTAGCCTTTTATGTAGACAGATTGTTAAGAGAGGAAGTGAAGAAGTGAGGGTCCCAGCCAGTGCTGTTGTGAAGATGCCTTGGCCGGAACAAGGCACAGCTGTGCATCATCATGCCCAAGTTTTACTGCAATTACTGCCATACATACCTCACTCATGATTCTCTGTCTGTGAGGAAGACACACTGCAGTGGGAGGAAGCACAAGGAGAATGTCAGAGACTATTATCAAAAGTGAATGGAAGAACTAGCCCATAGCTTCATTGACAAAACAACCACTGCATTTCAGCAAGGAAGAATTCTTCCCAATCTGTTTTCTGCTCCTCCCCTAGGAGGGCCTATGATCCCACCTCCTCATCCCTCATGATGCCCCCCCTCCTGGAATGATGCCTGTGGGGCTGCCTCCTGGCATGAGGATGCCCAAGGGAGACCAAATGGCTATGATGCCTGGTCCTCCAATGATGAGGCCCCTTCCTCATCCCATGGTGGTGCCCACTCGCCCAGCAATGCCCAGACCTGACAGATAAAATGGAAAGAATAGAAAGAAACCCATTTCTCAGTTTTCTACGTCTATTCTTTGTTCTATTCCACCAGAACATCATGGTGCTGGGTCTCTGACATGGGTTTTTCCTCCCTTCCCCTTTTAAAATGTTGGCATTCTTTTACATCACTGTCACTTTCCCATGATTCCCTTCTCCCCCAATATATACCTCCCTCCCTCATTGTATCCCACCCCCCAGTGTATCCCTCCCCTGTGATAAACAAGCACAGTGAAAAAAACAAAACAAGTATCCATCACATATACTACATGACAAGTTTGTGCTCACACAGACAATAAACAAATACAGAAAAGAAAAAAAAAGAAAAATCCTTACTCTTGGAGAGATTGTATTTTAGAGGGAGACAGGATTGTACATATACAAGTATTTACACAATAGCTACAGAATAAAGCAAGGAAGTTAACTATTAGTTAGTTAGAGAAAAGGGGAGTAGCACAAAAGAGAAAGGGTAAAATAAAGAAAATATGCACATTACAGAATTGTCACCCATTGGAATCTAAGTTTAAAAATCTCCCAGCCATAGAAACAGATATGAGCTTCCTAGGCTTACTAGACTCCCTCCCTTCTTTCTACCATCAGGCCCTGGCACCATGAAGTGTTTAGTTCAATGCTATCTCCAAAGTCTATGTGACTGTGTGAATGCTCTCTAGACTTTTCTCAAGTCTATAAAGCTGGATTTGGAGTCAGAGGATTTGGTGTTGATTGGCTTTCCAATTTGTGATTTTATTCCAAGCAGGTCATTCAGTCTCTCTGAACCTCAATTTCCTCATCTGTAAAATCAGAAGAGGCAGAGTTTTGGTGAAGTATCATGATATATGGAGAGAGAGCTGGCCTCAATCAGAATGATGTGCATCCAACTCTTGCCTCTGACACAAAATGACTGTTGAACCTTGGGCAAGTCCTTTTACCTCTCAGTGCCCCAGGCAACTATGTAAGAATAAATTTCAGCGGTGAAGACTTGTCTGCAGAGTAGAAAATATTTTTGTTGAACCAATGGAATCACAGGTTTAATGAAATTAATTAATGAAATGGTATAGGTGAATTAGATGAACTTCATGGTTCCTTCCAGCTAGGACCATAGTCCTATACAATTACTTTTTCTCTTCTAGTTCAGAGAGGACATATGTTGTAGCTCCTCCATCAACTTCTTGGATCAACCATCCAGATGATCATTCTTGCAAGATACCACTTACTTTCTCAGGCTTATTCCATGGCCCATAATATTGCACCCCTTTCACAGAATGACTCCGTGCCCAAGATCAATCTAAGTAATAATATATCATGTCCATTAATATATGCACATCCATAATCATAATCATACTTAGTTTTCATCAAAGCAAGGGTAGAATTTTTGTTTGTTTTATTTTCACAAGGGGGGTACATTTGAATCAGTCTAATGTCTGATTAGGAATGATGCTGACATGTAATGGTGACATAAATAGATAGATAGAAAAGAAATGAATCAATATTAAAAAATAATTTAAAATAGTACCATTATGTAAGAGTGATAGGCAGAAACAATGTAATAATAGGTAGACAGTAGGTATTTAACAAATGTGCATTAGCTGCTTCATTGGTTAATGAATAAACCAGGAATAGCTCAGATATGGAATCCAGAGAGTGGAATAAAAGGGAAATTAGACACCTATTATATTCTGATTTGTCAAGGAAGCTTTTATGGAGAAGGTAGAATTTTAGGAACTTCTTAAAAAAGGAAAGAAATGAGTTAGTATTCATACTTGCAAGATTGGAAATTCTGCAAGAACAAATTTCCTCCTCTGCTTTGAACGTTTAGTAAAATTCTAGATCCTTAGTAGGTACTCAAAAAACTCTTGGTAAATCATTGCTGGGCACATCACAAACAGTAAATAGGAAGTAAAAAGCACTTATCTACCCTTTGTTCATCTAAAATCACTTTCCCTCCATTCCCTCCAATCCACCTAAAGGAAAATCTGTTTCTGCAAGTTGGTGGGCAGCAGCAATGGTACTATTATATCCTGTATAGAACTGTCAGGGACAACGGTGTTTGCATATTGAGACCAAGTATGCCACGATATTCACCCATGGAAAACTATATGGAGTCAGACATCAGATGTCATATTTGGAGCCCAAAAGGTTGGAAACTTAAAGCAAAAGTCTAGTTCCAAGGGGCGGCTAGGTGGCGCAGTGAATAGAGCACTGGCCCTGGAGTCAGGAGTACCTGAGTTCAAATCCGGCCTCAGACACTTAACACAAAAACTAGCCGTGTGACCTTGGGCAAGTCACTTAACCCCAACAGCCCTCCAAAAAAGTCCAAAAAAAAAAAGAGTCAAAAGTCTAGTTCCACTCTGCTAGCAGTTCCAAAATTAAATGTTCCTTAATAATATGGAATATATACACTGGCATTCCTGGAACCCAACTTTATTCTCTTTAATCAGGTACATGCACTCCTATACCAGCTTTCTAGCACAATTTTCAAGGGCTAAGTCCCTTGGCAATAGGATAAATTCAATTCCACATTTATCAAATACTTCCTATTTGCATATGCACCATGCTGGGGATAAAATGACACAAGTGAAAAATGTTCTTCTACTAGGGGGGTATGCAAGATGTACAGAAGGCAACCTATTACAGGATAATTGGCAAAGGAAGAAAGCATAAACTGGGAGCAATCACAGAAAACTTCCCGGAATAGATGGCACATAAGTTGAGTCATTAAGGAGAATAAGGATTTGGAATTGTGGAAATGAGGAAGTAGTTCTTTCTAGTCACAGGACACAATTTATAGAAATGTATAGGGACAGGAGTGCCAAATATGGGACAGTTTGATTTGAATAGAAAAGTTGAAAGATAGACAATGTCAGCAGAAGCAGAATTATAGAATGTTTTAATGGACAGATGAAGAGATTTGGAGTCAATTCAATAGGCGATGGGGAGACTCTGAAGGGTTTGATTGTTTGTTTGTTTTGAGTAGGATAGCAAACAAGAAATGAATGCCTAGGACATAGCCAGTCCTGCACTCGTTGTAATGAATTTTAGCAGCTTTGCGAAGTATGATATGGAAAGAAAAGAGAATGGAATTATGGATATGGCCACTGTAGCTGTCCAGACAAGAGGTGATAATGGCCTGTACTAAGATGGAGGCTTCTTGAGAGGAAGGAGTCTTGTAGTGATAGAAATTTACATTGGCTGAATACATCCTATAAAGACCTTATGGAAGTGAGGGCCATGGTGACAGAGAGTTCTAGTCAGAGATCTATGTCCCCAGGGAATGGAATGAAGTCTCATGTGGTACCAATTTATTAACTGTAGCCCAAGATGGCAGGAAGTGAATCATCCCTAGAAGATTTCACACACAGAGCGTATAAAGCCTGGCTTCTGAGGACCTAGTCCTTCTAACCTTGTCTGAACTGATAATGAGGTGAACTAGGCTTTTGCCTAAATTCCCAACCTATTTGAGTCCAGGTACATCTTGAGTACAAGCATCTGATGTCTGACTCCATATATTTTTTTATGGTTGAATATCATGGCATAGCCTTATTGATCTCAATACTCAAACATTGTTGTTCATGAAAGTTCTATACAGAATGGAATAGTACCATTGCTGGTGCCTACCACCTTGCTAAAAACAGATTTTTCTTTCGGTAGATAGGAGGGAGAGGGGGACAGTGGTTTCAGATGAACATCCCTTGACCCAGAGCTCTATAGTAGAAGCAAATGAGTCACTGACTTTAGAAATCATGCTAGCAACAAATTAATGTCATCTGAGAAAAGGCATACCCTTGAACTCAGCCACTGATCCAGCGCTTAGCTGGGGCATCCACCAGCAGTATGCAATGCAACATAGAGAGAGTGTGATAATGTGGTTGACCCTTGAAAGCAGGAATCTTCATGCTGCCATCTCAGGGCTAGAAAGGATTTACCAAATGGAATTTCTTCATTTCTACTCCTTTTCTTATATACATAAAAAAGAAAAACATACACATATACTCACAGAGAAAAAGAAACAGAAGTACTTTCTTTTTAAAAAGTTGAATACAGAAATACAGGGATTAGGAGAGTTCAGTTATAACTGGTTGTCAAGTGTGCATGAGCTTGAATTTATGTGTGTAAACATATACACACATACATATATAGAGGTATACGTATATGTATATGTCTAAATATACATAGAGGAATAAAATTGATGCTTAGTTTAATGATGTTTATATTTTTTCCAAATATCCCTCTTTTAAGCATTTGATCTAGTAGTTATCAGGTGAGCTGTTGAGCAGGGAAGCATTCACTGTCCACAGGAGGAGCCTGGGCTGGGTACACAGGATGTCACTGAGCTGTGGCTACCTCCAGTTTGAAAGTAAGGGGAAGGATTTATGTTCTTTTATAAGATTAAAAGGCATTAGAGAAGCTGATGCCTTTTTTCCCATGAAAGAAGGGGGTTATGCAGGTCTTTGCTTCTCTAAATTCAGCCTGGCAAGCAATTACTTTAACCAAGTTCCTTGAAATTTTAGTCTTCCCCACCCAACATATTTTTGAAATGCTTGCTTGGGTGTTTTGAGACTGTGTGCATCAAGCATGACAATTTGGTTGCCATGGAGAATTTGATTTCTTATGTCAAGGCATTTTTCAGCTTGCTAAGGTTCAGAGACAAATTAAGAGGATTTTAAATCCAAACCTCTCTTTTGCCCCAATCATAGACATTGATTTTTTTCTTCCCAGGAATGAGATCTGTAAGAAATTCAGAAAACATAATGGTCTTTTGAAAGTTTGATTTCAAAGTATTATAGTGAAAAGGGAACTGGATTTGTAGACAGATGACTTGGGTTCAAATCCCAGAAGTACCATTCATTAACTGTGTGACCTTAGGCAAGTCATTTAACCTTTGTTGGACACACGTAGGCTCTTAATAAATGTTTGTCAATTGGTTGATTTAGCTTCTCTATTTTAAGTTTTCTCATTTTTAAAGTTAACAGATGAGACTGGATGACTACTAAGGTGCCTTCTAGCTTTAGAGGTATGATCACATGAGCCTGTTTAGGTCATCACTCTCCTGGGCGCTGCAGAACAGAGCTTGGCATGAGCAGAGTGAAACTTGATGCTTTGGAGAGTTAGCATGCTACAGTGGAAATAGGAATAGATTTAGAATCAGGGTTCAAATTTCAGCTTTGCTATTTACCTTTATAACCTTGGCAAGTTCATTAACTTTACTTCTTAATTTCCTCAGCTGGAAGACAAACTTTGAAAGTCACTTCTAGTTCTTAGTCTAGGATACTTTGATCTCATAATTAATGCTCTGTGCAGTATGAATTCTGGGGACCAGATTTCACAGAATATTTCCCAGAGGTCAAGATCATTGACATACAATATAATATTTATCTGGATTAACCAGGGTTAGACATAATAAAGCTATATAGAAAATGAAAACAGCAAAACCATGGAAGGTGGACTTCCCCCTTCCTTACTACCATCACATAGGTTCAAGCCTCCTCATTATGAGTCTCTCCACCCCCACCTTCCTTTAAATATATATGTGTATGTATATGTATGTGTATATATATATATATATACATACATATGTATTTGGAAACATCTGGAAACACCTATTAATATATTTTTATTCCTCTTGCCTTTTAGATCAAGAAGTTGGAGTTTATTTTTTAATGTTATATCAACCCAATGCTGTGACACTGCCAGAATTAGCTAGTTATAATGAATTTCATTTGGAGCCCAGGGTTAGCTACAGACAAATTGGAACATGGTACAGTATACCATTGTATTCCCAGTGCCTAGCACAGTATTTTGCACACAATATATTATTAACAAATGCTAGTTGACTGTTCTAAAAAGCATGAGTCCAAATATGGATCTGTGCATAACATATTATCTTCTATCTTCTTTTTAATGGCATTTGAGCTATTTTTAAAAATTCACTTATTTTTATTTTACACTATTCCATTCCACAAGCTTTAGAGTTCCGAATTGTCTCCTCCCTGTCCTAGCCTTTCCTCCCCTCCCCAAGATGGCATGCAATCTGATATAGGCTCTACATATAACTTCCCATTAAACATATTTTCACATTAGTCAAGTTGCAAGGAAGAATTAGAACCAATGGGATGAACTACAAGAAGGAAGAAACAAAACAAAAAAGAGAGCAAATAGTACGCTTTGATCTGCATTCAGACTCCGTAATTCTTTCTCTGGATGTAGGTATCAAAAAAATGATTAATTGAAAAAAAATAATTAATTTGTGGAATAAAACAGACATTTACATAAAAGGGGTATAACAAAAAGATAATTGTATATGAAATACTAAATCTATTATGTACAGCTTGCTATTCTTTTTAAATACATAAAAAAATCATGTAAATTTATTTTTTCTATTTTTTTCTTCCCTCACCACACTCTGCCTTACCGTTAGATACAAATAGGGGTGTTTGTGTGTGTGTATGTGTAATTATTGTATACACACTTCTGTTTATCAGTTA
This sequence comes from Pseudocheirus occidentalis, assembly GCA_028646575.1. Taxonomy (NCBI): domain Eukaryota; kingdom Metazoa; phylum Chordata; class Mammalia; order Diprotodontia; family Pseudocheiridae; genus Pseudocheirus; species Pseudocheirus occidentalis. The sequence continues at coordinate 222,375,055 of CM053596.1, read as the reverse complement.
ATTTTTTCTGTATACAGATAGTGTTTTTCTTTATATGTCCTTTATAGTTAATTTGCATGCATGCCCATTAATTAGGGGAATGGCTAAACAAGCTGTAGTATATGATTGTGATGGAATACGACTGTGCTATAAGAAATGATGAGCTCAATGGTTTTAGAAAAAAAACATGGAAAGACTTGCATGAAGTAATGAAGAGAGAAATGGGCAGAATGAAGAGAACATTGTATATAGTAACAGCGATTGTGTTTTAAGAATGACTTTGAGCAATTAAGTCATCTTGACTATTATAAACACCCTTACCTTCCTAAAGCTCCATATTCCAGATCTTACCAGAGCTATCTCTTCCTCACAAGATTAAGTATAATTTCTGGGCATATACATTTAAAAAATAAGAGTCCTAAGTGCCCAAAGAGTTTACGTTCTATTGGGAAGAAATAATGTGAACATACACAGGAACAGAGCCAAGATCTGTGATTTCATTAGTGTAAGAAACTCCGAAACAAAAGAATTCCTTCTGCCAGTACCACTTAATATCTTCTCTGAAAACTGTAGTCTTTCAGACTTGCCTAGGGCACTGAGCAGATAGGTAACTTGCCTATGGTCACACGGGCAGCAAGAATAATAAATAAGACTTGATTCCAAGTATTCTTGGCTTCAAGGCTGGGATCTCTGTCCAGTATGTCATGGTACCTCTCTGTATATATTGATACACAAAGTAAATCTGAAGTTATATGGATATGAGTGGAGAACACTAGCAACTCAGAGGATTAGTGAAGACCTCCCAAAGGAGCTGTCCCTTGAGCTGAGATTTCTAAAATCTTTAGAATATGTCACGATAAAACTACATCATTTAAATTCATCATAACCTTGGGAATAGCAATACGTGGCACTTGGTCTTGATAACCCATCAAAAGGGAGATTTTGCAAACAAGCTTGACTTAAGAAGCTTAGTCATTTCCTTTTTCTTTGCCTAAGAAATGGAATAATATGGCTCTTTCTTCTTTATCCCAATACAATCCAATAGAATGCTTTAGCAGGTCTGAATAAATAATTGCTAGTTAGTTAAAATGAGGCCAACCTCCCAGAGCACTCATGAGTCTACCTGAAGCATGTTTCTAAAATAGCTCATGCTTATTCATTTGTACTTGATCTTTGCATAGAAACAGGTTAGCCATTAGAATATGCCTTGAACAAGATTGTGATTATTGTTATTGCTGTTAACAGTTGTACATTCCTTTAAAATATTCATGGAGTATCTTCTCTCTCTTGTACACATGACTGATACTAGATACAATCTTCTCTTCAAAACCCATGGCCTTCAGCTTCATGGTACCCACACAATTAATAATTGAAGATGCTGATGATAGTATAAGCAAACGGTGTAATAAATGGTTGCTGAAGTGCCTGTGGCTTTATAGGGCCTGGAGCTGGCACTACTGAGGAATATGCTCAGGAAACTTGTTCCCCTTAATGCTTATGTTAGCCTTTTGGAAACCGTTCAGACTGGATGCTTAGCACTGAGCAGATATTGACAGTATTGAGGTTTTGTTTGTGGGGGGTTTTTTTCTGCTCTGGGCATCAACTGATCTTGTTCTAACACTAGTACCTTTTTAAAGAAAGAGTTTAGAAAGTTATAAAATCTTTTCCCTTTTTTCTGCTTTTAATCTGTTCTTTTGTCTTTTCCATGGTACTCTGTCATCATGCTTTGTACCCAAACCTCATTTTCTACAGTGTGGGGGACTCTCGTATTCCTTAAAGCAAACCTCTTATTTAATTACATTGAAATGGGTGTGAAAATAGAATTCCAACAGAAATTAATATTCCTGTTTAAAATATGCTGACTTGAGTAACTGGGGTTAGGAGTATGACATACAGAACTGACTGCTTAAGAGTAAATTTTAAAGCATAATTAATGGGACCAAGAAGAAGTCCATCAAAATTATGGGTGAAGAAATAGTGTTGCACCCAAATGATATGAATGCTCATTGGCTAGATGTGAACCCAATGACCCCTCAAAGACTTCCTTACCCTACGGGTACTATCTGAAATGTTGTGGGAGAGGTTGAAACTTCAAGTGACAGATGCACAAAAACACAGATTCTGAGTTGGAAAGGATCTTAGAACTAATACATTCTGTACCTGAATAAGAATGATAATAGCTAATGATATTGTCTTGCATTCATGTAGCACTTTAAGGTCTGCAAAGCATTTTACATGTTGTGTTTTTTTTTAACATGTCCTCCTCACAACACTGTGAGGATGGTACTATTATGCCATTGTAGAAACAAGATAACTGAGGTGAAGACAGGTTAAGTGACTTTCCTAGAATCACACAATGAGTAAGTGTCAGAGTTAGTATTTTAGATCAGGTCTTCCTGACTTCATGTCCAACATTCTATCTACTGTTCTGTCTAATATCCCAGCTTCATGAAAGGGATTCATTAAAGCAAAATGCATTACCTCCTGGAATAACATCTTCCTTTTTAAAAAATGTATTTTGTTGATATTTTTTATTACATACACCTTACTTTTTCCAGTATCCCAGCCTTCCTCCTATAATAATCATTATTATAGCAGGAATACTTAAATTAACAGGATGAAAAGGAAAAAAAATCAGCAAAATTGACTGATACCTTCGAAAGAATCTACCATTACATCCAGTATTATATTGCATGCCCATCCATGCCCAACCCATTCCATTATTGGCTAAATTGAATTGTTAGGAATTTTATCATAATCTAAGATTTAAATCTGTCTCTCTGAAAATTTCTGCACCTGGAAAGGATCAGGAGGGGGCGGGGTAAGAAAAGAGAAAGTGAAGGAGGAGCCAGCCCGTAGGGTGGCAGAAGAGGGACATGCTGTGCCAGCAGCAGCTGCTGATGCGCTTCATGCTGCTGTTCAGCCGCCTGGGGAAGCTGCGGCTGCAGAAATAGTACCTGGCCACGTCAGGCAAGAAGAGGAAAAAGATGGTTTGGGAGCTTATGCAGGTCGTCCTGGCCAGAAAGTCCAAGATGTTCACCTTCCTGGAGTGGAGAGACCTCAAAGTTGTCTCTAAGAGATATGCGCGCTTCTACTTGTGCAGCGCCATTGAGGGCCAAGATAATGAGCTCATCACACTGGAACTGAGCCACCCACATGTGGAGCTCCCAGACAGAGATTCTGGCAGTGTATGTGAGCTCGACATCATCTTCAGCTCTGAGAAGGCCTGCTTCATCTTGGGTGAATTTCTGATGGGTGGTGATACCCAGGATGCCCCTAAGAAAAGTGTGCTGAAGGCCATAGAAGAAGCAGACTTACTACAGGAGGCAGATATGTCACCTGGAAGTGCCCTGGAGGAGACGGGTTTGGCGTAGCTTCCCACCATGACCATCGCAGGGTCGCGCTGCCTTGGCAGACGGGGCTGGTTGCTTCAAAGTCCACACACGTTCAGATCCCTTTTCCCTGTGGAATACCCTTCTCCCGCTCTCATTTTCTCTTGGAGAGAGCTGTGGGCTGGAATTCATCTAACATTCGTTCTTTCTCTGACTCTCATCACTTTCTGTTGCTCCACTTTTTCCAGTTGATGTTTGAGAAATTGGATGGGTAGTGAAAGACCATGACCAAGAAGAGAAGTGTGATCATGTATGTTTCCCTAACTTTCCCCTTCCTGAGAACGGACTTCACCCAAATCGTACTTCGCTATGACAAACACTATAAATATATAAATACCTCAGGTTAAAGAGAAATAGTTTTCAGCACTCCTAGCCAAAGTAAAATAACAGACCTCCTTTTCCTCCCCCTCCCTTCTCTGCTCAGCCAGGCCTTCATACTTTCCTAGGGAAAAGGAACTCTGGCATATTAAGGAGGGGTGTCTCTTTCCTTATATCTCTCACCCCTATTCCCCTCTCAGGGTGGGTTTGAACTGTAGGGAAGAACATACTAATTTTTAAAATGTTATGACTTTGAGGGAAGGGTTACAGGAAGGCTTGGGTCTGTTGGGAGCTCAGTGGAACCCCAAATTCTCTAATTTAGGGGGAGAGAGGGAAGAAGCTTTATCTCTCTTTGTTTCCTTTCTTCCTGAAATAAAAGGACTGTCATTTCTGGGGGGGAAAGAAAAAAGAAAGAAAGAAAGAAAGAAAGAAAGAAAGAAAGAAAGAAAGAAAGAAAGAAAGAAAGAAAGAAAGAAAGAAAGAAAGAAAGAAAGAAAGAAAAAAAAGAGAAAGAAAGAAAGAAAGAGTGAGGGAAGGAAGGAAAGAAGGAAGGAAGGAAGGAAGGAAGGGAAGGAGGGAGGGAGGGAGGAAGGGAGGGAGGGAGAAAGGAAGGAAGAAAAAAAATTTCTTCACTCCCCTCATTTCTCCTAGTTTTTGCCTTTTGGTGTCAAACAAAATGAGCCTAACTCCTCTTTCATGAGAGAGCCCTTCAGGTACCAAAGGAGCTAACAAGTTCCCGTTAAGTTATTCCTTCTATAGGCTAAAATGTCGATTTCTTTCAAGTATTTATATGGCTTGATTTCAAGAACCTTTACCATCTTGATCAGTCTCCTCTGAACCCTCCCCAGGTTATCAGTGACATTCCTAAAATGTAGTTAGAGCTGAATACAGTAATATAGATGAGCAGAGCAGAATACAGAAAGACTGTCGTTCCCCCAGACCTGAATACCGTACCTTTCTCAGTATAACTAGAGAGTCATTATTTTGTTCTTATTACTATTGTTCTTGCTGTTACCCATAGCACATTGAGTTCAATTGTCAGTCGGTCAACAGTTACTAAGCACCTGCTATCTGCCAGACACTATGCTAAACGCTAGAAATACAAAGAAAGGTAAAAGAGAATCCCTAATCTCCACAAGTGCATAGTGTATTGAGGAGACAACATGCAAACAACCATGTGCAGACAATACATAGAATAAATTGCAGATGTTCAATAGAATGAAGATATGAGAATTAAGGGGGGTTTAGGGGAAAAAAACAAACTTCTTTTTGGAGGCAGAATTTTAACCAGGACTTGAAAAAATCAGGGGAAACTAGAAGATAGAGATGAGCAGGGACAGAAGCCCATGCATAGGGGATAGCCAGAGATATTTCCCATAGCTAGGAGAGTGTGTTGTGTAAGAAAAAGCAAGAAGGTTGGTGACACTAAATGAGAAAGTACATATTTTGTAAGATGTAAGAAGACTAGAAAGGAAGGGGGAGTGGAGATAGATTATAAAGAATTTTGAGTCAAGGAGATTTTATATTTGATCTTGGAGGTGATGGGAAGTCCCTGCAGTTTTTTGAGTATCAGGTTTGTAATGCACTAACTCCCTCAGATCTTTCTTAGATAATCTGCTATCCAGCAATGCTAATGCCATCTCTTTCTCACCAAAATTTTATATATATACATATACATACATGCATATATACACATATATACAAACATACATACACATATACACACATATACATATACACATATTATATGGTGTATTTGTACACATACATGTAAGTATATATAAAATATACATATATTTATATATACATACGTGTGTATTAAATGAAGTTATTAGACTAGTTAACTCTAATGACCATTCTATCTCTACATCTATGATGCTATTGTTTCATCTTATCAGACCCAACTCAGTGGACTCTTGAGATCTTTTTTTTCTTTCAACAAATCTGTCATCCAATTTCTTTGCTATTCTTCCTAACTTGGCAAATGTGATTTTTTTTTAATGAGCACTCCATCTATTATTAAGTTCTTTGTTTAAAAATTATTAAATAGTACAACTCTAAGCACAAATTTCCAATAAAGTCATCTCATGAAGTGGCCATTAATCTATTAATGAATACTCTTTTTTTTTCTTTTTTTTTAATTTTAATTTATTTTCTTGGTTACATCATTCATTTCCACAAGGTTTTGAGTTACAAATTTTCTCCCCTTTTTGTCCCTACTCCCCAGCCCAGAACATTGATCACACTGTAAGACCCTTCCCACAATCTGTTCCCTTTCATGCCCTCCTCCAACACCTCTCTAGCTTTCTAGCAGGGCAGGGAAGGGCTCCCTGTCCCCGTCCCTGTATGTATTATTTCCCAGTTGCATTTGATTGTATAGCTTTAAATACTAGATTCTTGCAATTCCTCCCCTGTCACCCACTCCCACTGGGAGGAGCAGCAATTCAATACAGGCTATACCTGTGTAATTACACAGGACATCTCCATGGTGGGCAAATTGTGAGAGGT
>CM053596.1:222352158-222368358 GCA_028646575.1 Pseudocheirus occidentalis | reverse complement strand
AAGGGGCCTTGGAGAAAGGACTTAAATACAGGCTACCCGGAGGCAGAGGGAGGTCCAGCCACACCAAGCTTAGAGAAAGTAGCTAGAAACAAGTGTTGTGTTCTGAAGAGAGAGGTCCAGCCATGCCAAGCTTAGAGAATGTAGCTAGAAGCAAGTGTTGTGTTCTGAAGAGAGAGTTCCAGCCATGCCAAGCTTAGAGAATGTAGCTAGAAGCAAGTCCTGAGTCCTGAGTTTCCTGTGCAGCTGTTTCTCCCAGAGTGAGCGGGAGCCGGGGACACCCGAAGCCTGTTGAAGAAGGGTATAGGTGAAACCTATACATCCTGACCCCCAAAAACCGTAGCAAGGGTAGAAAGTAGATTTCGATACTGTAGAGATTTTTTTTAATGAAATTCAGTGTAATTTCAGGAGTGTCACTTCAAAGCAAGACAAGGATGAAGGAGGTCACAGGGAATACTTCTGAGTGAAATGAGATATAGAGGAGGAAAGAAGAGGGATCTTATGGCAAATGACCTCAAGCTTTTCAGTGAATTCTGAGTTGGGACCTTCAGCTGAAAGGGTTGGGGAGTAGGTACCCCAAGAGGCTTGAGGGGGGATGAAAAAGTTTTGAGAAGACCTTATGATAAGTGGGATAGTAAACAGAAAAGTGAGATTTAAAAAGTCTGTGTTGCTTCAAAGCAGGTACAATTTGAGATTCTATAACTTTGTAGTAGGACCACACAAATTAATTTTAGAAATTTCTCCATCTCTGTTTAGCAACATTTGAATAGGAGTGGAAAGTTGAATAGTAGGAGTAAATTCAAGGTTGCATCTGGGCATGACATAATTGGCAATAGAAGAAGAGCACAGTTACTTCAAAGTATAGTAAAACTGGTTCACTATTGGAGTAGATATGGAGAAGATGTAGGAAAGGAGGGAGAGCATAGACAGTGTATGCGATGATGTCCTGGGAAAGAACTGAGGTGTGTAAGTATTTCAGTTTATGGTGAAGTTGTAGAATAATAAGAGGTCATAAGGAAGAGGAATAGATTGAGTGATTACAAACTGTGCATGAACATGGAAGCAGAACACCTGTGGGTTATGAAAAAATCAAGGGCATGAATATTTCTGTCTGCAGTTGAGGCTGAGTTTGGAATAGATCTAAGATTTTAGTATACCGAGGACTCAGGAATTTAGGTTACTTGAGTAGGAATGAATATGAATATTGTATTATATTGAAATTTCATAGTAAGAGGGGGAATATTAGAGTAGAGAAAAAGAAAATTGGTGACTTTGAATAGAGAGAAAGGGAGATGGGATAGAGTATGAAAGAGTCTGCAATTTTTAGTGTTAGAAGGTTGTCTGGGGCACGGAGAGATTAGATGACTTGTTTCTAGTATCAGGGGCTCGACTTGAACCCGTGTCCACTAATTCCTAGGCCTGCTCTCTACTATACAATACTGACTCTAATTAAGTAGATATTATCTCAAAATGCAAATACTTTGGCATGTCATTCTCCCAAATGCCATTAACTTCCTCTGGTGTCAGTGACTAACAAATCTCACTTTAGATCCTCAAACCCACAAATGCCATAGATTTCCTACAGATTAGAGTTACTACTGTCTGGAGGCGATTTAATAGATGATTCAGTTGCTACCCAGATAAAGCTTACTAAAGATCATTTGTAGGAAAATCACAGCCCCTGGAATCAGAACTCTGTGGTAATTCAGACTCTGCCAATAATTTGTCCTGTAATTTGAAACAATTCACCTATCAAGGATGTGCTGGTGCCATCTTGAACTGATCAAAAGAGCTAATTGCTGTATTTTCAGTATGAGCATTTATACCTTGGAAATCAGCAAATATAAATCAGGGCTTGATTTTTGTTTTGTTTTGTTGATTTCTAGACTTAAGAATGTGACAGAGAAAATATCATCAATGCAGAATAAACCTAAATAAACCTAAAATTGTATCATTTGTAAATCTGTCACCCAGAAACCTGGTTGTTAAATATTCACCACCATATCACTGCTTTATATGGTGCATTTTAGTCTTTTCTGGTGCCTTTCAGTAAAATAGTTATAATGATATGGGACTCATTTACTTCCTAAAAGATGAAAACATATAGGAAGACTAGTTCAAAGCTATAGTATTATAACCTTTTTTGCTCATAATTACCCCTCATGGTGGAACTACACATGGTTTTTGACTCTTAAATATGACTTCATTGATGGCAATCATTTCTGCATATGGGACTGAAAATTAAAACAAAGCAAAACAAAACAAAAATGAACCAAACAAACTGATTTTTGACAGCTTTCCCTAAAACAATTATCTGTTCCTGGAGCATCTGCTTTCAGATCCTATTGTTGTAATTCCTGCCTCTCAGATTTCTAAGCTATCTAGTTACAGAATGAGATAAATAGAACTGATCTCAGAAATCACAGGATTACAAGATTTAGAAATAAAATGGACCCTCCAGTTCATCAGGTTCAATACTTCATTTTACAGATGAGGAAATTGAGGCCCAGATTTGAACCCAGATTTTCCTAACTTGTAAGCTTAGTGTTCCCTCTAGTATGATACTCCTTCTTTTAAAGAACAATTATCTGATCCAATTGCATTATTTTTACAGATGAGGAAACTCAGGAGGGCTTAGGGAGATGAAGTGACTCCCTCAAATTCACAAAGTAGGGAAGTGGTGGTTTTTGAAGCAGAAAAAGCCCAGGGCTCCTACTCTCCTAACTTGTGCCCACCAGGCACGGGTTGTCTGTTGCTTCTGCTCTTTAACAATCTATAGTTGCATTGTTTTGTGAGAAGTCCCGAGATTGCTCAGTCTTCTTTTATTTTTTGGCAAAGATTTGTGATTTCATCAATTTAGGAATTCTCAAAGTAGAAATTCCTTCAATAATGCAGTTAAGCAACTCTTTTAAAGCATATAGTTTTAGACAATTGCCTTGAGCACTAAGAATTTGTTTCTAGAATATACATTTTTAATAAAAGAACTATTTCTTCAGAGGGAAAAAGGAATACTTTAAAAATATTCAGAGAAGAATAGTCTCTAAATGTGGAAAGAATTTAAATCCCTCCTGTTCTACAATCATTACTAGGAACTCCCAGAAAACTAACAAAAAATATCGAAATATTATCTTTGCCAGGATTACTTATTAATATTCCTATTGATCAACAGGGAAGCATTTTTATTTGATGAATTCAATTAGGTGGATAATGAAGAAACTTTTTTCACTTTAAGGTAAAGATTAGCCATCTTTCATATTAATTAAAAGATGAAAATGTAAAAAAAAAAGAAAAAAGATTTTTAAGTTAATCAGATTCTGAGCAAAAGCTCCTAGAAGTTAGCATTGATTTTTAAAGATCTTTTTACTTCAAGTAACATGTTTGTTGTCAATGTTTATTTCTATTCATTATTGTTAAAATACCAGTAGGGTTACAGATGGTATTGAAGTTAATTCTGTACAACAGCCTTGATTGCCGCAGTGAATTGTCTGTGTTTGGGGATTTGAAGTTTAAAAGATTCACTTGTATTTATAGGTGAGATAAAAATTCCTTTTAGCATCGCACATTTAATGGCCTACTTTGTTTAAAAGACATAAAGCATGCATTTTGTGCAGTGCCTAAAATGGTGCTTAAAAATGACAACTCATGCTTTTAGCTTCATTTGTTTTTTCCCCTTGATACCCATAATTCCACATTTTAAACAACAAAATGAATATTATAATATTACTCTTGATATTGACCTGTGTGCACACTTTTTGCTCTGCTAAAAACTGAAAGAAAAACTGCTTTCATCATGTACAAACCAAAGAGGCATCTTCTCTAAAGAAAAGTCAGGAGGAGAAGTCCAAACCTTCCCCTCTAGCCATCTGTAAACCCAGATATCAGGAGATTTAGAGCTGAAAGGAACCACAGAGGTTGTGAAGACATTTTTAACTGAGAAATTATATGATTAGAGTGGTGTATTAATGATTCTGAACATGATATGAAAGATGAACTGAAGCCTTGCTTAAGGAAAGGAAAAACCAGAGGAAGGAAGAACAGCATAAAAGCCTTTAGTCTTCAAGAGGAAAGATGATTTAGGGCCTAAACTAGTTTGTTTTCAGTAGAAATGGGGGATCATGAGAGAAATATTATTTGATCACATTTAATTAAGGCCAACAAATTCACCTATCGAGGATAGCCCCAGGAAGAGGACGCGGCTTGCTCAGGGTCACACAGGAAATAATCCTTAAAGACAGAATTTTAACCCAGGCTACCTGACTCTGGACACCAGGCTCTTTCCACTAAGCCATGGAACTCCCATTTAATTCAATGTAATGAGAAATTTTTTTTTAAGCTTTCTCTGAGAAATCAAAGAAATAAGTCACATTCTCTCTATTCTTAAGAAGTATGAAGTCTGGTTGGGGAGATGGAGTCAATTCCTCAATGACAACACATGTATTGAATTCAATTTGGAGAAAAAGAGAACAAACACTATACTGAGATATGGAGCACCTGAATAATGGGCCTGACTTTCACACTGATGATTTTGTAATGATGCTACAATCCTCCCAATCACTGAGATTTAGTTGCTTAATGTCATCCTTTACTCATGTCTTCTCCTCATTCCCTTCCTATAACTTCCCCCTCCCTACCCCACTACAATATCCATGTAGTACCACTTTTGGGGATCACTCCTTCAATTTTCATTGACAGCAGCAAAGTGAGTCCCCAGAAAGGTGCCAGCTAATATTCTCAGTTATAAGAGTACATTTGTGGGGGCTTGCCTCAAAATACTGAAGTTCATGAGCTCACACAAGTGGTTTTTTTCTCTTAATAACAATCCAGGGGAATAACTTGTTCTTTACCAAAAACATTTGCTCAAATGGTATAGAAAAAATAGTTACAAAGTTCAAACATTTTTTTTTCCCCTAAAACCCTGGATTCAAATTCTGACATATGCACAAAGAGACTGAGGGGGAAAAAGTAGGCACTGCCTTAATGTAATGAGGGCAAATGAGGAAGAGATACATCTGACCATGGCAACTCATAACTCCTGAATAACAGAACATCAATGTCTTTTCTTTCTCAGAAGGTCTTCACTAAGTTCACTGTGGCATATTGCAGCTCTGACGGATGAGTTGGTCTAATGTTTAGGTCATGTTCTCCTGACTGCTAGGCTGGGTCAAGAATGTTACTTGGTTGAGATGCTGACTTCTTATTGGCTTCAACTGTTATAGATAATCTCCTATTAGGACATGGAGTTTCTGCTAGAAGTTTGATCCATTGGACTCCCAAGACTCACTCTTTAGTGAGCAGCTATAGTCTTATTATACAAATAGTAACACTTTGCCTAAAAGTGGAGGAAGCCTCTCCTTTCTAATTCCTTTAGACCCTTGACTAAATATAGCCATGCAGGAGGTAAAAGAAGTCCAAACTCTTAACCTTTTTTATTTGATAGTATTTCTTGGTACAAAGATGGATTTCATCCATGATGACTGCTCCAGTAACTTCTCAGATTACGTTAGGGTCTTATGCAGATAAGTGGGTAGGCAATACACATGCACACATTCACACAGACACAGTTATACACACATATATACATATACATACAGACTCTGCTCCGGGGCAAAAACATTGTATTGATCACCTTTTCATATGAAGTTGACCTAGTAAGTCCTCACCTCCCCACTCCCCAAATGCTTCACTTGAAATAGAAATTATTCCATTTTATGTTGTAGTATAGTATCTTGTTTCCTCCTTTCTGATTTTTAATTTTGCTGAAGTTTCAGTGAGCTAAGACCCCTAACATAATTTTGTCTAATCAGTTGCCATGGACTGTTTGGTTCTGAAGATATTTTCATTGAGATTAAGGGTTCTATATCATGTTTTATGTTCATATCTTCATAATATATGTTTGTTGGCCTTAATTAAATGTGATCAAATTATTTCTCTCATAACCCCCCATTTCTACTGAAAACAAACTAGTTTAGGCCCTAAATCATCTTTCCTCTTGAAGACTAACGGCTTTTATGTTGTTTTTCTTTCCTCTACTTTTTCCTTTCCTTAAGCAAGGCTTCAATTCACCTTTCATATCATGTTCAGAATCATTAATACACCACTCTGGTCATATCATTTCTCAGTTAAAAAAATCTTCACAACCTCCCCATTGTTTATTGAGTAACATGTACATTCTTTATACTGACATTCAATTTTCCAAATATCTCCTTTAACTGATCCAGTATGGCTCCAACTAAACCTTTTCCAAACTTCTGTATTCTATTTCTCTTCATGTAATCGATGGACTAGTCAAACTACCCTCCTTATCACTGCTGCATTCTTATCCTATTTTCTGTTGTCTCCATGCGTTTGCACTTGTTATTGACAGTTCTTGGAGTTACCTTCTATCTTAATCCCTCACAATCCCAATCTCTCTTTCTAGAAGTCATTTACTTTCTTCAAGTAAAAAATCAGGTTTAACTTCCTACATCAAGTCTTCTCTCCTACACATAAGTAATTTTCCTTCCCCATATTTCTTAAAAAAACTTTGAATGAACTGCTTCTTTAAAGCTATATTTATTTCATTTAATAATAGTATATTTTTATAAAACTGACAAATGTCTAATTTCATAGTTGTATTCCTTGCATTGAACACAATGTCATACTTACAATAGATGTTTAATAGATATTTGTTGAAGTAAATTGACCTTGAGCAATTCTTTGCCTTTTTGAAATTTAGTTTCATCATCTATAATATCAAGTATTGAACTAGGTGATCACTAAGTCCCATTAATATTATATGATACTAATTAAAGTGAATAGGGAAGATTCAATTTGAAGATCAAACATTCACTTAGTGCTTAGTCACAACCTGGCACAAAACTACATTCAGCTTTCTTTCTAAAGACCTTGAACTAGCAAAAATCATCAAGATTCCCTGATAGAGAGATTTATCAGAAGACCATTTACATGGGAAAGGGGATGAGTCTTCTATTCCTTTGCCCTCTAAGTACAATTTGGGGTTTCCAACTAAGCTTGACATTACCTGCACTTAATCATCTCTGACAATAAGAATTCAACTTCCAAAAAGTGAAATAATTCACTCTATGAAAATTTCTCATTCTACAGATGCCATTCCATTTTAATCTGTCATTTATTTCTCTATCTCCCAGACCAGAAATTATGAAAATATCCTTAATTTTTCCTTGCCTTTCATGTTTGGTATCCAATGTACAACTCAACCCAATTATTTCTTCTTTTAAAATTGTCTGCAGATTCACCCTTCCTTTTATATTTCTCCATTGCTAAGTGCCAGCATAGTGCCTGGAACATAGAAAGTCCATGATACAAACTGATTATTTGATTTCTACAAAACACTTGAATATGTATCCTCAATTATTCTGTTGAAGAACCTATAATAGATATCTGTTGCCTATTGCACTAAATTTAAACTCTTCTCTATGTCTTTCAGGCTTCTTTGTTATTACAAAGTCCCATCTTATTTTTCCAGCCTTATTCCCACAAATATACCCTGTATTCTGCTCAGACCAACCTTGTCTACCATTTCCTTTACATGGGATAATTATTCTTGCTTCTAAGTATTTTATAATTTTGTTCTTCTTTCAGTTTACAAATGTGAGTTTGAGTTCAGGAGAGAGATTATGGATGGAGACGTACATGGGGGTATACATTTGCATAAAGGTGATATTTGAATGGTGAGAGCAAATGAGATAAACAAGGAAATGAGGCTAGAGAGAAGAGTCTTCATTGGAGAAGTCTGGAGGGAGAAGATAACCACAAAGAAACTTCACTGGGTTTCATGAGGTTTCCCCAAACTTTTCCTCCTTTTGAATTATGCCCAAAACACACTTTGCTTGTGTACATGCTAAACATCCTGTTTGACTTAAGTGAGTAAATTAATCATTAAAAATAATAACAGGATCCATGAAGATAAAGAGAACATAGAGTAATAAGGAGAAATTATTTTTATCTTTAAAATACATATGTCTTTAAAATACAGATCACCTCTTAAGCTGTTGAAGGGAACTGTGTAGATATTAAAATGAGCAAAGTGGGACCATTCTAGGGTGCTATGATGCTATTATGTAAATCCTGTGCTCATCTCAGATTCTTTCTCTCTGGCCATTTCTCTCTTATCATATCACTGTTCTTAATACAATGGAACTAGACTTCCAATACCTAATCATGAACTTCCGTGGAGTGATTCTGAATTACACAGACTACCTTGGTTACTCTGGAAATGGTAATCTTGAAGTACAGCTCAATCAGTATTGCAAGAGCACACTTCAAATCACATGCTCTAAGCCATCATTTTCTCAATGGAAATAGCAAATTCTTGATGTGTCATCAGCCAAATCCACTGGAATGGAGGAAAGTGCCTGATTAAGAATGTATCCCTGGGGGCGGCTAGGTGGTGCAGTGAATAGAGCACCGGCCCTGGAGTCAGGAGTACCTGAGTTCAAATTCGGCCTCAGACACTTAACACAAAAAACTAGCCGTGTGACCTTGGGCAAGTCACTTAACCCCAACTGCCCTCCAAAAAGCAAAAAAAAAAAAAAAAAAAAAAAGAATGTATCCCTGAATTTCAGATTGATGGTCCATCATTCATTAATAGAAGTAAATATCCCCTTCTAAACTAGTGCAATTTAGGATTTGTCCAAGCTTCAAGAGATGGAAATAGAAAATCTACACTGAAAAAAGGTATGGTTGATGACCAGATACTAGCACTATATAGATTTGTTTCCTTAATTTGATCCAAAGAAACTGAAAGTGGAGTTCATGTGTATGGTAAGCAAAGTATTTGGAGATGAAAGAGGATTGGGAGCAATTTTTTTTTTAAAAAGAGGGACACAAGAGGGAAATTACCTGTTATTTCTAGGGAAATATAGAATTCTACCTTTCGTTTGGAAAATATAGGTTTTTGGTACAAAAGATGAAAGCAATATCGGCTCTGGGATTTTCTTGTCACAATCAATATGGGCTTACTTGAGCTAAACTATAACTCCAGCTTTTGCCTCAACTAAAATATGAGCTCACAATTTTACCCTGAGGCTTAGAATTCAGGAAGGACCTAGATTGGGAAGCAGGAGAACTGAAGGTTAGTCTTAACTCTGCCACCAAGTTGCTGTCAACATGAGTACAAAAGATAATGCAGAAAGAAACACTGATAAGTAGGACAACTTTGAAAACTACAGGTCGAACTTATTATATACTAAAAAAGAAAAGCAAGCTATATGTAATAGAGATCTGCAGTTTTGTGTCCAATAATCTTTTTCTATTCTATATGTAGGAGAATGCTAATTGTTTTGGCATTTGTCATATATCTATACCTATACATATTTAGATAGATAGGTAGATAGATAGATAGATAGATATAGACAGACAGACAGACAGATAGAATGTCAGCTCCTTGAGGTCAAGAACTGTTTTTGCTTTTTTTGCATTCTCAATGACTATATAATGCTTAGCACATAATAAGTATTTACTAAATCATTGTTAACTAAGAGGGAGTATAGGAAAGCACCACGAACAATGTATTGCTCATGGAGGAGGATAGCCTTATGTTATTTTACAGTGAAAAAAAAAGCTTATAAAATTAACAAAAACCCAGATGCACATTTTACACCAAATTAATTGGCAAAAGAAAAAAAAAGTTTAGAATTTAAACCTCTCCAAAAAATACACATTCTTTGGTGATCTGCAATATGGGAAACAACTGCAAACACTTAACACATATTGAGTATCTAAAGACATTGTGATAATCAATGTAGAAACACAAATAAATGTAAAATATGGCACCTGTCCTCTAGTGTCTTCTTATTTCGATGATGAGAAAATACTTCTCCTTGAAAAGTTATTAATATGCAAGAGAAGTAACCTTAAATTTCAAATGATTCATGGGAAAACATTATACACTGAAAGTATTTCATTTTGTATCTCTCTATGTGGATCACATTTGTAATAAAAACCAACCTAAGGTAGGTAGAATAAAAAAAAATAACAATGTCTCCATTTTAGGGAAGTAAAGCTGAGAATCAAAATAGCTGATTCATCCCTACTAATTTACAGAAGCAGAAATCATCCTCAGTCTTCTGACTCTAAATAAAGGGCTTCTCTGTCTGTAATCAATATCTAACAAGGATATAAAGTCACAAATAATTTGCCTGATGTCTGTCTTTTTCTTCTCATATATTCTTCCTATGGATATTCAATTTTTATATCTCAAACCTCTTCATCTTCATAAATATAATTGTTTTCATCTTTATCTATCTCATTGTGACTCTTTTCAGTAACTGATTCTTCCCTTAAACCCAGACATCTTCTTTAGTTCCATCTATGGAATTTGAAATACCCAGGGTAAAGAATATCACCTGGTTGCCTGAGGTCACATTGCCTGAATTCAAAGTGTTGGATGCTTTATATATTTTCTAAGTTGAGAAGTATCTCAGTCTCCATCAGTCCAGCTCATTACTAGAAAAAGAAGACCTATACCATATGTGGCAATGATTATCCAGTCTTTTTCTGAAATCCTCCAATGAAATGAAACCCATTATGTACTCATTTAACACTTTCTACTCTTAAAAATGAACTTTCAAAATTTATTTTATTTTATTTTTTTGGAGGGGGGAAAGCAGGGCAATTGGGGTTAAGTTACTTGCTCAAGGTCACATGGCTAGTAAGTGTTAAAAGTCTGAGGCCGGATTTGCAATCAGGTCCTCCTGATTCTGGGGCTGGTGCTCTATTTGCTGTACCCCCTAGCTGCCCCAAAAACAAATTAAAAAAAAGTTTCTGATATTAAATGTAAACTCCTCTTCAATTTACACCTTTTACTCCTAGTTCTAGCGAAGGCAGTCAAACAGATAAATTCAAATCCTTCTTCCACATGGCAACCTTCAAAGTATTTCAACACAACTATTACGTTCTTTGTGAGTCTTTTTCAGACTAACCACGCCCAGTTCCTTCAGATGAACCTTACATGGTATGAGCTTGGGGTCCTTTCTTCTCCTTATTTCCTGTCTCTAGAATGCTATTTCTGAAAGGTAATGTTGAGAACTCTGCAAAATTTTCTGTATGTGATGTGGTTAGAATAGTGAACAACAGGGTTGGTACCTCTTTCTCCCTCGCCGCCTCCCCTCCCCCTGAAACTATATTTCTCTTAATTTAGATCAATATCATATTAGGATTTTAGGTTTATTAGTTTGTTTTAGTTGCCACATATCATTCTAGTGACACTGAGCTTGCAGTTAATCAAAATTTCTAGACATTTTTTTTGTTTGTTTGGACAAAATGCTAAGTATACTTCTTTCACCTCATTCTTGTGAGGTAGATTTTTTGACCATACAGGTAAAACTTTTTATGATTTCCTGTCAAATTTCATCAGGTTTGATATGGTCCAATTTTTTTTAGGTCATCAAGATCATTTTGGACCTGTATTTTATCACGAAGTGTGTTAGCCATTCTTCTCAGCTTCATGTCATCTACAAATTTTACAAATATTCCATCTATGCCCTTATCCCAATCATTGTACCCTGAGCTACTACACTGTATGTTTCCTTCCAAGCTGACTCACAGGTTTTAATAATAACTCTTTTAATCTAGCCTTTCTCTGTGGAAGCAAAATTACAGTTCAACCACAGGGAAGTGGAGGGCTAGGTATATTGAGGCTACAACTTATACCTACAAGAAATTATGAATAAAATGTCACATAAAAAGATATGATCCGAGAGACACATAATTCTAAAAGTAAGTGGGCCAAGACAAGAGTGAGAGATGATAGACACTCCAAGTGCTATAGTGGTACCCGAATATCAGGAGATTTAAAGAAAGGCCTTTCTTCACAACTCCCACCCCTAACCACCTCCCACCCTCAGGATATGCATAATAGTTAAAGAGAGTGAGAAGGCTGACTGGGCTGTGGTTTTCCTCATACAGATAGTACATGATTTCCTGCCAAAGATATGTTTTGTGATTATTTAATGAGCTGAAAACTTCTTGACCTTAGTCTAGCTATCAAATGAGAAAGTTCCATTGGAGATGATCCTTAAGGTCCCTTTCAGCTCTGTCTATAATCCTATCATCTTTCTTTTGGGCCAGAGAGAATACCAAGAGGTTAAAACCATAAAAGTGTCTTAAAGATTGGAAATTTCCTACCTGTTCTCAAAAAATTCAAGTTACCAAACTATATAAGCTGTCAACTAGTAGGCAAACTATTTCCCATTGTGTTAAAAGAAATGGTGGGTCAATCAGTAAGTCAGTCAACAAGTAGGTATGATTGATAAACTGATTTTAGAGATCTCTGACAAATTTCAAAGAATGAGAGGCTCTTTTCTGGCCTGCAAAAATTTCTTTTTTCTCCTCCTGCAAAAATCCTCCAGTATCCTTAAAGAAATAAAAAACAACACAAAAATCTTTCTATCCTGGTAACCACTGGAACTACAATAAATAAATAATAATGTTGATGATGCTCAAGAACAATGAGACAAAGATTTACAAAGCATTTTCCTTGCCACAACTCTGAAGAACAGAAGATATATATTATTGTTCCCATTTTAAAGATTAGGAAACTGAGAAGTTAAGTGAGTAATCAAAGGTTGAATTCATAGTAAGTAAGCAGCACCACATTAAACCTAGATTTTGATTCCAAGTCTAATGATTTTTCTACTATATTATTATCCAGGAGCCAAAAATCATTTATTTGCTGCCTTTCCCTAACCCACTCTAGTTGCAGTCTTTTCCTCTTGGGCCAAGCAAAACTAGTCAAATTTCTTGTGTATTTTTCCTTCAAATAGATTAAGTCAGCAGTCATGTCTCCCTTAATTTAAATTAATTACCACTTTTTTTGTTACATTCTTCAATTATTTAAAAATCTATCTAGCTGAGTGAAGGCTATGATGTCTCCATCTTGTTCATAAAGATATCATGGTGGACTCATCAGTTCTTTACTGAAATCCTGATATTTCTTCTGTGTCTATAACATTACTCTGACCAACAAGTACAGTAATTGTGAAAAAAAACCAACAGGAAATGAGACTGATGAAATGAAATTGATTCTTTTTCATACAAACATGCTAGCAGATAGGGTTCGTTGTTGACAACCTTGAGCTCTAGAATTTTGCCTGGGCTTTTAACTTTAGTCCTATACAATGGTCACTCCATTCTTCTTGGCATTCTCTGTTTCTTGACTTCTGCTATACTTATTTCTTTTGCATTTCTGACTAGTTTTTCTAATCTTATATTGCTACTAAATATAGACTTTTTCTTAAGAAATCTGTCTTCAACACAATTCTCTTTGTACATTATACGTTGGCAATCTTCTCTACTCCCACAGCTTCAATTATGACCTATGTGAAGATGATTCCAAGATTTCAATCTCCCGTCTCAAACTGACTTGCTAAACCACATTTTCAATGCCCTACTTAAAACTTCCATCTGAGTGTACCCTTGAGACCTGAGGCTTAAGTAAAAAGTTGACATTATTATCTTACCCCCCAGAACAACAGCAACAGCAGCAACAACAACAGTAACAACTGTTCCTCATCTTGAATTCCCCTGTTTCTGTTGATGCTGCCCCTCTTGTCCCAGTCCTCTAACCTATGCTCAAAACTTTTTAGTTATAAGTAAATAAAAAACTTTTTAGTTGTCCTTGAATTTTCCTTTTACTTTGCCTCCTATGCAAAATTAGTCACCAAATTCTACTTACAGTTACCTCTACTTTATCTCCCATATTCATCCCTTTCACTCTACTTCCATTGCCAACAGTTTAGCGGTGTCATTTAACTGGTTGTTGTTGTTCTTTTTCTTCCAATAGACTCTCAATTGTCTCCCCACTCTCCTCTTTTGTTCCTTTCTACATTCACCTCAAGTCATCCCACTAACAACTCTCCCACTTTCGTTGTTGATTTTACCTTTAGACTTTCTTTAACTGTCCAGCCT
Organism: Pseudocheirus occidentalis; assembly: GCA_028646575.1. Lineage (NCBI taxonomy): Eukaryota > Metazoa > Chordata > Mammalia > Diprotodontia > Pseudocheiridae > Pseudocheirus > Pseudocheirus occidentalis. Next base: position 222,354,432 of record CM053596.1, on the reverse strand, counting down.
AAAGAGCCGATGCCAACACCTACGTTCTAGAACTCTACTGAGAGTACTTCAGGGGTTTCCTCAACTATAGACCCATGCAGCCCACCCCAAGAAAAGACCCTCCTACTTCCCATAGCCACCAGGGCCTTCTCTAATGAAGGGCCCAAATAGCCAGCCATAGATAGGACCCAGTCACCAAACTCTCAAGTATTAGTCTTCCAATTTCCATGACTTTCAGGCCCTTCTCCATACTCAGTCAGTGCCTGCATGCCTCCTGACCATATTCATGCATTTCTTCCTGCTCCTTCCTGAAATATGTTTCAATTTCTGTGACCCCTTAGTATATGATGACAGCACCTGCCACAAACATGATTATTAGGAGAGGATCTTGAATTATTTATTTATATTTCTTCTCAGTGAACTTCTCTTCAATCACTGATACTCTGCCAATTGTGATTGACTCATTTCAGTCATGCCTTACTCTTTGTGACCTCATTTAGAGTTTTCCTGGCAAAGATATGGGAGTGGTTTGTTTTGTTGTTCTCCATCTCATTTTAAATAGGAACTGAGAAAAACAGGGATAAGCTAGTTGCCCAGGGTCACACAGTAAGTATCTGATGCCAGATTTAAACTCAGAAAAATGAGTCTTCCTGACTCCAAGCCCTGTGCTCTATTCACTGCACCTTCTAGCTGCTCCCATAATCTTCAGTGATTCCATATTCAGTTGGTCAGTTGGTCAATTATATCTGACTATATGTGACTCCTTTGGGGTTTTCTTGGCAAAGATATTGGAGTGATTTGCCATTTCCTTCTCTAGCTCATTTTACATATGAGGAAACTGAAACAAACAAGGTTAAGTACCCAGGATCACAGAGCTAGTGTTTGAGGACAGATTTGAACTCAGGAAGATGAGTCTTCTTACTCACTCTTCATACTCACTCCTCAATTGTTGGTATACTCCCACACCTTATACTTCCCCCTCCCCCAAGAATAACGTAATTATTCTGAATCTTCATCTACCAATGCACAACTATATTTGCCATTCTCACCCATTCCCATTGCCTTATTCCTATCCACTTAAATACAACCCTATATTATAACACCTCAGGTATGCCTGCCTCTCTTTCCTCTATTCCTGAGGACTCAAGTCCTCTTGTCTGCTCTATATTTTTCAAACTTCCTTTTAAGATAAACCTTTACCTTTCTTCTTCCTTTTATCTTCTGGTGCTCACTGAGTCTTGGCTCCTACCTGGTGAAATTGCTTCTATCATCACCCTTTCTGATGGTGGTTGCATTTTCATTCATACTTCTGACTTACTGTTCTTATGATTAATGCTATCCAAAATTTATTACCCAGTTATACAGGATATCCCAAATGTCTTAGAGTTTTAAGCTTTTTTTTTGTTATTTTCACTCTTCATAACTTAACATTTTAGGGGGGGGCGGAGCCAAGATGGCAGTGTAGAAGAAGAAAAGTTTCACAGCTCCCACACAGCCACCTTAAATACCCATAAAATACAACTCTAAACAAATTTTAGGGCTCCCAAAATCACAAAAATACAGAAAACACATCTCTTGCTGAAGGCAGCTCAGCAGGTGGGGCTCATTGCAGCAAGCTCAGATCTAAAACCAGCCCAGCCTGAAACTGTGGCCTGGCCCCAGGGTAGTTGGGAGAAGTCGCAGCTGGACTCTCCAGGAGAGAAGATCAGTGGCAGCTGAAGCAATTTCCATATTTATCAAGCCAGAAGAAATAAGGCTAAGAGAAAGGTCAGTGAAATTTGACTTAATTTGGGGGAGAAAAGCAGTCCGGCAAAACTGCCCACAGGGCAAGAAGTGGTGGGGAAGTGGCGGGAGGACTGCAAGCGGCAAATGCCTCCACTGGGCTGCTTTAGAGCTCCTGGCCTGCAGATAGCAGAGGGGCCAAGGTGATTGATCAGGGCCAAGGGCTTTTGTGTTGAGCAGCCTAGATCTGGGTCATGGTCTTAGTGGTGGTCCTGGGGTGTGCTCTCATTGAGTCAAAGCTGGTGGGGGCTGCAGCACTCCCCTAATAGTTCTGACAGCTGTGAGAACCCCAGCAATTTGAGACAGAGCTTTTACCCCTGGAACCAGAGTTCCACAGAGATAAAAAATCAAGCAAATACTTGACTGGCCAACATGAGAAAAAGGAAGCAAAGTAAGAACAGCAATAAAACTCTAGAATCCTTTTTTTGGGGACAAAAAGGATCAAAGCATGGAATGGGAGGAAGACAACACAGTCAGAACTCCTGCACCAAATGCTTCCAAGAAACATGAAGA
>CM053596.1:222332770-222351658 GCA_028646575.1 Pseudocheirus occidentalis | reverse complement strand
AGATGGATTAAGAGCATTTTCAAGATTTTGAAACACTGTGTCCTAACAAGATGGTAAACTCTAATACTCTCCACTTTTTCATTCTCCACTTTGCATCTGTTGGTCAGCCTGTTTTTGTTTTCAGCTCCATGGAACAAGATACACCTCTTAGGTTAAATGCATCACCTCTAATCTCATCCCTACGTTGCTATCTCAGGCCTTAACTTACAACACTTCCCTCCGCATTTTTCCTCACTGATTGGAGGGTTGGAGTGATGAGTATCAAACTCCTCTCAGTACCTTCCCTTTTTAGAAGGCAGAGACTGGATTTTTGGACACAGTACAGTCTGTAGCTGCTGCTCTTCCTGTTTTTTTCAACTCCACAGAACAGGATGTCCCCACCATGTTTAAGGTTATCCTATAAGCAATGGTAGATTCATAATAATTTTTGAGCAGACAAGTTGACATTTGAAAGTATATGAATAAGAAACCTATAAATCATTACTCTAATGTACTTTGCTTTCTATTGGACAAAGGGTTAATAATCAGCCTCTTCTGCATTTCTATACTGTTGACCTATCTGGGCTGGAGTGGTCAGTGAACAAAGACAGACATTTTTCTGATACAGGGAAGTTTATTTTAATCAATAATGGGTGAATCTACTTTAAAAAAAGTTTCTCTTCTGGGCAGCTAGGTGGCACAGTGGATAGAGCACTGGCTCCAGACTCAGGAGGACTGAGTTCAAATCTGACCTTAGGCACTTGCCATGTAATAGCTGTGTGAACCTTGGCAAGTCACTTAAGCCTGAATGTTTCACCCTATATATACATATATATGTATGCATGTATGTATGTATGTATGTATAAATAAAAAATCAAGTTTTTCTCCTTTGAAAAATCATTTTTCCACATTGGAAGAAAACAAGAATGGCACCCTAAGGATAAATACAATATTCCTGCTTTAAGAAATTTTCAGTACTTTATAACTTTCAATATTTACCACAAACAAAGACACGAGAAAATCTCTGTCTTTTTAGTTTAGAGGGAAATCAATGGAAAACATAAGTTCACATTTTCCAAATATGATTTTGGAATTGTTGTCCTTGCTATATACTGAAACATATTGAATCACAAGGACAATATAATTGTATCAGGAATTGAACAAGGTATTCACAAAGTGGCTCTTGATTCTGGTAGACCACTTGGTCTTATTGAGAAAGACTCCTTCTACCTCTGATTCAGTCCTTTATCACCTCTAGTCTCTGGTGACTCAGAGGGATTATTGTCTGTGGAGATGAAAAAAATATCCCCTATTGGTCACTAAACAAGAAGAGTCAGTGGGTATTTAAGAGAGTGAAAACACTTTCAAAGGTCTTTTCCCTTGCTGCTAATACTTCATGTCAGGATTCTTCTGAGCTACTTCCCTTCAGGGTTTTGGGAAGGCAGTAACCCTGTAGTCACAGGCACATATCCTGCTTAGGCCAGTCTGAGCTATACTTTTAGGCTGTCTCTTATGTTTAATATTTGCTGATCTTATGAACAATATTTTTTTTCATGAGAAACATGTTCCAACTTGCAGGTAACCATGTGAATCTGTTTGGTTCTTCTGCATGGACCTGATCTTCAGCAATGGAAATCTCAGACAGCTAAATCAGAATTCTTAGAAAATATGATGTAATATGAATGGGCCCAAGTCTGGTTCATTTTACCAGAGAAACAGACAAGAGATTGTTTCAACAACGTAGAACCAAGTTGAAATGCTCAATCACACTTCTATACACTGTTTTATGTTTAGATGGTTATAACTATGAAATCCCGACCAAAAGATTCCATTAAGCCATTGTTTAAGTATTCTGTCAAATTTAAACTTCTGAGTGCTCTGTGTTCAATAATTTTTTGTATAAAGAATAAAAATCTGTCTTAAATTAGTTTTATATTATATATTGAATATATTTTTTCACCCTCTCCTCTTTGGTTTTTGAATTAATCAAACATCAATCACAGTCTAAGACATGAACTACAATTGTAGACATAAACCACAACTTAGGTTTTAAATAATTTGATTCCTGGGCCCTGGGTTGGGGTTTTAATGAACCAAAGAGTGTAAGAAAAGGGACACTAATCCAACTTTGAACTCAGTCTCAGGAGAATGCATGGACCAAAGTAGAAGGACCCTTCATATAAAAGTAACTGTATACTTTGTCCAAGCCCTACCCAGTCCAGCAGTAGCACCAGTGATATATAATGAGTATAGCTGTTACACGCTACATGTTAAAGAAATATCACACTCTTTAGAGAATTTCTGCTTGCATGGTGGCTTAGAGAATTTACGTGTAATACCAACTAATGAGCCATTTTACCCATTGGTTCTCCAGTCTAGCCATATCACTCATCTGATCTCAATCTGGATTCTACAATACTTTATGAAATGACCTTCCAGAGACACACATATAATGATTTTTCTAAGACATTTCAGACTTCCAGATAATGATTTTTGGGGGGAGGCAAGCTAAAAATAAGTACTAGTTCTAGGCAAAATGTTTCAGCATGTTCTGCTTTTCCTTGTGAAATGTTTTTCTTGCTCCTTCTAAATTGCTATTCTGATTCTTAAGCAAACATTGGCTATAGCTATAAAGATATAAAATACCATAAACATTATCTGGACATGTCCAGGTAATCAGTGCCATAATTTAAAAGCATCAATGAAGTTTGAGCTCTGTTGGGAGTTTGCAAATCTGCCACGGTCAGATGAGTTCAATTTCCATTTTTTTCCTTCACCCAACCCTTCAAATTATGCATGAACAGATTAAAAATAGCAGGGAAATACATTGTAGTGCATTCACTAAATATCTTCCATTTTCAAGGAAATCTTTAGCAATCAAATAACATGAGAAAAGACACACTGAAAAGCAATTATAACCCAGGGAAAATTTCATTTCATTGCTGAAGACAGAAAGTGGTATATTTCAAAACTGTGAGCAAGGATTAATGGAGATGAAGGGAGTGGTAAGTGCCCATGAACCAAGACATTTAAATTTAATGTCATTCAAAGCATGAGAAAGTAATCATTTCAAGTTTCAATAACCTCAAACAAAAATACATTCATTGTCATTTTTCCTCTTCTCATTTTTTTAACTTTGTGGTTTACATGGACATGGTCCAGGCAATAATCTGGCTTAAAAGTTAAGGGTTCTTTTCCTGAACAAGGTTAACTTGGCTTTGATGACAGTAAAAAATGAAAACTGCCTGCCAAGCATTTCCTCAGGGCAAGAAAGCAGAGGATTTTCACTGTCTCTGTCAGCTTTAGAGCATTCTCAAGTGGGGATATGAGTCTAGATTTGGAAAAGGGATGACAGAATGAGGAAAATAAAACCTATAATGTGTATCACTGATCTCAAAGTCCCCAATAGAAAAAAAATTAAGTGCATTTTGTTAAATTTGGTCACAGGAGCAAGTTGTTTGATACCTCAATGCAGTTATGAAACAATTCCAACTTTAAAAAATATGTTCAAGATTTGAAACATCATAGGATCATGGATTTAGAGACAGAAGGTTCCTTACAGGCCATGAAGTCCAATCTGCTCATTTTATTGATGAGCAAATTGAGACAAAGAGAGATTAGGTGACTGACTCAAACTTATGCAGTTAAATGTCAGAAATGGAATCTCAACAAGGGACCTATCTATTATCATAGTACAAAAATTCCTGGAGATTATGGGACACAGAAAGCTCATTTGTGGCATGTTGTCTCTGATCTGCATACTGGGCATGACCTCAGTACCTGTCTAAATACTCCTACACTGCTGTTTTCTATAACTTCCACAACCTCTGGACTCTTAAACATGTGGTTCCATAATCAGTTACTCCCTATCTGATTTCTCAACCAATACCCTAGGATCCTTCTGCATTGAAAGAAAAGATAGGATCCCAAATGCATTGGAGTGAGAATCCATTCTTTTCTTATAAAGTCTAAGATCTTTTGCCATTCCAGCAAGTTGCTCTGGTATAAAACCATTCCATACATTGAAGTGTCCTGGGGAACTTGTAGAAGGTTGGAATGCAAAATCTAAGTGTAGTTTTTCCAAGGGACTCTCAGGGACCCCCTTCTTCTTTTCATGTGCTGAAAACTTTTTCACTGGAAACTCATTACTCTCTTGTAACTGAGGTCTGATGATATCCTTTCCCTTAAACTGCTATTTCCTTTCTGCTCCTGATAGCAGGCTGCTATCCAAAGATGAATTATTTTACTCCTTGAGATTCCCCTTGTATAAGTTAGAAGACTTCATAATAATCACATATGTATTTATACACTGTTGGTCTGATTCTACTGTGAAACTCCTCTAAGTTCTGTAACTGCTGCTAAGTCCTGCCAGGGATGAATCTGATGCTTGTGAAAACATATGCATAGGAAACATTCAATTGTATTGGTGTTTTTCCATCATCTAGATTTAGTCTCCATCTATACAATTCTGTAATTGTTGAAAATTACAAAAATCCATCAATCAACAGATTATTTTGTTTATATAGCACTAAACAATTGGTTTTCTGGCTTTTAGTACCGATTTTTAATTATCCAGTTGTTTTGACATAATATTGATCAAACCTGAGTGTTCCTAACAAAATATAATTTCTATACAATCTGGACCCACTGCAAACATTGAATGATGTTTAGGAGATTTGGTTCAGACAAGTTTGTAATCAGATAACTGTTTTATTCATCTTTTGTAGTGATGAACTTCGGTTCTTGATCTATCTTGGAATGGTCAGAGGTAAGAGAAGTGAAAGTTAATCATCATTGTGTAAAAATGCCTTAAGCATTCTAAAAAATTTAACCAGACTTTTAAAGTTACTCAAATTCAATGAACATCACTAAACTGAGATTAAACTTCCTCTTATTACCTGTTAGATTTGAACTCAGATCCCATTCCCTGTGCACCTAGAATTTATGTGTAGATGCATAAGGATATCCTCATTATTTCACCTGTTCATCAATCAATATTCTTTCAGACACAGTTGTCCACATTTCAATTACCTCAAGAATATAGAACAGAGATTCACGGCTTCCAATACTCTGAAGTATGTATTTATATAAATGATCCAGCTGCCAAATAGTCTCTTTTGTAAGATCAAAGTCACATGTGTATCCCTATTCTTGCACATGTATATGATTTACTTGAACTTCCTGGTTTCGGGACTATTTCTTTTACTCATCTTAAAGATTCTGCTTCTCTTTCCTACTCCTCCAAATCACTCAGCTCTCAGATATTTGGCTTTCCCCCTGCCAAGGGCTAATTTCTAATGTCCAGGCTTCTGTCCCAAACACCTGACTTCAGACCTTCAACTTATAGTGTGACTTCTGAACCAGCTTGAGTATTAATTATCAGATACTTAACCTGGACTTGGACACTCATCCAAACTGACTCCGAATTCTGGCTCTTGCCTGATAAGCCCATTTTGCTATTCTCCCTGCCCCAGAATGGCAAGATCTCTTTAATATCCACATTGACACAAGTCATTGAAAGATACCAAAACAAGGTGGGTGGAAGTGGGGGGCCATTTGCATACTGATGGAACTGGGAAATCCTGAATATTATTCTAGTCTGACTCTCTGTGCCATTTATTCTACTAGCTATAGCAGTAGTTTTGAGTTATCACTGAAATGAACCTTATTCAAAACATGTATAGAAGAAATGAGTTGTTGGAACCCTAGGAAACATACCTGAATTGCAAAATTCAGTCCTTCCGCTTTGACTTTAGAAATAGCTCAGCATGACCTTGCTAATATTCTTCACAAAGAATCTACAAGAAAATATAGGTCAAATGCTACTGGCTAATATTCTTTCAGTTATCTCAATATTTGGGCCTTAAATGATGCCGATGCATTTCTCTGTGTTAATAAAAAAAAAGAGCCAAAATTTTTCAATCCATAAATTGTGAAAGATTCTAGCTATCAAGATCACTTAAGGAGTAAAGAGATATGGAAGATGGGAGTGATAATTGTCAATAGCTACCCTTAGTGACTTAGTCTCCAAAATCTTGGATATCCTCAGTTTACCCCCAAGTGGAAAAAATGAATAGCATGTCTAAAATCAAATATATTTATAGTTCTTAGATAAACCCAAATATGTAATATCATATCCAAGTCATAAAACCTCTCACACTCACTTCAGCTGAATGTTCCATAGAAGCATTCAGTCCTAGGATTGAGAATTAGAGTGGGTTCTTAGAGACGAGCTAGTTCATTCCTCTTATTTATATGTGAGGAAACTAAAGCTTGGGGAGCTAATAGGCCTTGCACAAGGTCAGAGAGATGGTAATCAATTCAGCAATCAATAAACATTTATTAAACATCAACTATGTGCAAGGCATTGTGCTAAGGACTCTTTTGATCTTCAGCAGCATAGAAATGCTAAAACTTAGATCCTAATTAATGAGAACAGCTAGACAAAATCATCTATTAGAAGGCATACCCTGTGCACACACAAAGCTGGTTTATACACTTTAGGAGAGCCAGTATCCTGAGGACCACATCCAATGGGCCTTGCACCCTAGGATCACACACACACACACACACACACACACACACACACACACACACACACACACACACACACACACACACACACACCCTGAACTTCTTTGAAGAATTGGATGATTTGATGTGAGGATATGGTTCCTACTGCTTTTCCAAATGTTTTTGGAGCTTTCCATGAGACCTGAAATTTTTCATCTCGGCTCTGCCTTAGAGGCCATCTTGTCTAATAGCCTCAATTCGTAAATGTGTAAAATGAGGTGAAAGGAGATCAAATGTCTTGTCCAAAGAAACACTGGGATTAAATAGACAAGTATTCAAGGTCAGGCAGGCCCTCTGATTGAAAGCAGCACTTCAGACTCAGGGAAAGCAGTACAGGAATTTGGCCCTGGCTCTGGAATCAGATGAGATGAGTTCAGATGTCAGATATGATGTGCGCTGCCTGTGTGACCTTAAACAGATGTCACACAACCTCTGTTTTCTTATCTATAAAAAGAGACGATTAGAATAGATTGGGACTGAGAGCCCTTTCAGCTTGAGATTTCTGATCTTATGAACACAAGTCCAACAGATCCTTCTATCAAGCATGTGTGTAGGTTCTTGGTCCTATACCAGGGAGCTGTGGACCAGCCTGGAAGAACTGGAGTAGAAACAATGACAACAATGATAGTAATTATCATTTATGTAGTGATTTTAAGATTTCTAAAGTAAATGTAATGACCTCTTGAGGTTTCTTGTGTTCCTGAGACAAAACTGGGGGAGGGATGAAGAAGATACTTGCAATCAGACCTCCTTCCTTTTAGATAAAATCAATTTGCCCAGAAATGGAATTTTTCATTTTTCTATTTCATAAAAACCCAAGAGGATATTGCTATTGGAGAAAACAGAGGTCTATTTTGCTGAAGTCAACACATGAAATTGAGCTAAATTTTCTGTTTAAAAATCCACAACAAAAAGTAGAACATGGGAGAAAATATTGAGTGGATTTTGACTATGATGTGTATTTTTCTGAAATGTACACTTAATGATTATTGGAGAAGAGACTCAATCAACCTGATAGGTTGTGTGTTGAACAAATTTCTCTGCTGAACACATAATATCACCTGCAAATCTATTAGTTTGAAACCCCCCAAAAGAACTGAAGCAAAAGAAAAATGGTTTGCTCAAGATGCATTTTTTCTAAATTCTGTTTCATTTCCTTTCTGTAAAAATGCTAGTTAAGTATAACTAGAAGCAATCAATAACTGAAACTTAGAAAAGACAAAGGCAATTTGGGGCACAATCCTTGAACACAATCTGGAATGTACACTAAAAAATTATTGTAACTGGGATTCTAAAGCAGTTTTTTTTTCTTTCCCTATTCTGAACTCCATTGGCAGTCTGGTGAAATCTGTGGACCCCTTCTCAGAATAATTATTTTAGGTGCATAAAATGAAATCAATTTTGTAGCTAGAAATAGAGTTTTCCTAATATTTACAAAGATCGAGTACTCAGATACCACATTAAATATCCCTCATCTAGATCAATGCCGTCATTTTAAAGAGGAGGAGACTCAGTTCTAAAAGTTGTGAAATAGGGGCTACTAGGTGGCACAGCAAATAGAACACAGGTGGGGAAGTCAGGAGTTCCTGAGTTCAAATCTGACCTCAGATACTGAGCACTTACTAGCCTTATGACCTTGGGGAAGTCACTTAACTACAGTAGCCCTGCCTTCCCCTCCAAAAAACAAAAAAACTAAAACAAAAGTTGTGAAATAATTTGGCAACCCAATGAGCTAAAGTCAAAAATGGGACAAAAATACAGGTTTCCTAACTTCAAGTCACAATTCTTGGTCATTGTCCCTTCTCTATAGCCTGAAATCTCCAGTTATCATCAACACTCAGCTGTTTAAATGCCCTATTTGGTTGTGTGATGAACTCCTCATGTCTCACCTAATTACTTTGTAATGAATTCATGTAAACTATAGTTACTTTGGGCACTGAGGTGACACAGTGGATAGAATACTGGCCTGGAGTCAGGAAGATCCATCTTCATGTTTTAAAATCTAGTCGCAAACACTTACTAGTTGTGTGACCCTGGGCAAGTCACTTAATCCTCTTTGCTTCAGTTTCCTCAACTGTAAAATGAACTGGAGAAAGAAATGGCAAACTGCTCCAGTACCTCTGCAAAGAAAATCCCAAATGTAATCATAGGGAGTTGGACATGACTGAAAAACTACCTACTTTTAACAAACAATGACAAAAATTACTTTTCTGAGTATGTCTTATCCCTCCTTCTCCTCCTCCATTCCTGCCCAGGAAAACGTGGGCTCCTAGTTTCATTTTGGCATCTGTATTCTTGGCAACTAGCACATAATAAGTACCAAGTGAATGCATGAGGATTCATTGACTGATCAGTTTTTCTGTCAGTTTATACTCTTGAGTTTTCCTGGTAAATCCATAAGCTCTGTGTTTGATTCTTGATATAATCAACATAATACCAGCCCACCCTCTTCTTTTTCTCTCTTTTTAAGCAAAACAAAAGTAAAGTTTTTGAAATGTGAACTTTTTTCTTTAGTGAGGATTTCCCGAATGATGTAGATCTTGGGTTTTCTTGATCTTTGTTCCTGTTAACTGAACTATATTTAATGATTATATATGCTATTATAATTGTTCATCTGCCTGTTCGGTCTCCTTTACTGACTTGTAAGATCCTTGAGAACAGGGGGACATTTCCTACCGGTCTTTATTTCTCCCATAACACCTAGTAAAATGTTTTAAACAAAGTACGAGATAAGTAACAACAACAACAAGACTTAAATAGCACTTACTGTATGTTAGGCACTGTGCTAAGCACTTTATAATTATTATTTCATTTGATTCTCACCATAATCCAGCGAGCTAGGTGCTATTATACCTGTTTTATAGATGAAGAAACTTAGGCAAATGGGGTTAAAGAACCTGCTCAGGGTCATGCAACCAGCAAGTGTCTGGGGACCGATTTAAATTCAGTTCTTTCTGACAAAAGGTCTAGCATTCTGAGTACTTCGTGGCCTAGCTGCCTCAATCAATTTATTGCACATTACTCAACAAACGTTTATTATTGAACATATACATTAATCCTCTTATTCATGTCAGAAACTGGGAGATAGTATTGATATGCAGTCTCCATTATGGATTTAAGGTCACCAAATCACAGAGCTTAAAATGGGCTTTGGTGATCATTTAGTCTTATTTCTTCATTTTAGAGACAGAGAATCCAAGGCCCATTTCCCACAGCTGCTTAGACTTATTTATCATATTTCCTTTTGGTCCAGGGTACATCTTTATTATTGTCATACATTTGTTAAATAATTATTTACCATATGTTAATTATTTGGGCATATACTGGTGGGGTGGGGGGAGAATCACAAAAGAAACGTAAAACATAATCTCTATGCCCTTGTACCCATAATACCAGTAAAAGGTTTGATGCTGTAGTTGGGGAGCTCAGTTTTGATTACTGCTGTTTAACTGTATAATCCTTAGAAAATCACTTTTTTAGCTTTCAACACCTCTTTTTTTTTTTTTACCATCTGCTAAAATGAGGGGGAAAAAATGGTACTTTTACTACCAGCCTCCAGGAATTGTTGAAAGTAAAGTGTTTTGTAAACCTAAAATACTTAATATGCAGATGAATTGGTGATCACAATATTCCCAACTCTCTTCCCACTAAGGGGAAATCCCCATCCATGCCTCTAGTTGTCCCTTGCTTTCACCATATAGCCAGCTCATCTTGTTTTCTCATTCATTCCATTTATCATACCATTTAGTCTCCTCCTCCTCCTTTTTTTTTCCATTTCCTCTTAATAATATGTGGTGGGTGAAACCCATCATATAATTTTCCATTCTTTTCTATAATACTCATTTTCATTTCTGCTTAGACTCAAGTTTTCATGCCTTCAAGTCATACGTTGAAATACTATATAAAAACATATATAAAAATACTAGAGATAAAACACTATATAAATGTGAGTTATAATTATTATACTTATAATCTAGGTAGGGAGACACTTGAGATAAGTAAGTAACAAAGGCAGTATATGATCAGCTTCCAAAGTGATATTGACAGCAAGTGAAATAGCCATTGAAGGCAGAATAATGTAGATTCTTTAGAGGAAGGGCCAAAGAATAGGTGGGACATAAAATGAAATTGAGCTGAAGGATGATTGAGAATTGAAATGTAGAGAAGAGAAAGGACATTTTAGGTTAGAGTTGAGATTAGTGAGGGAATATGTTTGGCTAGAGCTGAGATTCTGTCTTGGGAACTAATGTGAGATAAATTGGTTGGATAGAATAGTACCATATTACAAAGGTACTGATATTGAATATCAGGTGGAGGTCATCAAATTTCAGCCCCTAGACAAAGTTTTACTAATTGAAGGTATTTGAAACAGAGACATGATGTTGTGAACTTGGTATTTCAAACATGTCAATCAAATATCAATATATCAGATAATTTGATGATTGGAGAAAGTGTTAGTGTGAAGAGCAGTTGAAAACTGATTGTAATCATTAAAATTTGAGATGAAAAGTGAAAGATTAAGATATTGAAAATAGGGATGGGAAGGAAGGGAACTACAGGAGAGATATTCTGCTCATTCTTGTCTAGAACTTATACTTAACTTTCTCTATAATACCCTCAAGTCCAATACATGTGTCTCCCCTTTATACCCCCTTTCAGCTTCTTTTCATGTGTTCCCCTGTGCCATCAAGATGTAGACTTGTGATGTTAAAGACTTTCTTTCTACTTGTATCTATATACTTATTACTGTGCCTGGCACATAGTCATCGCTTTATAAATGTGAAGTGATTGACAGACATATCAAAAGAAGAATTAAGAGGACTTGATTCTTGTTGACTTATTTATGATATCATTAATTATTTATAGCCACCTATTATTAGGTGACTAATGTCAATAAAATACACTCTAGCTTTCTATACAAGCTTTCTGCCTAACCTGAAGTAATTTCTCACACATTCCTCTTTAACCTTGACCTTTGATTTAGTGAGGAAGAACCAAAGAATGTCTTTCCTTCATAGGAGGAAGTTTTCTGCTCATTAAATAACATTGGTTACTTCCTGTACTGATAATCAGATAGAACAGGAACCTTAGAACAACCATGAAAATTAGAATTGGCCCACATGTCCATGGTCTAAAGGAATCTACCCCAATGGCCTGAAAAGAAAATAAATATGCTTGCGTCCCTTTCTTTGTTTTTCCTTATAGTCTTATTTCTTTTGCTGGTTTTTTTTTTTTCTCTTTTGAAGGCGGGGAGGCAAGGCAGTTGGGGTTAAGTGACTTGCCCAAGGTTACATGGCTACTAAGTGTTAAGTGTCTGAAAACAGATTTGAACTCAGATCCTCCGGATTCCAGGACTGGTACTCTATTCACTGTGCCACCTAGCTGCCCTATAGCCCCATTTCTTATAGGAATCTGTATGTTTTTCATTCACCTAAAAATATGAGAAGCAATAGTTGAATATAGCTACTTCTGAAAACTATGGGAAAGGTTTCCTTGGTAACATTTGCCCTTTCCCATTTGGACCGGGAGCTGGACTCACTTTTCCTTTTCCAGAGGGGACTGCTCCTCATGTTTCAGTTCCTTTTGCTTCTGAGTGCTAAGGAAAGATCACTTGAGCTGCGATTCCAGATAATTTAAGTGTCTGTACATGTAGCTTGGTAGTTTTTGCTTAAGCACTTTTCATACCATTATTCCCTGGTCAGGAAGAAATTATCCTAATTTTAACTGATGGCTCTTTTTTTTTCTCAGAGGAAGATGAATGCACAATGACTTTTCATACGTATCATGTTCTTCACAAACAATTGATCACATCATCAAACCACGAGCACAATGTCATGTTAACTTCTGAGAAGGAGATGGGCTCTACTCCAGTTGATAGCTCTTTTGCTGAAAAGTTGGGAGTGTAAATTTAGGTTTTATTAAATCAAACAGCATTCAAAATAAATTTACCTAAAAGAACCATGTAGCTATTTCTCTTGTCAAGTAAACAATCCTTGTGTAGTATGGATAATCATTTTAAAATCTTTTGGCTGAATATTTTTTTAATGGGCAGGATAATTATATATATATATATATATATATATATATATATATATATACATTTGTGTGTGTGTTTACTTTTAGAATTAGGTGACTAACCTGAATTAAGGCATCCTTTAAGTTTGGGATTATTTTGCAGAAAAGCACTTTAATTACATGTAGTAGTAACTCAAGTAAGCCTAAAAAATTCTACAAAATAGAGGTATTTGTTAGGGTTTGGGGTTGAGTAGAATGTGTATCTCCTTTAATTATTGTACCATGGTTCCTCCTCTATTACAATAGCAACTATTATAAAAAAATAAGAATGATTTGTAGTTAGCACATCATTTATATAGATAAATGGTGCTTTTAACATGCTTAAAAACATCTTATTGCTTTTAATTCTTTGAACTTTCTCTCAACATTCTCTCACCCCTCTCCAATATTGTTTATACCATTAATTGCCTCCTACAAAAGAATAGGTTCACTAAACCAAACTAAATTCTACCCCTGGTAAATTGTGACAAATTACAAGTTAGTAAGATTTGGTACCATCAGTCTATCTCATAGGCTATAGTAGAAAGACATCCTGTATCAGATATACCCAAGTGTTTATTCTAAGTTTGTGCAATTCTGGTTTTACAAAAGTGGAGCCATTTGTTGCTCCCACATAAATTTCTTCAGGACTCTTCTTCCCTGATGTAAAATAACGTCCAACCATTCAGAGGCAAACAGGATAGTAAGCCAGAGCATGGAGATTACCAGAATACCTAGAGTTGGAATGGCTTAGTAGCCCAGAGGAGAGAATAAGGGGGGAAAATTAGAAAGCAAAATGAGATGAGGAATCATTGCAACAGCTGTGTCCTGGAGACTGTAAAGGGATCTGGGCTTGTTATGAAAGGACAGGGTTGAGGTGGAGGTGGGTCCATGGACAATGGAATAAGCTCAAGCTAATTGAGGGAGATGCGTGAGACTAAGGTTGATTAGGTCACTCATGACCCAAAGCGGCTGGACAATAATAAAGCCAATTTCAAAAACCTTCCTGCTGTGTCTTACTTCTGTTTATTCGCTGAAGTCTGTTCAGGGCTCTGGTTTGGCAGCCCTCACTTCTTTCTCTATCCCCACTCCTATCTCCATCTTCCCCACTGTGCATATCAACCATCTGCTAAAGAGCCAGAGCCTTAGCTCTGAAATTTGGAAGATTTAATTGGGATTAGTTTAAAAATAAACTAAAAAAAAAAGAATTATGAGCAGACTGCAGAATAAGAGGAAAAATCATTAGGATAAAATGCAAAGCCCACCAACTTCCATTTAGAGATTGCTCTTTGATTAAAAGGTAGGAGTATTCTGGCTTCTTAGGCCTCAACAATGAGCTTAGTTTTTAAAATATGGTGCTGTCATTTCAAAGCTTTGAAGTCACTCCTTATGCCAAATTTAATAAAATGCTATGGGTATCTTTAAAAGGCTCCACAATAACTCATTTCCATTTCCAGAAACATATTCTCTTGCATTGATGAAGTTTTAGTAACATTCATATCAGACAGTCAATAAACATGTATTAAGCAACCACTCTATACCAAATACTATGCTAATTGATGCTAGTACAAAGAAAGGTTTTAAAAAAAAGTCAGTCCATGCTCTCAAGGTGCACGTGAAACTAAGAGGACCTAAAGAAGTCTTAGGTTCTCTGGTCTGATTCCTAGTACATCAAAATATGGATGGAGATTTGAATATGGATGTTCTACCTAAAATAATTATTGTGGAGAAGGCCATCCACAAATCATAAATCCCCCTAGAAATGTGCCTTGTTGTTATTGTTTTTATAGCTCTCCCATTTCTAAAGAATAGGAAGAAAATATTGTTTTCTTTATTATTAACAAATTGTGTTAAATTATTCCTTATTCAGTCATAGTTTATCTCCAACATTTCAATGAAAAAATAGCTCACCACCCTCTATAGACTAGGCCATGTTTACAGACGAAAGCAATGTCAGCCTTCTTTTTTCAAATAAAATTAACTTGATTACTCTAAAAGCTCATCCCAGCACAAATCTAAGATACTTTTGTTATGGCAGTTTACTTTTATCTTGATCTGCATGGAAAATTAGAATTTGATCATAATTGAGAAGGTAATGACAATAGTTCATATCAATGTTGCCATTAACAAATTCAAATCCTAATAATAGGGAAGTGAGTGAGATGCATGCAATTATGCCTAGAAATAAAATGCTTACACAGGCATCAAAAGATCAACAGTATTTCATATGTGGGTTAGATTGGTTTGGACTCTTTCATCTACAGATGGGAAAATGTGTCCCATTGGGAAACCAAGATGTTTGAGAGTTCACAAACAGAATCATTTTTATGTTCATTTATAACTAATAAAATATATTGAATATTCATATAGCATGCTAACCATTATTATTATGGTTCTGAAAATGTTACATATTATTTGAACTCAAGAGAATGATATAAGATAGTGGCATTTAATTAAGGATACTTACTAGTTCTGTCATTAATTCAATAAAAATTTGTGGATAGGTTAGCACTGGGATTAAGGAAAAACAATACCACAAATTTAACTTCTATTACACTAGTGAAATTCATTTTAATTATTTTTATTCTAGTTTTACTAGCACTTTTAACTTGAAAATATGGCCTATATTCATTAGGTTTTTTTTTCTAGAATAGGGTTTTAATATTAGGAATTTTGTTCCTAATTCTCTCAGTTCTCATAAAGGCCTATGACCCACTATCTCAATAGCCAGTAAGTCCTGGTTTAAAGCACATTAAAAATGTGATGGGGCAGTTGGGTGGCACAGTAGATTTATGAACAGATCTGAAATTACAAAGACTTATCTTTCTGAGTTCAAGTCTGGTCTCAGACACTTACCAGCTGTGTGACCCTGGGCAAGTCACTTAACCCTATTTGTTTCAGTTCCTTACCTATACAATGAGCTAGAGAAGGAAAGGGAAGAGCACTCCATTATCTTTGTCAAGGAAATTTCAAATAGGATCATGAAGAATTATATGTGGCTGAATTATTGAACAACAACTAGCATCTGTGCTAAAGCATGGATAAAATTATCCTTAATGTAATTATATTATTCACATAAATAACTTGAAAAGAGATTTTTCCCCAATTAACTATTTCAGTATGCAGTAACATTTAACAAGAACTATATCTTTTGTAGGTAGCACCTTCATGCAATTTCTCCTGAGTGGAATTTACCTCTTTTAGTGTTTGTGTGGCATAGGAATTTGGTGAAGGACATAAAAAAAAATCAATGGGAAGTACACTGGATGGAAGATGAAGAGATTTGAACTTTGAGGTTCTATTCCTGGCTCTGATACCATCTGAAATTGGGCTACTTAGTTAATCTCTCTGGTCCTTTATTTCTCCACTTAAAAATTTAAGAGATGTGATTAGACACTCTGTTAATGGCCCTTGTATATCTTAGCAATTTTGAGTTTGTGTAGCTATTTGAAGCCCTCGTGGAAAAGAGGACTACACATTATTTTGGTGTGGTTCTTAAAATAATAAAAAAAAATCCAAATGGTTAAATAAATTGTTGTTTCTCATTTATATTTGTGGTGTTATAATATTCTAGAAAAGACTAAATATCTTGCTTATAGCCAAATTACAGACCTTAAATTTCTTATTCAAAAGAACAGTTTCAATTTTTTTTTCTGCATATGAAATTGGTAATAGTTTAACCAAAACCAATGACTTAAAATACAATCACTATTTAGCTTTTCCTGGCTTTAGGGGTAGATCTGTTCAACATGAAAATTAAAACTAGAAATACTACAAAAGGATCAAAATATATCAACAGTTGAAGACATGGGAGGCCAAAGCTTGGTTGGAAATTGGAAAATTAATAAGAAATCTTAGCATGATACATTTTAAACTGGAAGGGAACTCAGAGGTCTTCTAGTCAAGGGACATCAAATTCAAATAGAAACAGCGTTCACTAATCCATAAAGGATAACTGTAGGTGGCATATGGACTTAAAATATAAGATCATCTAAGTTTTATTATCATTTTATTTATTTTGTTAAATATTTCCCAACTGCATTTTAATCTGGTTTGGGCTATACTCAGGAGTGCTGCTGGCCCTATGGGTTCCACATTCTCTGTTTTGACCCTGAGTTTTATTCTACTTTTCTCACTTTGAGGGCAGCTAGGTGATGCAGTGGTTAGAGTGCTGGACCTCAATTCAAATCCAGTCTCAGATATTTAGTAGCTGTGTGACCCTGGGCAAGACATTTAACTTCTATTTGTCTCAGTTTCTTCATCTATAAAAAGGGGATAATATAGCAATTACATCTCAGGGTTGTTGTGAGGGTTAAATGAGATAATAATTGTAAAGCATAGGGAACATAGACATTAGCTATTGTCATTTTATAGTTGAGATACTTGAGGCCCAAAGATGTTAAGTGACTAACCTGAGGTCACACAGGCATTAAATAACCATAAGGAGGATGAGAATCCACAACCTCTCATTCCACAGTCAGTTCTCCTTCCACCAGAGTGTCTTAAACAGATTCTAAAATCGGAATTATTCTTTCAGATACGGCATTCCTGACATTGTCATAGATTGTGTTTTGGCAATACATCTACTAATTGTGATGGAGATGTTATTAAACCCACCACTTAAAGAAAAGACATTCCTTAAAATCAAACCAGGGCAGCAGTCACCCTGCATAACAATGTGAACTTTCTTCCCAATGAAATTGGTGGAGTTTTCTACAGAATTTATAAGAGCCATCATCAAAATTACATCCATGTGAAGAAATGAGGCATAAGTAGTCTTTTTATGGTATTTGCTGCTTATGTCCTTCCCAACTTTTATTTCTTAAAACAGCCCAAATATGAAATGATGTCTTTAAAAACAGGGGTTGGGGTTAACTAATCTTTAAGAGTCTTACTAGCTCTAAAGTCTCTTAAATCTATGGAAACTCATTGGTACAAACAAGAATATTAAGCTCTTCTACTTTAACTTTTTAAGGGTATTAAAGTTTAGTTACAGTATAGGCAGTTTCCAACTTATAAATGGATTTTTTTTCTAAAATATGGAACTTAAACATATTCTCTCATAGAAAGAATGTTATAAATTAGTAATGAGTTCCCAGGCCAACAAAAACCTTCTTTAACCTCTAATGTACCTTGAAATCTTATATTGTATTAATCAGCAGTACTCAAGAAACTAACTCCTATCATGTCATAGTGGGAAGAATGCTAGATTTGGAGTCACAGCAGTTAATCACAATTCCTACTTCTGTCCTTTACTACATCTACTTCTTGGTCAAATAATTTAACTTCTTTGAACCTCATTCCTCTCATCTGTAAAGTGAAAGGATTTAACAAGATGTCCTCAAAGTTTTTGACCTACCACCTAAAACTGTGATCCATATTTCTTTTAAAATCAGTGAAAACTGGTTTGACTGACATGGTCACTAACTCTCAAAAACACATATGACAAGGGTAACAAGTCCAAAGACTAGGCATTAGCCTTTTAAATCTCTTGCTTTAACAGTACCATTAGTGTTAAGTTCCTTATTTCTCTGCCCCTCTTTCCTCATTCCTTATTTGGTAATTTAGAATATGTATTTTGTTGTTGTGAAGATTAGTCATATCTGATTCTTGACCTCATTTTGGGTTTTCTTGGCAAAGATATTGAAGTGATTTGCCATTCCATTTTCTAGCTCAATTTGATGAGGAGGAAATTGAGGCAAACAGGGTTAAGTGACTTGTCCAGAATCATGCATCTAGTAAGTGTCTGAGGCTACATTTGAACTCAAGTCCTCCTGAATTCAGACCCAGCATTCTATCCACTGAGACAACTATATGACCAATTTAAAAAATATCCTATCTTGAATGGTTCTAGAGTTTATAGGGCAGCCTCTCATTGGCTTCATACTGGCTCTTTGTTTAAAACCTTATATGCATTTAAACCTCAAATAGTTATAAACCTTCAACTGGGGTGGCTATCACCCTAGTATGGAAATTATCACCCAGTAACATCCCTTTCATTATACTGGAGTAGGTTAAGTGGACTCTGAATTTTGAATTTTTTTTCAAGTATTTCAATATGTAGTAGTACAGTTGCATCTAAAAGGAAACTTAAAGGAATCTAGAACAATACCTTCATTTTATAGATGAAAAACTGTCCCACAAAGTAGTAAAGTGATATGTTCAAGTTTTTCTCAGTTCAAGTTACTGGCAGGTATGTCCTATTTTATTGGGACATGGACAGGCAGGGACTTAGGAGGGGTAGGATTATAAGCTGAAAATAGAGGATACCTAGGGCTTCCA
>CM053596.1:222306682-222332270 GCA_028646575.1 Pseudocheirus occidentalis | reverse complement strand
AGGGTGCTGACTTTTTCCCCTGAACTAGATAAATGATATGTTTGTTTGATTAAAGAAAGATTGTTAACCCATTTTGAGTTGCTTTCCTTCAGAAAAGCAGATCTAAAAACCTGTGCTAGCAGCTGCCCTGGGTATGCTAGCGTGCTTGCTGATACAAGAAGTCATCCACCTCTCCCTTTTAACCATTTAACTGTGTAACTAGGTGATCAAGGTGTCATTCAGTCAACAAATCAATGAGATTTGCATTTGAAATAAACTACAACAGATAGTATTCAAAAGAGAGTAGTTCATTAATGTCATGTCAGTGGTCCGTATCAACTCTTGTGACATTAAATATTTTAGCTACCCATATCTCATAATACATGGATATTCCTTTTCTGCTAGAAGTTGTTCCCAGTAGAACATAAGCTCCTTGAAGGCATAAATCAATTTATAACATTGTATCCTCAAAGTCTAGACTAGCACTTCTTACCTAAGAGGCATTTAATTCTTGCTAGCTGATACAATGAGTCAACAAAGGACCCTCCTAAGAGGGTTCACAAGAGGGCAAAGAGCAACCATGTGGGGCTTTGTAGCTTAGACTTACCTTTTTGGTTTAGTCATACTGTGCTTGTGTGTGTGTGTGTATGTGTGCACGCGCTGTTGTCAAGACAAAACATAACATACATCTGTGTCAAATTTCTTTATTCAAAATGAGGAAAATAACTGGTTTCTGTCTGCCTCCCAAGGGTGTTGCCAAGGTTAATGAGGAAAATTATTCACTGATGATCCTAGAGCTGCATGTCAAGTTTATTGAATTAAAGACAACATGGAAACAGAGGTAGAAAACATGGTGAGATTGTAAAGTATCCATTGTAATATTCCAAAGGTAGATTTCTCAGGTCAGGTTAAGAGTTTTATGAAATTATTTCAATAGGTAAGTATGCATCTAGTTAAAAAGTTTTAAAATGGATTTAAATTATTGTTTGACAAAGGAAAATATAACTGTAAAAGGACTTTAATATGAAGTTCAATTTCTTCACTGTACATGAGTTTATATGTGCACATTTATATATGGTTTCCAAATATTTACTAATTACTTGAAGATTGTCTGTGAATCTGGGACTAAAAACAGATTTCCCTGATTGCCCCTTCACATTTAAGAGAACTCTTCACTGGTAGTGCTAGAATCATTTTAAACTATTCTGCTTGTAAATCAAACTTAAGTTCATTATTAATTTTTAAATCTTTATTTCAATTGTCACATTGTGAGCTAACTTCTTTTGGGGAAGGCAGTGAGAGAGAATAAAGCACTGGGAGTTAACTTTCCATTCTCAACAATGTTCTCAGCAGCAAAAGGCAAATTCTGGGCCAGATGATCTCTAAATTCCTTCTAACTTACATTCTACAGTTTATTCTGCCTGGGTTTTTCAACACTCTGATTTTAAAGCATCAACTGGATTAATATATTAAATAGCTCCCAAAATCCAGTGGCCTAAGCAGTGAATTTGATTTTGAAAATCTCATTTCTTGGTAAGGATTGGGCATCATTCATAACTGATAGAGACCTACCAATTTTATCTTCCCTGTGACAAAAACTAGATCACTAATGACTTGCTACACTTCACTATGGCATTGTCAGTTTGGGGGTGAAACACAGACAAATCAAAGTTAAGCCTCATGAATTCTTCAACTGGAGATGCTACCTGAAGAATACATCACAGCTTACTAATATCTACACACCTGGTATTGAAGCAAAACACAACCAGTTTTCCCATCCTACAGAGTCCACAATAGTAAAATTTACATCAGAATATCTTCTCCTGAAAAAAATATATCACTCCTAATTCTGACTCAAAGCCAGAATAGAAAAGTAACTATAAGTGTTTTACTTTGTTAGGGGTTGGCATATTTCCTTAAAATCAAAATAAGTTCAATTATGCCAAAGTCTCAGACATTTCCTGTATAGACTAGAAGCCCAAGGCTGGACCACACGTTCTAATTTGGAGCATTTGACATAAATGAAAGCATTCGCTCCCACCCCGGTTCTGCCTTTGGTGAAGCCCTCACATCCTAGCCTGCCAAGCTGTATCATTCCTCTCTTCTTCTCCCTTCAACAGACACTGATTTACCCCTGGGAACCAACTCGAGGCAGTAGTCTCTGAACTGGGATGCTATTAGGAATGTTCGATTCCAAGTAATATAATGGACAACAAGGAAAGAGACATACGTGAAGGAAAAACGATTATAAAACAGTGGTTTAAAAAAGGAAGGGTGAGGGTGCATCGGGATAAGGCGGGGGAGTAGAGGCGTGAAAGAAAAGGTGGAGGTTTGAAATCAAACGAGATAAAATATCTTTTTTTTTCAATCTGCCAATATCAGTTTCCTTTCCCATTGGAGGTAAATTAATGAGACTGACAAAATCGAAATTTTGCTCCGCCTCAAATCCCAATAAACATCTTAAATAAAACCGCTCTTCGTGGAAGTCTTTTCTTAACTGCTCCATCTCCCTCTTCCTCCTCCTTTGCGCTTTTAAAAAACCCCTCACTCTGTCAAGCTTTGTTTTCAAATATCCTCTACTTTCCTGTGTGTGTCTGTGGTGTGTGTGTGTGTGTGTGTGTGTGTGAGAGAGAGAGAGAGAGAGAGAGAGAGAGAGAGAGAGAGAGAGAGAGAGAGAGAGAGAGAGAGAGAGAGAGAGAGAGAGAGAGAGAGAGAGAGAGAGAGAGAGAGAGAGAGAGAGAGAGAGAGAATGAGAGAATCCCTTTATCCCTTTTATCCCTTTTTCTTTTCTCCCCTGTCTTCTTCCCAGGTAGCTTATTTGCGCGGCTGCAACTCCTCTGCTGCTGCTGCCGCCGCCGCGGCGGTGGTTTGCTGCTATTGCTGCTGCTACGTGGGCTTCCTCCACCTGCTCCAGTGAATGAACGAATGCTGCCACTGTCTCAGTCACTGCCGCTGCTGTTGCCTCTTGCTGCTGCTGCGGCTGCCTCAGCTACTGCCGCTTATCAGGAAAGGCCTGCCGAGTGGGGCAAAGACCCGCCCAGTCAACCTTCTTATAGGCGATCTAGGGGCGGGTCTCCAGGAGTAGGAGGCGGTGCAGCGCCACCCCACTTGCCTATAAGGAGCTGTACACCACCCGAGTGCTGATTCCAGCCCTCCTAGCAAGGAGGTGGATTCCGCTGCCAGTAGATCTCCACAGCGCTTGTTGCTGCAGTTCGGTTGGGGCTTGCACCTTTAAGGAGTGGGGGAAGAGGAAGAAGAGGAAGAAGGACGAACAGCAGTTACAGCAGAAGCAGCAGTAGCCCGAGGAGGAGGGCAAGGAGGTGGAGGAGGAGGAGAGGCAAGACCCCCAGTGACCATTTTGGTCTTGTGTGGCTGGGCTCGGGATGGAGTGAACAAGCTAGTGACTGGAAGAGGGGGGGTGGGTCGGGGTGGGTGGGGGGAACACTGTGCAGAGGCTAGAGAGAAAAAAGGAAGCTCGACTGGTCCCTGCGAAATTCGGGATTAAATTGGGAGAGACCGCTTGAGGGAAATGGATTCTGTACCCTCACTGGCCAGCGTTTTGACTTTACTATTCTCCGTCTTGTGGCATATAGGATCTGCAGCTACAAACTGTAAGTAGCCAGAGTCGGGGAAAGGAGCTGGGAGATGGGGCACGGACAGTTAGCCACCTTCTGTATCTATCTTATTTTTCTTCTTACTCGGTTAGGAGAGAAGCTGCCCATAGGTGTGGATCTCTTCCTCGAATCCTTCTAAAAGTTAGCTATGTTTAGATTCACCAGCTTTGCTAGGTCCCTTGTCTTTAAATCCTAAAATTCAAAGTTGTAAGGAAACTGAAGGTCTTTGCTCTTATCCTGCAGCTAAGTCTTTTCCTCCCAGTGTCTTCCCTAGATGGGAAGCTTTCCTCTGATCCGGCTTCTCGGGAGAACAGAGCTTGGCTCAGACTGTATGACACTTGGGGTTGCTAGCGTTAGAGAGATTCTCTGAGCCACCTCTCGCAGTGACAGTGGCTGATTTCTGAATGCAGCTCGGATTTTCAGTATGCTCAGAACACTACAATATATGGCTTTTTAAAAAATTTCCATCCCACCACCTCCACTACCACCGTCACCAACAGGCAGATTGCTTTTGGGGTCTTTAACAAACACACTCTTCAACAATGATTTGATTATATCCCTGCTAGGAGAGACATTGCAGGATACGTGAGCTGCACAATCAATGCCTAGCCCCATTTAGGAGGTAGGGATTTGACACCCCCCTCCCAATATTTGTGACAACACATTCATGATCAGCCAAAATATAGACACACCAGAATTCAAAGCCTAACCTCATCAGTGCAGAATGTTTGGTGTAATGACAATGAGGGTTGGACACCCAGAAATCCCGGCCACCTGCACTGTGCTTGTTGTGTATGTAAAAACCCAGTTCGTCAAACTTGAATGAATTGTCAATCCCTTCAGAAGCTGGAGACCAACTACTTAGCTCCCTTGCCAGACTGGGGAATATGGAGTTCAAATGCTCTGGAATCCCTGAGATGAAGGAGAACACAATTAAGCCATCTCTGAGATTTCAGAAGATGATCATACAGTGTTTTCCAAAGTTCTCACACCTCCTCCTCCAATGTTGGTGCAGGCTTCCTTATATTGGCATGGTTGTAGTCATGCATGTTGAAGTGAGTGGAGGGGTATTAGTACCAAAGTAACCCCTTCTTCCTCTCTCACTGCCCTTGGTGCAGTAGTCCTGACAAGACACACATCTAGAAAGAACAGAATCAGGCATAGTTTAAATAGCTGAGATAACCTCAGACAACGCTATTACTTTTATCACTAGTCAGAAGTTCAGAACATTAGAAATCCAGAAGGCTTATTCACAAGCCCTTATAAAGATTTTATCGAAGTTTGCAAGCTAAGAAGGAATTGAGAGAGTCATTCTCTCTACTAGGAAGACTCCAAACGTCCTTGGCATAAAAATTAGGTCAGAAAAAAGGTAGGGACAGAGTAGCATCTGCTGAAGTTTTGCCTATGTGTGTTTATGAAATTGATCCTATGGTGCCTTAGAAAAAGAATCTCTTCTGGCTGATATTGGTGTGAGGAAGTTAAGTACTGAGGTAGTTTTTCTATTCCTAAGAACACTAGAGGTCAGTATTGTCTTAATGATGCAAAGGTGTGGTGTCAAAAGTAGCTGAATTTTCCATATATCATATTTTTCTGTATGAAGAAACTGACTACTTTGAATGTAGAATCAAAGTGAGAATGAGGGAGGGGAGCATTTTCAAGAAGTTACTCCAATGGTAGCAGATGTTTTGTATGGGAGAGTTTTTAATGAACAGATGTAAAATAAAGACATTTTCTTTAAATTATTTGAATTATGGATCATGTTTTAATAATGTACATAAACTCTAACCGGCATGGATTGAAGACTGAGATTTGTCATTACTAATGCAGCAATAAAGCAATCTCAAACATTTAAAAGCAAACGTTGCACAAAATGAGTTTTACTATTTTATCAGTGACATTTTAATGTCCCTATTTTCAATCAACATTTCTATTTAATGCACACATACAGCTTCCTAAACATTTGTGAATCAGGATTCAGGCATAATGAGCAATCCTCTTATTATAATGTACAGCATTTATTTATTCACTAAGAAAACAGTTACTTGCAATGAATTAATCCTGTACATACTTGTTGGTGGTTCTCAGTACTTTTGATTGTAGAGCCTATGACATTGGTTATCAATTGGTTCAAACTCTGCTATATTCTGGGGTGCACAGATAATCTTGAAATGTAAAGAGCAATGACTTTATACATATATATATATATATATATATGTATATTTATAGTCATTTACCACTAGCATAGTTGAGTATTCAGAAACACAAGGTGAAATGTTATAATTCTAGAGTTGGAAAGAAACTTAGGCCAAGAATCTACCTGAAGCACAAATCATAACTCCAGTGTCTCCAAAAAGGTGATCACCCTTATATTGTCTGCTTGCACACTTCCAGTTATGGTGATCTCAATATCTACCAAGATAGTCCATTGCCATTTTTGAGAGAATGAGATATTATAAAGATCTTCCTTTAAAAAAGAGGAAATCTGCAAAAAATGATATTCATCTAGAATAAAATCAGTATAGAAAGTCTACTAAAGATTTTTGAAGGAAATTTTTCCCCAGTCATATGTGCTTTTTTCTACATGTCAAAATGATATTTCAAATCCCTTGTGACAATATCCTTTTATTATGAATTGTTTCACCAAGGGTCTTCATTTCTGATAATAAAAAGAGACTTAATTTGGATAAATGCTGTCTTGTCTTTGATGCTATTCCTATGACTATACATTTTTTTTAAAACTATTTAAAACTTAAGTCAAAATACAGTTGCCTGTTCCTTAAAATAAATCTGGTCATTCTTTCCCAGTCATGGGTTTTATAAATGTGTAACTAAGAAAAATTCTAATAAATCATGTTGAACTAGAAGACTTTATTGAAGTATATTTTGAGACATTTACAGAGATCACAATAAAAACATTTCAAGTTTTCATGATATTAAGTAACTCTAAAGCATGCCTTTTGAATGTTCCCTAAGGATATGAGTTAATTTTCCAAATGTCATGATAATTGTCCAAAAGTTCATAGAAAATCATTTTTGCCTGCAATTCTGAATCTGTGACACCATGAAGTAAGCTACAGCCAAAGAAAATCTAAAGTTAAAAGAGCTAGATACTTCTGCCACAATTGAGGTGTAAGGACATGGTCTAGTTATGTAATAGCTTTGTGCTACAATCCATTAAGGTACTAACCAGAATTTCATAAATTCTCTAAGAAAACCAGTAGCTAATGACTTAATTTTGAAAGAAAACATTAAATAATACTTTCCTTAGAAATACCATCTATTGTCACAGTTACATCTAACTTAGCAAATGCAAAAAAAAGTGAATGGTAACAAAAATGGCATAATTGGACAGATTTTGAACATAAATATAAATAATTAAAGTTATTTGCCTGATTATTATCTTAAATCTGAAAAAGCTAAAGACTGTTTATATACATTGAAGTAAACTTAATGGCAGAGAGAAGGCAGATGCTATGAAGGCACCTAGCCTTGTCTTTTAGGAGAAGGAGGGACTCCACTTTAAATATTTTGGAGAAACCAATGTGGATAATAATTTTCAACCTTAAAGTATAGAAATCCACAAGACCTCTGGAAAACCAAAATCAAAATTCCCAGAGAGTAGAGAGATGATCATTTTAGCACTCTCTAAGTTCTTCATGTATCTTCACATGACATTTAAAGACTGACATAAATGAAGTCAGTGAGTAAATGTTTAAATTCATTTGAAACATTTTTCCCATGGTGGGATGGACTTAAAATGGCTAAAATAATATAAACTTCCACTTGCATCCCAATAGAAAACTAAGCAAAATGAAAACAATTATTATACAGTTAAGAATTATGAGAACATTAATCTCCATGAATATAGATTTAAATGATTTAGCATGTCTGTCCCTTAGAAGAATGATCACTAATCTGCTTGTCTTTAGTCCATAATTCTATGACCAACCTTGATATATGTGGATGTGTATATATGTATGTGTGTAGACATACCTACATATGTATTTTTGCATGCATGTATATACATGACTGTATTCATGCACACATATGTGTATGTGCACATATGTGTATGGATACATGCATGTGTATGTGCATACACACATATTCTATCATTGTAGTTTTCATTTGTCTATGCTCAATATCCAAACTCCTTCTGTTAAAACGTCAGAGCATAACTAAATTGTGATCTGTTGTAATATAGATTTGGATTCATTTAGATCTTATCTAAAATGGTTTATTTATAGGAGAGATCTCATTATAACATAACTTTTTCCCAACAGCTGCTCCTAAAGCCTGGAGCTGACAGGAGAATCTAGTGTAGATATTTAAAGTGAAAGATGACATTCTGTCATGTATGGAATGCCAAAAAATGCAGTCTGAGCTAAGGAGATTGGGGTTTTGTTCTAATTCTGGAATTAACTTTGTGTGGGACCTTGGGCAAGTCATTTTCCCACCCTAAACATCTTTTTTTTTGCCATAAAATTAGTGGTGCCCTTGTCATGTAAGGTCCCTTCCAGCTATAGATTCATTTAAATGTAGATTCTGTACCTTGGATGTCAGTTCTAATGGCTTCCATTTGACAACAGATTCTAAGGAAAAGAGCCTTCCTATTTCTAACTCTTTTTATAAACAAAAGCCTCTGTAATCCTGCTGGTGGCAGAATTTTATTTTATACAAAATAATGGTTATTATTTGTAGTGGCCTTATAATGTACTGAGAGGTCAGCTATTAATAATACTTTATGTCGATATAGTGGGAAGAGCAATAGACTTGGAGTCAGGACTCTAGAAGACACCATTTACTAGGAATTTGACCCTGACCATCACTTAGCCTCAATTTCCTATGTCTAAAATGTCCATAAAAATTCTTCCTATACCAGCCTTTTGTGGTTGTTGTTTAGCATAAAAGATCATGTAAAGGTGAGCTTTTGTTGTTCTTTTTATCATCACAGTTGCTATATGTAAAATGGAACAGAAGTACAACTATTTCACCTATACTCACAGAAATTAAGGAATTGCTCATGAAATATAGGCAAGCCCAAACTCTGCTTTCATAACTTTCCTCTTATGAGAGTATGCTTGACTTCTTATTCATGTGTTAAAAGGCCATTTGCTACTAAAAGAGAAATCCTTTTCAACCAACAGACCTCAGTGCCAAGTTTGAGCTAATTTTATTAACTTACTTTATGAAATTTTAATGAGCATTTACTATGTAGCCTGGAAAATATAGTGGAACTTTGCTAGAGACATAGTTTGTTATGCGCTGCCCTAGTCAGTGTGAGGTAGCACTGTTTTAAATTTCATCCCGTGGGGTTCAGTTAACAACATTCCCTAAGAACCTTCTTATGAAATAGTCCTAGGTCAAGAACCTCAGGGATGACATATAGAGCTTCAGCTTCCTACTTTAAAATATTTCTGAGATGTGACTCAAATGCCAGTGCTGTATGCAGATGGATATCTTTTTTGGTCATGCACAAAGTTCATGAGGTATACCATTACATAATTCAAGGTAGAAAACAGAAGCCAGGTTCCTCAAGACAGAATTAGATACAAACTCCAGAGTTCACTGAAGGCAACATGATGTATTTTCCAATGTTTCTGTGACTGCCTCCATTCATTATGACAAATGAGGGCTATAGAAGTGAGCAAAGATGTTCTGTTTTCTGAAATGAAGTTCTTCTCTGGGAATACCAAACTACTGTATTCTCAGTGCACTGTATTTCATATTTGCATGGCATTGTATAGCATATACTGTCTAGATCCATCATCCTGATGGATCCTCCAGTGCCTAAATTATGCTGGGGGGGTTTTGTCAGTAAAGTGAAGACTAGTCATTAAGGAATGTGTAATTAAGCCTGAACATCCCCATTCTTATCCCTCTGCTGAAAAGTAAGTCTGAGCATCATTACCAGCATCAGGGGCTTACTTGGTGTAGATAGTAACATAAAAAGCTGGGGGTGCCATGTTGAGTTTCTATCATTGATAATTGATTTGCTGGCATCACTTTGGTGTTCTCTATATTTCTAATTGCTTTTGTGCAAATTCTTGAGGATTGATTAATGCCATCTGTTCACTGGATCATCTGAACTGATTGAGTTTTAAGAGATGACAACAGTAATGCAGAAGCTAGAAAGAAAGCGAAGGGAAATGCCAAAACATTGTTCATGATGTACATTATTTTTAACTACCCGCCCTTGGAAGCAGTAAAATCCCTCAGAAGACACTCCAAGGCAGATACCAGTTGAAGGAAATTTTCCTGATGGACAGATGTTATGTAGGTGTTAGTCCTTAGGCATTATTCTGTGTGTGTGTGTGTGTGTGTGTGTGTGTGTGTGTAGCTTGCAATAATGCTCTCCCTCTCCTTCCTTTCCTTCATCCTTTCCTCCTCTTTTTTATCTCTCACCTTCTCTGTCTTCCTCCCTCTCATCCATACTCCCATCTTCCTTTCCTTTTCCTCTCTCTCTTTCTCCCTTTAACTCCCTCCCTACTCTCCTGAAGATATTCCACATTTTGCTTGAGTTTGGCAAATGATATCTTGAGCTAATGATTATATTAATGATATGAGAGCAAAAGAGGGATAGTGTAAAGTCTATCTGATTAAAATGCTGAATTGATGTACCCACATGGACAGATACAATAAAAATTAATTCCTCCAGGACATTGGATTACCAGAGTTGACCTTATGCATGGGTAGATTGGACTCCATAATATGTTTGTTTGCTTTTTTATGACAGAGAAAGCACACCTGCCCCTCAGAAGATGTCTCCCACCACTTAATCGAATACCAATTACAATGATTTGATATTAATTAGGATTAGAATAGGGATAACTCTAGGAAGGAAAAAAAACTTACCTTTAAACAAAAATCTAAATAAAATATAAACCACCTGGTTGTTGACTGAGGCAGGACTCCTGGGTTCCCTAGATATGTTAAAGATAACTTCTTTTCACAACAGTCCTTGTTGTGATTAAAATGACTTCCCATCAGTTGCATAACTCATAAGTATTGGAATAGGAATTTAAACACAGATTTCCTAACTCTTAGTCCAGTGATCTTTAAATTACAACCTTCTTTGGAGGCAAAGGAAAACGTAGGGGAAAGGTAATTGTGCCAAAGGTTGACTCTTCTAGGTTCTCAATTTTGCACATGTAAGAGATGGCATTTTACATGTTTCCAACTTGAGCAAATGGAATAGGGGTCTCCCATTACTGAAATAATCAGTCTTCCTTGAACCTCTAAAGGGTAGAAACCTGCATAACAAACCATTCTGTAAATGGAGTTAGTGTGGTTATTTCTCCTTTGAAGTTCAATTTTCCATATCAATTTTCCAAGGAAAGATAAAATGGAAAAGTGTACTCCATTCTCTTTTATAATAAGAGAAATGACTGACTGACAAAAAAATTGAGAATTAACTTCATTTGTTCCAGGAGAGAGAGTAAGGATATAGTCTTCAAACCCCAACTCAAGTTAGAACAACATGTACTGAAATCATTCTAATGTATATGATTTCTTCCCTTGTACCTAGACTCCAGGAGAGTATAACATCCAGACTGAGGTCTGTGATGCATGCAATTGAATGCTAAATCTAGTAAGAGTCTACTCATAAAGGACCCAGCAATAAGAAAATTTAAGAAAGTACCTTACTCAGAAAACCAACAAGCAAAAACACTCAAACTACTACCAAACTGAAGAGACAAACACAATAAAGCCATTACAGGAGAGAGAATATTTAACCCCCCTCCCCCTGTCTGTTAGTAGTTGAAACAAGTCGGGATGGTTTAAAAAATTATCCCAGCTGATGCTTAGAAGACAAAGAACTGTACAGAGTTGGAGAAAGTAGAGAAGTGATACAGTGATTTCTCCCCATTTCCCAATCAAGCAGGATCCATTGCTGAGCATGCTTTTGTGTTTGTTTGTTTGTTTGTTTATTTACAGAGATCATCAAATCTTGGCAGTGGTGGGAAACTTAGAAATCATCTGATTATTCGTTTCACAAAAGAGCTGAACTGAAGTGAATTGTTCAGAGTCATATCTAGTATATTGCAAGATCAAGGGCTAGAATCCCAAAGTCGTGATTCATCGTACAGTGCATTCCCCTCTGCTACACTAAACTGCTTCTTTCTGTCTCTCATTCTGTGTGTGTCTCTGTGTGTATGTATATGTATGCACACATTGCACACATTTATGAAGGGGATTAGAGAGAGGAAATTGAGAGTTGATGATGAGATTGGAAAGCAGATTTTAAGGAGTGAGGTTAAGAATCTGAAGAACTAGTTTGATAAGAAAGAACAGAATAGAGGAAACTGTACCACAAATTAGGTGTGGATGTGTCACACACACACACACACACACACACACACACACACGCATACAGAGATCCCTTACACATTGCAGGAGTTAGGAGTGTGGGACACCTGTGATCTGGAAAATCTGCATAAAATGTTTTGGCCCTCCTATTGTATCAGAGAAAAAGAATGATATATTATGATATTAAAAGTTAAATATGTTGATATTATACAATGCTATACACATATTTTATTCATTTCTGAGATTCTAAACTTGTTTCTGTCTTGTCTGCTGGCCTTTGTATGTCATCCGCGACTTCTTCAAAACTCCCCCAAAATTCCCATTGAGTTTCTTATGCTGACTCACAATAACTACAATGGGGAAAGCTGCAGTGTAGTAGGGATAACTATATATATATATATACACACATATATATATATGTATACACATGTACGTCTATATCTATATATGTTTCTCAATGCATATTTGTTTGTATATGTATATGTCTGTCTATCTCTCTATCTACTTATCTATCATCTATCTATCTACCTATCTCTATCTATCTCTCTATCTCTCTACCTATCTATCTATCTATCTATCTACCTATGTGCTGTTGTTTAGTCACGTCTGACACTTTGTGACTCCATTAAGGGTTTTCTTGACAAAGATACTGCAGTGGTTTGCCATATCCTTTTCTAACTCATCTTTTACACATGAGAAAACTGAGACAAAGTTAGGTGACTTGCAAAGGCTTAGAAAACTAGTAAGTGTCTGAGGCCAGTTTTGAACTTGGGTTTTCCTAACTGTAGGCACAGAACACTAGGCATTGTACCATGTACCCATCATCTACCTATAGATATAGATGTAGATGTAGATGTAGATACAGATATAGAGATAGAGATATCACTTAATGTGTATGCACATATATATGCATATAGACACATGAATAAATGCATGTATGTGTGTATGTGCATGTATGTGGATGTATATATACATATATGTGTATAGATGCATACTTTTTATGTGTGTATATATACTTGTGTGTGGATAATAACTGAAAATAGAGTCTGTTTGGACAGACACAACAGAAAGTTTTAAGAAGGATCACTATGTTTGATCTACTTCATTTGATTACAGGCCATTACTATATTCCCCTTGGAAAGGCAAATACAGGGGACAATTATGAGATTGACTAAACTTGTCTTTATTTCCCCTTTCTCAACTCTTTCTACTTCCTCCACAAAATCTAAAATATTTTCTTTCCTGTGAAAACACGATTGAGTAAAGATCTGATAAACCAATTTCCACCAAGGTATCCATTCTTCCCATGGAGGATAGAATTCTAAAATTTGAATTTTTTATTTTCCCCACTTACATGCAGAAGTGATTATAACTTTGTCTTTTTAATTTGAGTTCCAAATTCTCTCCTTTCCTACCTCTCCGCCCACCCTTGAAAAGGCATGCACCTTGATATAGATTGCACATATTGCTATCATGCAAAAAATATTTCCATAGTAGCCATGTTGTAAAAGAAAACACAGGCAAAAAAATGCAAGAAAAATGAAGTAAAAAAATGCCTCAATCTGCATTAAGATGACATCAGTTCTTTCTCTAGAGATGGATAACGTTTTTCATCAATAAGTCCTTCAGAATTATCTTAAGTCAGTGTATTGCTGAGATTGCTGAGAATGGTAAGTCATTAATAGTTGATCATGATATTACAGTTCCTATGTACAATGCCTTCCTAGTTCTGCCAGTTTTACTTTGTATCATGTCATGGAAGTATTTCCAGGTTTTTCTGAAACCATCCTGTGCATCATCTGTTATAATATTCCATCGCATTCATATACCACAACTTATTCAGTCATTCCACAACAAATGGGCATCCCTTCAATTTCCAATTCTCTGCCAACACTAAAAAAAATTTATAAATATTTTCCTCCACATAGGTCCTTTTCTTTTTTGTTTTTATCTCCTTGAGATACAGACCTAGTAGTGGTATTTCTGGGTCAAAAGGTATGAATGGTTTAATAGACCTTTGGATTGAATTCCAAATTACTCTCCACTACTCCACACTCTTCACTACTCCAACAGTGCATTAGCATTTCAATTTCCTCACATCTCATCCAACATTTGTAATTTCCATTTGCTCTCAGATTAGCCAATTTGATAGGTATGGGGTGGTACCTCAAAGTTATTTTAATTTGCAGTCTAATCAATAGTGATTTAGAGCATTTTTTCATATGACTATAGATAGCTTTTCTTCTTCATCTGAAAACTGGTTATTCATATCCTTTGACCATTTTTCAAATGGGGAATGTCTCTTGTCTTTAAATTTGGCTCAGTTTCTCTATATATTTGAGAAATGAGGTCTTTATCAGAGAAACATGCTGCAACTTTTTATTACTGTGTATTTTCCCCTCATTTATCCTTTTCTCTCATTTTTTCACCCTATCCTTCCTCAAAGTGTTTTGCTTCTGACCATTGTCTCCATCAATCCATCCTCCCTCTATCAACCACACAAGCAACTCTTCTCTTATGCATTTCATCTCCTACTTTTCTGTAGGCTAAAAGAAATTCTTTATATAGTTGAGTGTATATGTCATTCTGTCGTTGAGCCAATTCTGATTAGAGCAAGATTCAAGTACTTCCATCCCTGCTTTCTGCATCTTTCCCTCTAGTGCAAAAGTTATTTTGTACCTCTTTTATGTCAGGCTATTTACTCTATTGTCTCTCCTTTCTCCCTTCTCCCAGTGCATTCCTCTTTTTCACCCCTTAACTTTTTTTATATCATCCCATCACATTCATTTCACTCCCATGCCTTCTATATATTCTCCTTCTAACTGTCCTAATAATAAGAAAACTCTTCAGGGTTATGATTTTCATCTTCACATGTAGAAATGTAAACAGTTTAACCATATTGAATTCTTTATAGTTTTTCTTTCCTGTTTATCTTTTTATGCTTCTCTTGGGCCTTGAATTTGAAAGTCAGATTTTTCTATTCATCTCCGGATTTTCCATCAGGAATGCTTAAACTCCGTATTTCTTTGAATATCCATCCCAACCTCCACCCCAGAAGACTATACATTTGTTTTTTTTCTGCATAGGTGATTCTTGGTTGTAATCTTTGATCCTCTGCCCTCTGAAAAATCATATCCCTTTACTGCTTTAATATAGAGATGATAAAATTTGTGGTATCCTGAATGTGGCTCCATGATATTTGAGATATTTCTTTTTTGACTGTTTGCAGTATTTCTCCTTGACCAGGCAACTCTGGAATTTGGCTATAATATTACTGAGAGTTTTCCTTTTGGCATCTCTTTCATAAGGTGATTAGAGGATTCTTTCAATTTCTAATATACCCTCTGGTTCTAGAGTATTAAGGCAGTTTTCCTTGACATATTCTTGAAAGGTAATGTCTGGGGTTTTCTTTTCTAAGTTTAGTTTTTTTTTCTTTTTAATCACATCTTTCAAGTAATCCAATAATTCCAAAACTATGTCTGCTGGATATATTTCCAAGATCATTTGTTTTCCAAAGAGATACTTCATATTTCCTTCTATTCTTTCATTATTTTGATTTTGATTTATTGTTTATTTATGTCTGATAAAGTCATTAACTTCCACTTGCCTGATTTCTAATTTTTAAGGAATTATTTTCTTCAGTGAGCATTTATACCTCCTATTCCATATGGATGATTCTAATTCTGAAGGATTTCTTTTTTTCAGTGACTTTTGTAACTTTTTTCCCCGTGTGACTAATTCTACTTTTTAAGGAGTGCCTTTCTTCAGTGAATTTTTGCATTTTTTTCCATTTGGCCAATTCTACTTTTTAAGGAGTTCTTCTATTGAGTGAATTTTTTTGCCTCTCTTACTCTTTAGTCTATCCTGGTTTTAAGGTGTTATTTTCTTCTTTACTTTTTTGTGCATTCTTTACCTAGTTATTGACACATTGACCATTTTTTTACATGATTTTCTCTCTTCAATTTCATTCCATTCCCCAATTTTTTCCTTTATTTCTCTTATTTGATTTTTAAATTTTATGAACTCTTCTAAGAATTCTCATTTGTCTTGAGACCTGTTCACATTTTTCTTTGAAGCTTTAAATGTAGAAGTTTTAAGTTTATTATCTTCTTCTGAGCTTGTGTTTTGATCTCTGTCACCATAGTAACTCTCTGTGGTCAAGTTCTTTAACTTGTTTGTTTGTTTGCACATTTTTCTAGCCTAATTATTGACTTTTAACTTGAGCTAAATTTTGGCTCTGTTCCTAAGGTGGATGGAATACTGTTTCAAGCTTCAAGTTTTTTAGGCAACTGTTTTCAGAGGTAGTTCTGAGATTTTATTAATTTTCAGTTCTTTCAAGACATTGTGGTCTAAGAAGAGATTTGTTTACCACTCTCCTGGCCTGTGCTCTGAGAGACTATAAGCACTCTCTTCTACTGTGGAACTGTTACCAGGTCACAGTTACTCTGCAAGTTCAAGCTCTGATATGCTTTGCTCCTTTTCACCCCAGGATTGTGACTCAGGACGGCCACTTTTAAACCCCTCTATGGGCAGTAAAACAGAGTCTTATACTCAGTGCCAGCAAAGAGACCTCTGCAATGCAATCTTCTTTTGACTAGTTTTCCAACTGCCTTACCATCTGTGGGCTGAGACCCCAGAAGCCACGGTTGCCACAGCTTCTGTGTCTTATTCAGTCACTCCAAAGGCCTCCTGTTGTTTTACTAGGGTGGATCCTACACTGTTGCAACCTAAGTTGAACTACATTCTAGTCTCATCTCTATGAGACAGACATTTCCTGAAGAACTTCTGCCACTCAAGAATTTATTTTGAGGAATTATTTAAAGTTGTTTGGTGGGGAATTGAAGAGAGCTTAGTGAAGTTCATGCCTTTTCTCCTCTGTCTTGACTGACACCCAAGGTTAGTATTTTAACAGAATAAAATATCTTTATCTCAAACACTGATACCTATTCCCGGAATTTAAGACATCAAGTATAAGACTGATTAAAGTAGGGAACAGATACACTTGAAATCTTGAAATAGCACATGCCTGTTCTTACTATTTTTCATGCCACTTCTGTGTTTTAGCATTATATCTAAGCACTGAAGATACTGAGTATTATTAAGTCTAGAATCTTTATCTTTCATGTGCTGTCTCTTTTGCCCCTGCATGTACACACACACACATACACACACAGAATCACACAATAATAATAAAAACAATAAGTTCACTACTTTCTATGAGCTAGGAGATCTATATGAATCATCTGAAAGTTTGTGAATAGCCCAGATATACTTTTTGATGCAATCTAAACCTATATATAAAACCCCAAACAAAGGATATTATATCCTCTAAGTTATACCCTACTTTCTCTTTGTCCCTTCTCATTGTCCCTCTCCAAATGTAATCAGTCCTGGATGCCACCCTGACCCCTCCCCACAGGAAGATGTCAATGAGCAAAAATTATCTTCAAGAAAAGTGGTGGTCATTGTTGGGTTTCCATCTAGTTGTTACGTAACTCTATTTCTTGGAAGTAGCTTTAATTCATCCTGACTTTTATGCATTCTGTTCTCTCTTTCCCATTTCAACCAGTGTACCTAGTCATCAGTCTCTAGAATGTAGCTACATTTCTTAGCAAACCAGGATTAGGGAGTGGACCAAGTAATGGTCTTTACAGTTTTTCAATTCAAATAGTTTATATTCCAACTTCATATCTTTGAATCTAAGTCATTAACTGTCCAGGGGTTAAATGATATAAGTGTGGATCTAGGCTTGGACAAAAATAAATCAAGGTTATTCTTCACTTGCAATCGTTATGCATTCTCTATTTTTTATTTATGGCTACTTAAAAAAAATCTGTATCATATTCTAAGACCCAATCAAAATAATCCTAAAAGGTTTCTCTTTGTTTTTTGTGAAATAGCAAGACCAGTCATACAATATCTGACCAATGAAAAGGAAGCAGGGACAGAGACAGTTTAGCATTAAGCATTATAGTTCTTTTTGCCACTTTCTCTGTATAATTATAACAATATTACTGCAAGTAGTAAAAGTCTCTCCATTTGTACTGTTTCTCTACTTGCCTATGTCTATGACCATATCCAATGAAGAATTTTCACTGTTGTTTGCCAATTGCATGTATACAGTGAGACAGAGACAGAGAAAGAGAAACAGAGTCAGACAGATAAACAGAGAAACAGAGACCCAAAGAGAAAAAGTATATCTTCCCTATAGAATACTTCCAGGGTCAGTGATTTCAAAGTTCCTTCACCAATGCATATTGTAAAACTTATTAAGTTTCAGAGATGAGCCTTTATGTTTTGAGCTAGGCCGGTTCCTGGACACCAAACATGCCATCTGTTGTTGAGCCTCTAGCCAAAGATATTAGAGCTCAATAAAGTACCTATATGGTCCTTGGGTTCCACTGGCAACCCAGCATCACTTCCACATCACAATGAGCAAGTGGAGAGGGAGGAATTAGAAGTACCAGATTCCCTGAATAGAATGTGATATATTTGGGGTAATCAGCAGTTTTATACTATTATTTCAAAGTTAATATTACTAATTGAATTGTTTGGATAGCCTTTATGTGAAACTCTTATTCTAGGGAATGTCAAGATTTATTATACTTCAAGGTCAATATTGATTTAGGTGTCACCTCAGTGAGTATTTACCCTCTGGATGATAAATTGAAATAGACATTCAAATGGAAATTAATATATATTCATTTACTGATATGTAATATTGTCTGCCAATGAGATGGATGAATGTTGTCTGGGAGGGAAATAGGAATACTCCCACTGTTTTTACCTCTCAACTGTTGAACTATATTGGTAAGAGTACCAGGCAGAAGGGTTTATATTCTGATTTATCTCGGACTCTTATATTCTACAGTTTGTAAATGCATAATTCTCTCATATGTTTCTTGTAGCATAATGGACTAAAAACTAAGCTGCAGCATAACTTATTTGACATTTCAGTAATGTAAAAATGTGTGTATACATGTGTGCATGTACACATTTTTGTTGTAGTTTGGTGATGGGCTTATGGATAGCTTATAGGTGATACAGATAGCTTATATTTAGGTAAGCTTATAGATAACAAGTCACCTTAGATTAATAACCATACTGGTTTGATAATTAATTTAGGGTAGGGTACGGTTACCCCAGAAACAGGAAGAAATTTTAGCAGTTATCTAAATGAAAAAATACAAGAAGAAGCAGACAGTTATGGGGTGATTCTTTTTGAGAGTACTGATTTGCTGTTTTGAAATAACCCAATACAGTGTCAACTGTATCTAGAAGCCCATGAATGTGTGTGGATGTGTGTGTGTGTTTAATAACTGTCCACTTGTTACTTTTCAGTAGTTTTTTCTAAAAATGTGATTCCATAATAGAAATGATCTTATTGATTTTCTCCATAGTACTGCAGTTATTGTGGAGGTACACTAGTAATTTATACACTGAGTAATGTGTCAACGCTAACAGAACAGCTATGTCAATCACATTATAAAATGGGCAAAGTATTTAAATAAAGATGTATATTGTTTACAAAGTATCCCTTTGGTGGAACACTATTTCTAATAAGAAAAACTTCCTAACACAATGTGTTTTTGTCTTTGTCCTTTACAAACAAGATGGATTATTAGTTTAGTTGTCACCTTGACAAATCCTTCCAAGCCTTTGAATGTCTGATGAAAGACATGGACTTAGGACAGGAGACCATAATTAGGCTCAATCTGTGGCATCACATTCGGGAGAATAAACCCCAGTGAACATTTATTTGTAAAGTTAAGGCAAGTTAAACAAAATCAATTCAGAGAGAAAATGTATAACTCCATTGATGTTTTTATTTTAATCAATATACTGTTTGGGGTAAAGACTTCTGTGTTTTCTACATGAATATTAATTTTGGTTGGCAAATATAATTTGATTTATTGAGTGCTTTTATCTGAGTGCAATATGGTTATGTCAAGACAGTGATGATGTCACTTCATTTGTGTGAAAGGATGCTTAGTCTTCTGGATTGACTCCAAATTGGAAAATGAAAATCCTACTTCTTAGGTGCTGTATTCTTATATTTACTCCAAATTAGAAAGTGCTAAAGCAGAGGTTGCAATCCTCCCCAAAGTGGGGTGCCTAGTAACTGATAATTGCTATTTCTTCTCAGATGCCCAGGAAGGTTATCTGAAAGAAATAGGTAAGAACACTGAAAAGTACCTATCACCATCATCATCATCAAGATCATCATCTTCATCCTCATCATCTTTGTCATGATTAATCAGCAAGTCTATTCCACCAATCAAAGCAATAATTTGAACAAACCAGCTTCATTTTGGATCATGTAGTCTAGAGCTAAAAGTTGTACTAGGGCAGTGGTTCTCAACCCGTGGGTCACGACCCCTTTGGGTGTTGAATGACCCTTTCACAGGGGTTGCCTAAGACCATAAGAAAACACATATTTCCAGTGGTTTTAGGAACTGAGACATTGCTCCTCTATCCATCTCCAGGCTGGTCCACCCACATACAGATATGCCCACAAATGGGTACTAAAGGGTCGCAGCATTAGGAAGGTTGAGAACCACTGTACTAGGGACTATCAAATCCAAAGCTGCCATTTTGCACATGAAGGAATCGACACAGATAAGCTAAGATTCAAATCAGGTTTGATTCTAAGTCAAGTGTTCTGGTCACTTACAAAATTCCAATACCAATGGTAAAGTTAAACTTCATTACCTTTTAGTGATAGCTAGAGAGGAAGCAAAAATAGAGAATATACCAAATTGAGATTCAACAAGGCTGCTTTCTACTTATAGTTCTAGGAGAACTGTGTAACTTTGGTTAAACCCCTTAGTTTCTCTGAGATTTAGCTTCCTTGCACATAAAATGAGGACCTGAGTTCAAATGTCTCTGACATTTACCACCTTATTACCTTGGGCAACAGTTTAAACTCCCTAATCCCTCAGTTTCTTTATCTGTAACATGAGGATGCTGTACACAAAGGCCTCTGATGTCCTTCCATCTCTCTGTTTATGAATTGATGTCTTTCTGATTCCAAAGACCTTCATTTTAGCACATCTACTAGTTCTGTTCTCCAAGGAAGTGCCAGCACCATACTTATTTTACCATGATGATTCTAATTTTATCATATAATCCAAGTTTTTCTCTCAAAAGTTTGTTTAATTCAGAGAAAGCATCTAACATGTGTTAGGCAATTAGAGAAAGACAAATTTAATGAAATAGGTCTCTTCTCTCAAGAAGATTAAAATCTAATGTGAGGCAGTAGGTTGAAGGTGGGGCACAAGGAAGGTAGAAGAGGTGGTCATATGTTATATGTAACTACAATATGGAAAAAATATGGAATTGTATGACATGAATAATGTGCTATTTGAATTCTCATACCACTGAAAACTGAGGGAAGGAAGAAGTATGGTCTAGTTGAATGAACATTAGATTTAGAGTCAAAAGACTCAGAAAATATTACTCCATTTTTCAAGTCTCCTACTTACTGGTTGTGTGAATTGGCCAGTCTCTTCTTATCTCTATATGTCTTTCCTCATCTGCAAAATAAATATCTTGAATAAAATGACCTCTAAGTTTTCTCCTAGTTCTGACACTTTGATTTCTGATTTTTTCCTGATAGTCGAAATAGGAGGAGTTTGGGAAAAGAGAGTACTCCTTAGGAGGGCAAACTGGAGTCAGATGTTAAAACGAGTCTTTGGAGAGATAGCCTG
Organism: Pseudocheirus occidentalis; assembly: GCA_028646575.1. Lineage (NCBI taxonomy): Eukaryota > Metazoa > Chordata > Mammalia > Diprotodontia > Pseudocheiridae > Pseudocheirus > Pseudocheirus occidentalis. The sequence goes on along the minus strand of CM053596.1, from coordinate 222,310,660 downwards.
ACATTTGAAAGAAGGAGCTCTATAACCATAGAGACACTTCAAATATCTTTGCATTTTTCCCTAGAAATTTGATGTCAAAAATTGCCCATCTACTGCTGGCAAGAATATGGACAGGTCCATTTGGCAATCACTTTAAGGCTTCCAGTGCTGGAACTGAAGCAACAAACAAGCAATCATACACATAAATATGTGAATAAATGAGTGAAATTGCCAGGCTTTATATGTAGCTGACTGATTTTTCTCTTTTGTTTTCCCCACAAAACTTCCTCTGTGAAACACTAATTCTGCAGGTGTTTTCTGATATTACATTATAAGATATCCCTGGAAATGTCATGAAATTATCTATTTGGATGTCATTTGCTGATTAAAGCACCTTAAAGATGAAAAATCAAATAAGGCTCTAAGCTTGATTGACTATATCCATTAATTCTTCTCTTTCTTTTTCCTTCTTCCTTTTATATGAAGCAATAATTCCTTCTAAAGGAATGTAATTACTCATTTGACCTTTCAGTATGAAAAAGTCTTGGCTTGTCTTCTAGTAAATGGCTGATGATAACACTTTGTAGGCTTAAAAGAATCAGAACCTCAAACCTTAGAGTTGGAAGGACTCTCAGAGTTTATTTAGGCCACCCTCCTACAAAGTAGAGAAATACCTTTTTATGGTTTTTCTCAAAAATGGTTGTCTACCAGCTTCTATTTCAACATCCCCAATGACAGGGAACTAAGTGCATTATGAGTCAGCCTTCATTTTTATCAAGCCCTAATTTTGTTAAGTTCTTTCTTGATACGTTCTGACTTCCACCTACTGATTTTCTCCTCTACCTTATGGGGCAAAATGCAGAACTCTCTTCACTTTTCCACATTGTAGCCATTCAAATATTCAAAGATTGTTATCATCTTTCTTTTTTTTTCTCCTTTCTCTTAGTGATAAGGATAAGACCTATCTATGTTGTCATTGGAATAGTGAATAAATTTTCTTTACCTTTATAGGTCAACACCTTCTTTTCTCTCTGTCTTTATAGATCAATACTTCTGTGACTTATATACTTATATAGTTGACTCATGAGCTGGGAGACTCTTTTTTTTCCAGGTCACAGAAATATCTTTCAAGGTGGAGGAAAACTTGAACCCAAGTCTTCTTGGCATAGCAGATAGAGTGCTAGGTCTGTAGTCAGAAAGCCTTATGTTCTTGAGTTGAAATCTGGTCACAGACACTTATTAGCTGTGTGACCCTGGGCATATCACTTAACCCTTTTTGCCTCAGTTTCCTCATCTGCAAAATGAGATGGAGAATAAAATGGCAGACCACTTCAATATCTTTGGCACACACAGAACAAAAAAAGTAAAATAAAATAAAACCATGAACAAACCTTTGCAACAAAATGTCAGATTCAACTAAAATGACTGAAAAACAACAACTTCCTGGCTCCAAGGCCATCTCTTTATTCATTATGTCACGTTGCCTTGGGTCTTTTCTTATCTGGCCTAAATATCTATACTTTCTCTAACCATTCTTCATATGACATTTCCTCTCCACCATTTGCATTTCCCACCCTTGGGTGTGCTCTCAGTTGTCAGTACTTCAGTGTATATGCCATCTTTTCACTTTGTCATTTTATCCTATGATGCAGCTCACAGCCCATCTAAACTTTTCATTGTTTTATCGCAAGTTGACAGACAGGATCTTAGTGGGCCATTGATTCCAACACTCTCATATCATAGATGAGGAAAATAAGACTGACAGAAGCTGGTTTACATAGCTAGTAAATGTCTGAAGCAGGTTTCAAACTAAGATTTTCTTGACTCTAAGCCCACTGCTCTAGCCACTGTGCCACCTCTACTCTATCCTCTAATAAATCTACAGAGTATGCTAGAGGACTTCCTTTATTCTTTGAACATTGGCTGGGTCTTGTTTGTCAGCAATCCTCTCAGCATGAAGTACCCAGAAGAGAATATAACACTCCATTTCTTATATTACCATGGCAGTTGACTCATGAACTGATACTTGGCAGCTTACACAGAAGTGAGATAATGTTTGGTTATTATAGAAATGTAAATTCTGCACTTTAAATCTGCAAGCCACATAAATAATCTTTAATGATACTTTCTGTTTTTTAAGTTCACTACATACTGGTCCTATTCTACCCATCAAACCTTGTCTCCCAGCATTTCCCAGCATGAACCTTGGCTCTCATCTAACATATCTTCTAGCAATAGCTAACATTAAATACATTTTCCTCCATTTCTGACTTAATTTTTGTTATTACCCTGGTCCAAGTCCAATACTTATCTTTTGTAAATTATAATCAGGCTTGACAACATAGCTTGGGCCCTATGAAGCCTTGCTCTACCACCCTACACCTTATTGAGCTCCCTCTCCTTTAAAATAACAAAGCAATTATAGGCTATCCTACAGAGTACACTTTAAATATAAATCTAAATTGTAGAGCAGGGTTTCTTACGGTTTTCCCTCTTATAATCCCATCAGTTCTTCTTACGCTGTGGGTCATGAACTATAGTCTAAGAAATGCTGTACAGTATACCTCAGTGTTCAGACTATGATGACCTGTCAAAATGAGATATGTCTGAAAGAAAAAAAAATGGACATACGTTAGAAATAATGGTACAAAATCATTCTATACATTTTCAGTCCCAATTCAAAGAAAACATTCAGTTCAATAATACTCAGTTTTGTAAATACTAATCTGTATCTTTTGGACCTCAATTATTGTCCTCTTCTGCCTAATCTTCCACCAATGTCATCTTTACTATAACCTATTTAATTTGAAAGGCAACAGTATTGGAAATAACTGATTTCAATGCAGGGTATGTTCTTTCTTGCAAAATAAAGTTGCATTTGCTCAACTAATGGATCAATGGCTTCTATATTTAGCATATTTCCCACCAACAAAATGAATGAAGGGACACTATTCAGAGTATGACATGCTCTAAAGATTTCTTAAGAGTAAATTGGATAAAAAGGAATTATGTTGTAGTGTATATAGGAGGTGGGGAGTTTGTGGGGTGGGGTGACATTGAAGTCAAGAATACAGTTTCAAGTTCCAGCTCTAAAAGGTACTGGCTGTGTGACCCTGAGCAAGTCAATAAACCTCTTAATGCTTCTAGAAACTCTCTAAGACTTAATGGAACAAGATAGGTGCTAACTTATATTGGTAGCATTATAAACAGCCACCATTACCTTAAGAGGGCTATCTTAAAGAGCTCCCTAAACCAAAGAAATTGATAAGCCAAGAAATTGTAGGTTTAGTTCCTATTCCTGCCCATAAGGAGTTTCACCAGACAAAGAGTTTAATAGAAGAAACTCATCCATGCAGACTTGGTGCTGTGAAATTCAAAAAACAGAAAGAGAAACAATTCAGAAGAAGAAAATAAAACACTGAAACCTATCAAAAAAGGACCAGTTGAGGTACATAGAAATCACCAAGAAATTTAGATTCAAAAAGGATATGAATAGAAAATAGAAGAAAGGACAAGGTCTTAGGATAAATACAAAAGAACCTTCAAATCCTTTAAGGAGAGTGACAGATTTGCAAAAGTAGAAAATGTCCTGAGTTTGTCAATGAATATTAAGGACATCACAACTCCTACCTCCAACATGACACTATTTTTTGTCCGTATGGATCCAGAGGGAAGATCAAGAAGAAGAATAAACAACTGCTTTGAGATACCAAGAGAGGAATGAAACTGACATACTCAACTACTATTTAGTATATGTATTCTCTACCAAAAGGATAACATTTAGATGGGCAAAGATAGGATAAGATAATTAACAGGGAGATTTTTTTTCTAAAATAAATTAAGAAATGTTCATAGTGAGAGGAAAATCTACATGTGTTTACTGAATTTAAGTCAAAACAACTAGATAAATTCCATCGCGTAATATTAAAAGAACCAGCATATGGGATTGCTGAATTCATGTGTGTGTGTGTGTGTGTGTGTGTGTGTGTGTGTGTGTGT
>CM053596.1:222286031-222306182 GCA_028646575.1 Pseudocheirus occidentalis | reverse complement strand
CTCTACAAAGAATTCTTAAACTATTGCCCTGTTTCTAGGCATGACTCAACCTAAAGCACACAGAAATTTCATGAAAAATCTGGGACTGAAAAGGCAAAAATTTTTGGCAGAGGATTTGTGGCCAGTCAATCAAGGAATGGAATACTGCTGTGCTATAAGAAATTATGTGCTCATTTATTTTAGGGGAAAGCAAAACAAAACAAGGATAGACTTCATGAAATAATGCTGAGTGAAATGATCATAACCAAGAGAATGTTGTAGGCGGTAACAATAATATTGTTTTAGTATTTCAACATAATATGTATTATTTATCATACAGGCTTTCTTGAAATGAAAATTTATTGTTACATAGTTTGAATCTTCTCTTATGTTCTGCTATGCACACAACATGCTTTTTTCCCTTGGTATTTAAGTTTCAATATTTAAATAATGAGATGTTTTTGTCTCTATTCTCAATTATGTATTTGTGTTCTGGCCCTTGAATTTAAAAAACATTTTTTTAAAAAGATAAAATGGATAACTTTGATTACTTGAAACTGAAAAATTTCTACATAGACAACATTGATTCACTTTGGATAACAGAAGTGTTTGAATAGAGGGAAAAAAACCTTTGTCTAAAATTTCTCTGATAAGGGTTTAGTAATCTTGAAATACAAAATATATACATATATATACATATACACATATACATGCATACACACACCTCAATATATATATATATATATGACTAATAATATTCATTCCCCCATAGATCAAAAGACATAGGTCAAAAGCCATGAACAAATAGTTTTCAAAAGAATTTCAAAGTATTCACAAGGACATGAAAGAATTCACCACATTATTAACAATAAGATAAATGCAAATCAAAACAACCCTGAAGGTGTGGCTAGGTGGCAAAGTGAATAGAGCACTGGCCCTGGAGTCAGGAATACCTGAGTTCAAATTCGGGCCTCAGACACTTAACACTTACTAGCCATGTGACCTTGGGCAAGCCACTTAATCCCAATTGCCCTGCCCTCCCCCCTCCAAAAAAAAAAAAAACAACCCCGAAGATTCATCTCAAACCCTACAAATTGGCAAAAATGTCAAAATATGGCAAAAGTCAATATTAGAGGGACTGTGGAAGCATAGATGTGTATTTATTGTTGGTAGAGCTGTAAAATGTAGAATTTTGCAAAGAAATTTGGTATTATGCAAGTAAAGTGACTAAAATATACATATTCTTTGAATTAGAGATTCCATCACTAAGCTGATACCAGAAGGAAGTCTTCTATAGACAAAAAGTATTTATAGCAGTAATTTTTATGGTAGCTAATTCAGATAGTTTGCTTGTCACATGAAAACTTTTCACTATAGAGACAGCTCTTATTTTACATAAGTGGACAGACTGACCTCTAAATAAAATTTTTACATAATACAAATATGCGGAGTACTTGTGGAAGGAAGGGAGAGAAGAAGGCAGTAAGGGGACTGCTCTCCCATGGAGGGAGGTGCCTAGCACATGGTTCAAGGACACTTGGCGGTCCCGGTCAGAGAAATGAGAGCAAGAGGAGACACACAAGGAGCCAGGGCAAGTCGTGTGGGAATCAGACACATACAAAAGAGGACAGGTGACACCCAGTGTCCTGAGCACAGATATGTAGTATCCTATGCAGACTAGTGGAAGGCAGACACACTGGAGAGATACAAGGGTGGAAGGACAGAACAGGACAGTTTTCCTCTCTGGGTGCTGATGGTCTAAAGACAGGACCTTATACAATATGGACATGTCTAAGTCTCCATACTGCTGTCACTTTGGAAAAAAAAGTACTTTTAACTTTTTTGGGGGGAGGTGACTAGGTGGGATACCTTAGAACACCCAGTGGAGGGGCAAAAGCAGAGAGAGAGCACAATAAGATACAATAAGATTAACAGCAGTGTTTATTTGGAATGTGGATTTCTTTCAGAATTCTTTATTTAAAGTCAAATTTACATAATGTAAATTTACATATAGCAAAAACTGTATATATTATATCATTGTAAAAATATATTGTGATAAGGCCTTGACTGCAGAAGATTCAGTCCAATTCAATCCAACTGAAGAAACATGAAGGGACTATTACATAGCATGACCCTTTGCTGAATCAGATAGCAGAAGGCCTAAGGACTCAGGGGAAAGTCAGAAATATGGAAACCAATACTGACTGAGGAAGATGAAGCTACTGCACTAAGTCGAGACTTCCCCTACTTTTCCATTTTTAATAACTTCAAGTATGATCTTAGATTATCAATACATCTCTACTTTCTCTAAGAAAAGCCTGAGGTTTCACCATTAAAAAGAGCATCCTGAACTCGTGTTTTACCTTTGTGACCTTGGGTAGGTCTCTTAAGAGCTTAAGCCTCAGCTGGACTAAATAACTTCTAAGGTTCTAGAATTCGACTTCAAAATCTGTAATCTTATAATCCTATGACTCTGTTCATTTAACTCCACTGATGTTTTCCTTTGTAACAAGGAAATCTCATCAGTCTTTTGATTATATTTCCATTTGTTCCTCAACATGCTGATATCTTTTATTGCCTGCCATTCCTGCCCTCTATCTTTTCACAGCCAAATTGCTTTTGATTGAACTTGATAACTCCCTTGAAAAATGTATTTGTAATATTTTTTTCTTTTTTCTTTCTGGAATCCTGTTTCCAGTTAGAATTCCAAGTTCTGATTCCCAGTATACGAAGCCAAAAAACTTGCCTAATTTCCTTTTGAAATTGTGCACCTCAACACCTGTCCACTGGACCAAAAAGTCGATCTGAGTTTTTTATTTCCCTTCACAGGTTCTTCTGGTTTGACCTGGTTTTCACTCTCCCCACATTAGAAAATTCTTAGAATATATTTCAGTCAATCTTAAATAAATTTACCTGATCTTGGGGCACTTATGTAATGATTTATATGCTGTAGGTAGGTAGGTAGGTAGATAGATAGATAGATAGATAGATAGATAGATAGATAGATAGATAGATAGATAGATAGACAAGATGGATGGATGGATGGATGGATGGATGGATGGATGGATGGATGGATGGATGGATGGATGGAAAGAGGGAGAGAGAGAGGAAGAGAGAGAGGGAGAGAGAGAGAGAGATACAGATATATAGACATATGTTCTTTCTCATTCACCACACATCTACTAAGTCAATATGATATCTGTCACAAAGGAAAATAACAGTTCTTAGTCTTTTCTCTGATTACACCATTGAAAGCTGTAGAACATAGTGACTCATATGCAAATTCATTCAGTGAGTATTTATGTACTGCCTTCTATACACACAGCATAATGTTTTATATATAAGAATACTATTGTCGTTTATAATGCACTGCTAAATTTATTATAATATCACCAGTTCATATCTATGTAGCACTTAACAATATACAAAGTACTTTCCTAATAACAATAAACTCATAAGCTAGGTAATGTACACATTATTATTCATATATATTTATATATATGCACATACATATACATGTATATGTATACACACATATATTTTGCCTGTAAATGAACTGAGTCTCAGAAAAGCTCATTTATTTTGCCAGTTTTATAGCTAGTAAATAAAAGACAGAAGATTCTAAACCATGTCTTTTTCTTCCAAGTTCAATGTTCTTTCCTTTGTATCTCATGGCCTTTCTATATTGTGCAGATTATGAATACTATATTAAAGAAAAAATATATGAGTTAATTGTTGAATAGAATTTTCCAGAGAATGCTTTTGGAGATGGGGATTGAGCAAGTCCATGAAAAATGGGTAGGACATACATGGGGTGAACAATTTGAGTGAGAGGAAACAGCATGGAAAAAGGCAAAAATGATCAATGTATACACATGACACCATAAAGAAACTTATCTGCACGCAATAGAGATACCTTCTAAATTTGGGGGTCACTTGGTGGAGGTTCAGAAATCCTGTACAATTGCGTATTTGTTTACATGACATTTTCCTCTGGTAGAATATAAACTCCTTGAAGACAGGAACCGTTCCCTTTTTGTGTTCATAAACACGGCGCCTCAAATGGCTCCTAGCAAACAGTTGCCGCACAGCCAACGCCTGCTGCATTGAACTGATTAAATTGAGATATACGGCGGTGTCCTTGGAAGAGCGATGGACCTAGATTCAAAACACACCTGCTGGGATCCTAGGTCGGCACTTGACCATCTATGTGGCTTTGTGCAAATTACTTCCTCTCTCTGTAAGAGGGGAGTTATTAGAGGATAATGGCGACCGAAAGCGTAGAGCTTAGTGTTGACACAGCAGCATCATTTTAATACGTTTCTCATGGCTGTATCCAACCATAATTTTTTCTTTCATCTTACTTCAAGACCTAATCCTGTTTATGTTTCCTTCTTAAATAAAACAGATATTTAACCCTTTGCACACCTGTCCCATGTTACCACCTTCTCTGTATGTAGAAGTTTTAATGTTTTGATGTGGCTAATCACATAAACTAAGTTTTGAACATAGCCCACATTGAAAGGAATGGGTAGGACTAGGGGAAATAAAATTAAATGAATGTTAAAAGCGAAAGGGATCACACTAGGTGTCCTTAAGGTCTTATCCAGTTCTAAAATCTATAATCCTATGATCTATGATTTAAAAATCCAGATATGAAATCTTTCATTTCAAAATCTTTATGACACTAGTAGGGGTTAATATAAAGAGTAGAGTTGTCCACTTAGAACTTGATCCTTACTGTTCCCTCTTCTCTGTGGGATAGTAGCAGAATTGAATCATGCTCACTCATTCCACTTCCATTCTCAGAGGATGGGGTAATGATAGAGTCCCATCTTTTATCCACTAACCCCCTTCTTTTCTCAATGAATATTTAATGACAAATGCCCTGTTACAACAATTTGCTCACTATTAAACCTACAAATAGTATAATCCTCCTCAGTTCCATGCGGTCCTTTTCTCTTTCTTATGGAGTTTACAAAATGAAAATCATATATCCAAAGACAATAGCTCAGAGCCCCCAGTTAGAAAAAATAAATTAAAATATAGTAAGCATTTATTTTAATGATGTCTATTACTAGACAGATATAGGAAGAAACAATTTGAAAAAATAATAGACCTTTGTTTTCAACTTTTCAATCCTTGAACAACCAAGCATTTCAGCCTCATTTGTTTCCCCTGGGATGCCTATGGAGGCTTAATGACCTTCCTTAATCATGTTCTCTTCTATAGCTCAGCTTTCCTTTCCATCTTACTTTTCAGTGTTTGTTTTGTTTTGTCTATTTGTTTTCCCCTCTTGCCTTTGTGTTTCCAATTATTTCACCTCAGTTTGTGAAGACCCAGGAAAGGCAAAGGATGCTATCTCCCCATGGCTACTACTGCTGTTTAGTTTTCGTTGTCACTACTCATTCCTTTCAGTTTGTTTCCCTTTAAGGACTCCTGGTAGTGTCTCAAGTCTACTACAATCTAAAAGATCATAACAGTCCCAAATTTTCAGCTTTGAGAGGTAATACTTTTTCCTCTGAACATCCCAGGACACCAGAAAGTTCTAAAAACACCTGTTACATCTTGTTGCAGAACATCTTTGTGAAAGAAGGTAAAAGGAAAAAATGCAAATGGGTAGAGGCTGTACAAGTATCACTTTGAGGAATAACTGTTCACAATATTACCATGGCAAATATGTGGGATCTGACTGTGGATCATGGATCAGTCACAGTTTCCAAATGTGCATCTAACCTCCTATTTTTGAAATCAGGGCATAATCATTAATACTAAGAAAGCTGTTGTCTCCTTCCTCATAGATTTGACTCTTCCTGGTGCACTGGTCAGCTACCACTTTGACCCTTTCTTTGTAATAAATGAAACGTATGCTTTTTAAAGAACTCCATGTGATTTCTTTGGCTATATGTGTGACTATGCATCAAAAGACCATGGAAGTATAACAACACCAAAAGAAATTGTTGTCAGAAAATAGCATTTGGTTCCTCTTCAACTGATCTCCTGTGCACATTTTTCACTGTTGGGCTTATTATCCTTCCTGAAATATTTCAAAGAAATGTTTCCTTTCACTTATTTTGGTTTCATTGAAGTAAACACTGCCAAAGCAATCTAGTGGCAGAACGGAAAAGCTGTCTCTGGTTTGGACTACTGCATGAACACAAAGTGTCAGTTATATTTGACTTCCAAGATTTTTAACATTGGCAATGAGAAATGCAAAGTAGGAAAAGCATCGCATTGGTTCCAAATACCAGATTGGCCTTGTTCAGAAGTCCACTAATTAGGCAGACTGTTTTATCTTCTAAGATGAAATGCAGTGTAAAAGAATACATATAGAACAAAGTATTATGTTGCTTCTCCTTTGTTCATTAACATTTTAGAGTATGATGTAGACAGCATAGAACTGGAATCAGAATTGAGAGGCCTTGGTTCTGATTCTGCCACATCTTAGTGGGGTGATAAGATAAGTCACTTAAACCTCTACGAGTCATCAATTTCATCATCTACAATATCAGAATAACAACTCTTACTTACCTCACCTCACAGGGTTGTTGTAAGAAAATTATAATTTTTGTAATCATCCTTCAGGGCCTAACTCAAGCCTGTTCTCCATGAACCCTCTCCTAACCCTCCATAGCTATTCTAATTGATATATATTCCTCTTTTGAGTTTATGTTGTACAGTTAATTTCTATAGTACACTGTTTAGCACTTGATCAGTAATTAATTATAATAATTGGTTATCCTAGAAATGTATTATTAATCAATTCTTGGGAATCTGGGCAAGTCAATGAACCTCTGTGTGCCTCAGGTATATCTCTGTGACTTGTCTACTAAGATACAGCTTCAGACTGCCTCAGAAAGACCTTATCAGCCTCAGTCATAGAGTGGACAGATTCTGCATTAGCAAAGGAAGGTTATTCACCTATTCACCTAAATTCATCTTATACTAACTGAATCAAAGATATTTCATGGATTTATGCACTGATTTTATGTATGCTAAGTCTCTCTTCTCAAATACATTATAAATTTCATGACGTTTGATTCCTAAGCAGTGTGATCCAGGGAAAACTGAATTGATACTGGAGTCAGAAGACTTGTCTCTGATATACACTTATGTAGGCAACTCACCTAACCTTGGCTTTATTTTTCCTCAATTATAAAATGTGAGATTTTAAATAGTTTTACTCTGAGCTCCCTTCCAACTCTTTATCTAGGATGCTCTGATTAATATGTATAAGATCTTAAAATCCCTTTAGGGTAAGAGGGTGTTCCATTAGAGATGCAGTTTTACATTGTCTCAGAGTAACTTTACCAGAAAACTGTCTGTTATCCCTAGTCATGGGAATGGTACTAAGGGGTATAATCTCAGTAAGAAATATACAGAAGGTATGTCCAATACATATAGACATAGAAATAGATAGATAGAAGATAGATAGATGGGTAGATGGATGGATAGGTAAATGGATAGATAGATAGATATCTCATGCTATATACTGAATTCATCACTTCTCTGTCAGGAGGTGAAAAGTATTCTTTATAATCAGCACTCTAGAATTGTGACTGTGGCTAATGTATAGATCAGAGTTCTTAAGAGTTCCAAAGATTTCATATGCATATATGTGTATGTATATGTGTATATACACATATATGGGTATACATATATGCACACATATGTATTTATATATGTGCATATGTTGCATGATAGGCATACATGATAGTTTATAGGTATATATATGCACATATGATTTTTGTTCTATTATAAAGAATGTTCTGGTTCTACTCACTTCACTCTGTTTCAGTTCATAAAAGTCTTCCTAGATTTCACCAGATCCATCACTTTCATAATTTCTTGTAGCATAGTTGTATACCATTGCAAGTCTATACTCCAATTTGTTCATCCTTTTCCCAAATGGCAGGTGCTGCCTTCTTTTCAATTCTTTTCTCTCATAATGTTCTCCCTCCTTTTCATAGCTACAGTGCTATTAAATGAGCTGCTATAGAATCTTTTTAATAGTCACTGTATTAATGGAAGTACAAGCTAGGTGCTCAAGAAATACTGGTTAAGAGAATGATTGCATTGCTGTTTTCGTACCAGAAAATTACTTTTTTGAGTAATTTTGATCCAATAGTTTTAATGGTAAATATTTTCTCTTTCAATAACCCCGCTCATCACTGGAAGGGGAGCAATGCTGAAACCCCATCTGGCTATTTTAGGAAGCTAGAAAGGAAACTAACTGCAGCATGATTGATAAGCCAAAACCCTGGGAAATGATATTACTAATTAAATCATGAAACATTAGGCAGGCTGTCAAGCAAAGAAATATTTAATGCTGCAACAGCATTTGCTTATTCTTTAAATGTTTGGGTATAGAAATGCTCCTACAAAGTTGTTTCTATCTATCTTTTTAGAAGACACATGTCATCATGTTATAAAATCACGGGATTTGTATCTAGTTGGGACCTCAGAAATCATATAGCCCATCTCTTTCATTTTATATCTCTGGTAACTGAAACTCAGACAGGTAAGTTGCACAAACTTCCTGATGATAAAATGTAGAACATGCAGTGTTCAGTGTGGAAGAGTGGATACACTATCATGTCTCATTATCAGAGATTCAAGTCTAGCCCCTGGTGCATTCTAACTGTGAAAATACATTCAAGTCACTTAACTCCTCACTTCCCTAGTAAGCTCTCTGTGACAATAAGTTGCAGTTCAGTTACCAAACTGTTGGGAGGTTAGTTTTCAAAATAGGAACCTCCTTTACTGATGAGATCATGTTCCTGTTGGAGGGGAAAATAAGGAAGAATCAGAAAGGATGATGATGATGATGATGATGATGATGATATTTATATAGCACCTACTATGTGCCAGGCACTGTACTTTGCAAATATCTCATTTTATCCTCAAAAAACCCCTGAAAGGTAGGTACAATCATTACTCCCACTTTCAGGAGAAGAAACTGAGGCAGAGAGAGAGGATGTTACTTGCCTGGGTCATATAGCCACTAAGTATCTGAGGCTGAATTTGAACTCGTCTTCCTCACTCCAGACTCAGTGTTCAATCCACTTAACTACCTACCTGTCTCTGTACTTTCCATTACAGTATGTTACATTTGCTTCCATATAGATAATACTTGATGAATATAATTACTTAGTGGTCATGTGTTCCTTCTCATGAAAAGGGATAGAGCAGGAATGTAGTGAAAAGTACGCTAGGTTTAGGAAGGAGAAAGCCAGCTTCAGATATCAGCTATCATACTTAGCAGCAATGTTCAGTCTCTCTGAGCATCAACTTAATCATCAATACGATGGGGATGAATACTTGCGCCATCTCACCCAGTGAGCTCTGGTGATTAAAGCCCTTTGTGAATGTTGCGTTATTATTATGCCCAGTCTCCACTTAATTCTATTTCCTCTGGTCTTGGGCATTCTTCCTCTATGGGCTATATTATTTTATGTAATTAATCCCATCAAAATTCAGTTTATGTGATTAGCACTATCAAAACATTAAAATTCCTATATCTGGTGGCGGTGTTAACATGAAGCAGGAGGGCAATGGATAAAATATTTTGGCCTGCGTGTCTTCTGTGAGAATGGGATATTAAACAGGATTAGATCTTGAAATGAGATGAGGGAAAGAATGATTACTAGATGCGGCAATGAAAAAATATGAAAATGATGATGCTGTTCCAACATTATACTGTACACTTTGAGTTGTCATTCTTCTCTATCAGTTCCCCCCTCTCTCCAGGAGTTGGGATGAGCTTGCAATGAATAATCCTTACTCTCTAAAAGGCCAGGACCCCGTTGTATTCAACAATGTTTTGTTTTGTTTTAATCTGTTTGTTTTTCAACAAAATGCTTGCCTATGGTTGTAGATTTGATCTATGGCCAGAATGAAGATAGTTGATCCAAAAAGGACAAACTATGAACTAGGCAGTGTAATGATTTAACTAGATCTGTGCTTTAGGAAGATGAATTTAATATCAGTGTGGTGTCAGGGCTGATTCAGAAGGAGTGAAATTAGAGCAGGAAGACAATTTGATTTACTATCATTATCCAAGCAAACTTCGAATATAGTGCTATGCTCTAACCATCAGAAGCAACATGAAAATACACACACACACACACACACACACACACACAATAGAAATAAAATGACTCCATTTCGAATGAATTTTCTCATCTAGTAAGAATATAACAATTATATGAACTCCCAAAATCTAGCCTCTTCATAAAATGGAAAATTCAGTGAGAGATGATTTTTTTACATTTTTACTTGATGATTCAATGACTTTTCTCAAAAATTTAAACCAAAATGTGAAGTAGGTAAACATTTATTTCCTATTAACTCCTTCCAAGTTCTGTACTCTTACCTTATCAAAGGGTAAAGGCCTAAAGCATAAGGCCCTAACTAATTCTATTTCTTTCCTTAGAAAGGTTTTCTCAAGAATAGATTCATAACTTATTCACACACATACACACACACACACACACAAAATCTCAGTATCTGAAAAAAACCTTAAAATATAACCCTTCTCAGAGAAATTTACTTCTTACTAGAATTATATTATTAGACGCATATGAAAGAGGTTGCTTTGGTGGATAATGGAGGCCAGGGCTCAATAGGCTACTCCATGAGTTTGAAATCACAAGCAGTATCATATTCTATTGTATCTTAGAAATGCTGATACACACACATAAGTAATTTGCCAGTCTACTAGGTACCATGCTATGTGCTTTACAATAACTCTATGAGGTATATACTATTATTCTCCTCATTTTTCAGTTGAGGAAACTGAGGCAGAGGTTACATGACTTCCTTGTGGTCAAAAAGCTAGTTAATTTATGAAGATAGATTTAATTCAAGTCTTCCTGACTCCATACCCAGTACTTTATCATCAGTGCTACCTAGCAGCCCCTGCTATGAATGTAGATGTATATATACCTGTATATACACAGATATATACCATCACACTTTTAAAATGCTACCATATATGTATATAGAAACTAGGTAGCTAACTATCATGTCTAAGATGTGATAGAGCAGAGGATATTAAAATTTAAAACTGCACTGAGAATTTTAGGAAATCTTATAAACTATATATATATATATATGTGTGTGTGTGTGTGTGTGTATACATGCATATAATGCATGTGTGTATATGCTCATACATGATATACATATAGATATGTAACATTTATATCAGATAAAAGAATAAAATCTGCTATAGTAATATGCATGAGGTTTGTCAAAATAAAGTTCTTATTTGAACTATAGATCATAGACCACATCAAAAGAGGAGGATGAATCAGCATAAGAATTATTACTTTAAAATCTTCACATTCTATTGGATTTTGGTATGAAGTTTGTGACATTTGCCCTACCACTCTTTCTAAAAAACCTTTCTGTCACTATTCAAAGGAAATAAAAGGATACTATCACTAGGCCCCACAGCTCTAAAAGAATTATAACATATTCAATTCATAAAGTAAAAAAGAAACTGTCTTTCAACTTTAAATCTGGGATTGGCAGATCATCTCCATTTCAGATAGACAGCAACCTTCCCAAATCAAATCCATTAGGTACTATTTTAATTATAGTTTTGGGGGGAAATGGCCATGCTTTCCTTTCAGTTGGCACAGATTTGTTTCTCAAAACTACAAATCATACATATGTAAAGCATGTGTATTGTATCTTTTTTTTTCTCTCTCCCATTACATTTCAAGTGATTGTGACAGCAATATTTTGCTGGGTTTCCTTTGTAAAATTATTGACTGGAGATTTGGCAAGTCTTGTTGGGAAGGGATCAGGAAAGAAGTTTTCTCTGATTTCAAGATTTCCTCTCAACACTCTTTCTTGCATGAAACTGATTCTTTAATTGATATTAAGGAATGTCATTAAGGAATAAACTTACCTCTTCAACTACCTCCATTGTTTATGAAATGAGGTCAAAATTCCTCAGTTTGTCACTCAAGGGCCTTTATAATTAAACATTCTATCTTCCCATTAAAACCTATTATTATAGCTAGTCCAATAAATATAGGCTTTTATTATTTCCCCTCTGATTTATGGTATGCGTCCCACCTGGCCTGATATCAGACCCCCTCCAATTCCAATCTATGTATATCTTTCCCATCCTTAAAGGTCTAGGCCAAATATAACTGCGGTTTTTTTTTCTATTTATTTAGTACTTTATTTTTCCTGTTACATGTAAAAACAGTTTTTGACATTTGTTTTTAAAGCTCTGAGTTACAAGTTCTCTCCCTTCCTCCCTCCACAACTTCCATCACTGCAAAGACAAGAAATTTGATATGTTATACATGAAATACCTCTATTCTGTGAAACCTTTACTTATTATCTGACCTATCCCAATTGCTATTTCCCGTACCCTCCTAAACTATTTCTTGCCATATCTCTAATCTCATTTAATGAAGACCTGTCTATATGATTGGCATTATATGTCTGTGTGTATACATACATATGTAATGTATTTTTAATGCTATAAGTTCTTTCAGCAAATAGTCTTTGCAATTTTTTTAATCACTACATGCCTACAGAAGAAGTCAAGATATAGTGGACCCTTAGTGCAATGTTGTTGAATGAATGAATGATTTAATTCAGAATTAGTACCTGCCCCATTTACTTACATCATATTTCATCCTTTTTTTTTCTTTCTTCATAGATATGTTATCACTTAAGTAGGGGATAAAAAAAGACAACTGTGGTGATATTACTCTAATAACAACATTGTACCAATATTGTTTTAGGTAAAATTATTCTCCAGAACATATTGCTATAATAATTAATAATAGTGACATTGCCATTCAAAGTGGTTCTTCTGAAGGCCTAATATGAGTATCTAAAATAGGGTTGTAGATGAAAGAATGAATGAATAATTAATGAATGAAAAACTTTTATTAAGTGCTCATTATGTGTCAAGCATTATGATAGGCCCTGGGAATGCAAATAGAATAATGTGATATACAATCCTTCATGTGAGGCAATAGAAATATCACAGTACAGTTACAGCCTCAGAAATCCTAAACAAGAAGAACTTGTGCAAATGGCAAGATACAGGAATCCTTTAGGTACATATGCAGGCCTATGGCAGTCTACAGGGTTTGGAAAGCGCTGCAGTGGGGCAGGTGGCAAGGCCTGGAGAGCCTTGGGATTCATTGCTTTTCCATTTATTGTCATTGTTAAGTAGTGGTATAGTGAAAAGACAGATAAAGGAATTTGAAGAAGTGAACTCTAGCCCTTGCTTTGCCAAAAAATAACTTTGTCTACTGAAGTTAGGCACATTGCCTCTAGGAGTCTGTTTTCTCACCTGTATGCTAGGAGATTATAATGATTTCTTTACCTGTATTTTGGTGCTATTAGTCATAAGATTTATAGCTAAAAGAGAGGTTAGAGAACATCTAGTTACATCCTGCTTTTCTTGAAGGAGGGCACTCTTAGTTGAGGGAAATGGGTCACACAACAATTAGGGAGCAGTGTCAAGGTTCAGACCCAGGTCAGCTGATTCTAAGAAGGTGCTGAAGAGACACAAAGAATGGCTTGGAGAACTCTAGGAAGCCTCACAATCATTTGACTAGCATGGTCGAACAAAGATGCAAACCTTACAGATAGCTGAGGAGAAATTTTATACCTAATTATCTATCCACACACACATACATATAAGTATGTGTAGATACATGTCCCTGTATGTACATATTTCTTGTCTTCTGAGGAATCTCCTCAAGCCATGCTCTTTTTGTTTCCCAAGCTCATAGATTAAGAGTTGATAGGAATCTGGAAGATCACCTCATCCAACCCTCCCATTTTATAGATGAGGAAACTGAAACCCAAAAAGTCAGTGAGTCAAAAAGTATTTATTAAGCACCTACTACGTGGCAGGCACTGTTCTAAGAGATAAGGATACAAAGAAAGGCAAAGAACAGTTTCTGATGTTAAGAAGCTTAGCATGTAAGTAAATATGGAGAAACGAGCTATACACAGAATAAATTTGAAAATATCTAATAGACAGAAGGGCCTCTTATTGAGGTGGATCAGGAAAGGCTTCTTGTAGAAAGTGGAATTTTAGCCGGGACTTGAAGAGAGCCGAGGAAGACAGGATGTAAAGATAAGGAGGGAAAACATTCAAGATATTGAATGGGAGACAGTGAGACTGTATTGAGTCAGGAGTTAGATGTCCAGTGAGAGAAATAACCAGAAGGCCATTATCACTGAATTGAAGAGTATATGGAAATTGGTAAATTTTGAGAAGCCTGAAAAGGGAAGAGGAAACCAGTTTATGAATGCCAGAACTGTTTTGTTTTGTTTTTTTATTTCATCTTTAAGATGATAGGGAGACGTTGTAGCTCACTGAATGAGAGGAGGGGTTGATATGGGCAGACTTGTACTTTAGGGAGATAAATATGACAGCTGATAAACTTGAGTGGGGAGAGACTTGAGGCAGGAAGTTCAACCAGTAGGCCATTATAATAGTCCAGGTTGAGGTGATAAGTGGCTTGCAAGAGGATGTTGGATCAGGGGAGAAACGGAGGTGAATATGAGAGATTTTATGAAGGCAGCATGCGAAGTTGTTGCAAAAGACTGGATGTGGGGGGTGAGAGAAAGCAAAGAGAATAATATCACACATAGATTTTGAACTTAGGTGCTTGGAAGGAAGCCAACACCATCAATAGTAATAGGGAAGTTAGGAAAAGATTTGTAGGGAAAGCTAATGAGTTCAGTTTTGGACATGTTGTGTTCAAGATTTCTTTGGAATATCCAGTAGTTTGAAAAATGAATCAGGAAGTCAAGATAGACATTAGTGCCAGATATGTAGATTTGAGAATCAGTAGCATCGTGGCAATCATTAAACCCACAGCATCTGAGGAAATTGCCAAGCAAAATAGTACATATAGAGAAGTGAAGAGATTCAGGATAGATCCTAGGGGAAGGGGGGGGAGTGCCATTGGCAGTCATGATCTGGACTTTGATCTAGCAAAGGAGACTGTGAAGGAGCAGTCAGAGAAGTAGGAGGAGAATGAGGACAGAGTAGTGTCAGAAACCTGGATTTAAAAATCATATATATATATATATATACATGTATGAAGGAGAAAGTGGTTACTCAGCATTGAAGGCTGCAGAGTGGTCAAAAAAGGTGAGGATTAAGAAATGGCCATTAATTTGGATAAATAAGAGAACTGGGTAACTTTTACACAGTAGTTTTAGTTGAATGATGAGGTCAAATGCCAGAATATAGAGAGTTAAGAAGAGAGTGAGAGGAAAGGAAAGGTGAACAAATTTTTCAAATATTACTTAGGTAATAAGTGACAGAATTTGTTTCAAACAAGACTGGCTAATTCTAAGACCAGGGATCTTTCCATTACCCAAGACTAGAGGGATATGGTGGGACATGGGAGCAGCTTGGAGACATTCTAATAATAATTTGACTAGAATGCTTGAGCAAAGATGCAAATCTTATAGATATCTGAAAAGTATATATATATATATATATATATATATATACACTTCTAATTGTCAAATAACTCTTATTTAACTTCTTTATTTAAGCTCAGGTCCTCTGACTTCAAAACCAACATCTTTACAAAACCCTAAAGGAAAAGTTTATTTGCCAAGGGCTGGGATCATGGATGGGAAAAAAAAATGGGTGCTTATTGTTTGGGAGGGGAACATAATAATAATGTTAGCTATTATTTATAATGTTGAAGTTTCTAGTATACTTGATAACACTTATTTCAGATGAACCTCAAGTATTACTACTGATTTATAAAAGAGACTCAGAGGAGTTCAGTAGTTTGCCTATTATCACATAGATAAATAAAGATCAGATGTGGGATTCAAACCCAGGTACCTTCCAACTCCTAGTTTAGTTCTCTTTTTATTATACCATGCTGCCTCACACTGTGGCAGTGGGTGAAAATCACACAGGCATTAGGGTAAAAACCTTGCCTTTTTCCTCTCCATATGGTCTACAACAATTTTCCAATGAGATAAAATATCTAAAAGTGCTTTGAAAAAGTGTAAAAGACTATTCTTTTCATTTTAGTCTCCACATCATTCCCATTCCAATCCTATATATGGAGGGGACTGGGGTTTCAAAGACTAAGCTACCATATTCCCAGTCCTGGAATGCTGTAACATATTGAAAAGGTTTTGAATATAGACCTAGAAATAGGTTGTAACTACTGCCTAAGAACTGCCCTACTTAAGAATGCAGAGGCACTTTGCCAGAAGGTTGGCCACTAGGCAATGAATCCTTTCATTGAGTCTGAACATGAAAAAAAGACAATACAAATAAACCCTAATTGGTCCCCTCCTAAAGTCTCATTGCTTTCCAATCTAACCTTTTATAAAGAGCAGATTGGGTTGAAGCATAAGTCTGACCATGCTGCTCCTCTGCTCAAGAAGCTTTATTGGCTCCCCACTGCTTTTAAAACAAAATGCAAACTAATCTGTTGGGAATGTTATACTTTTCAAATATGGCTCCAGCTTGTCTTTCCAAACTTATATTATATTATCCTTATGAGACACTCTACATTTCCACATTCCCTAATATCAATAGAGCTAGGTGGCACTGTGGATATAATATTGGACTTGATGTAATGAAGCCCTAGATTCCATTCTCACCTTGTTCGTGTACTAGTTGTGTGTCCTTGGACAAATCACTTAGATTATCTCATCCTACATTTTCTTATTAGTGAAACAAGGAAAACAGTGCTTAATTCAAAGTGTTTATTTGGAATGAAATGATATAATATGTATGATTTGCTTTGCAAACTTTAAAATGCTATATAAATACTAGTGTTGTTGTTATCATACAGCTGAGTGGTTTAACTCAAACTAGGGACAAAGTCTTCTGACTCCAATATCTTTACTCTTTCCACTCTCACACTGCTACATAAAATACCAACATCACTTTATTTCATTTTAAGGGATTTTATTTTAGGCCTGGCTTAAAAGCTAAGTGTCTTACAGTTGTACTACCAAAACACATTTTGCCTGTATCTCTAAGTTGTCACCTAGTAAAAGTGATTCATGGCATACAGTCACAATCCATTGCCTCCCACTCATTTACACATCAGTAAAACATTGACTTGGCCCAAGAAAATAAACAATCCAATGTACAGTACCATCTAGTTACTCAGTAATTAAGAGTTCCCACTTTTAGTACTGCCATCAAAACTGCTCATCTCAACTGATTTTATGCCTGCCAAATCCAATTCCAAGAATCTCAAATTTGGGAGCTTCATTTGACCTTGAGCATACTTTCATCATTTAGGACCTCTCCCCTAGGTCATTTTGCAAACTGGCAGTCTTGCAAAAATTTTTTCCCTTGAAGTTGACATAAAGTTCTTCCTTTAGGGTCTTTGGGATTTTGGCCTCTGTATCCTTAGCATTTATTTTCTTCTGACAATGAAATGAAAGGGACACTTTCTCTTCTTATAGGAAATAAATTGAGATATGAGCACTTTGCTCTTTAATTTACCCTTTATAAGTTAAGGATAGAGAACAAGTATGCCAGAAGGGCCTCCTATTCTAGAGAACTCACAAAGAAATCCCACCAAGGTATCTCTGTTCCATGAGCAGTTAGGTGGTACAGTGGACAGAGTGTTGGATCTGGAGTCAGGGAGACTCCTCTTCCTGAGTTAAAATCTGGCCTCAGATATTTACTAGATGCCTCACCCTGGGAAAGTCACACAACCTTGTTTGCCTCAGTTTCCTCATCTGTAAAATGACCTGGAGAAGGAAATAGGGAATCTCTTCAGTACCTTCACCAAGAAAACTCCAAATTGAGCCATGAAATATCAGATACAACTGAACAACAACAAAAATCTCTATTCTATCATTAGGATTATAAGTTCCAAGAGACCAAAGTCTATGTGTTATCAAAATCTAATATTTTCCCTGAATGCCTACCACTTTATTCTAAAGGCAGTAGGATTTTAATAAAGGTGTGGGAGGTTTTTAATGAAAGAATGAATTGCAGCATTAACAAATAAAACTTAACAGTGGCTCAGTAGCTATTAGAGTGCTTTAGACTATCTCACTTAATGGTTTTTACCCAGTGGTTCCCTTTGACTTTCTTAGACACATCATTTCTTTGGTCTCTTCACAGACAAGTATTAACCCCCAAATACACACACACACACACACACACACACACACACACATGCACGCACATGCACAGGCACACGCACACACTAACCACTTCTTCATCACTAAGGTATTAATCATCTTTTGCTTGAAACTGCTTCTTCCTATAGCTTGACAGGCAGTTTCTGAAATTTCATCTCCCACAAAAGCTTCTAGTAGAGTAATCAGAGAAGAACTGATGGATTCCTCCTGGTCACTCTGGATGGGTTACTCCCACAGCTGTTCTTTCTGATTTCCACTCAATTACACTTGCCTCCCATCTCTAAAACACTATCACGTCTTGGCTTGCTGTTTTTAGTTAGCTTTGCAAAGTGTCTGCATCCTGTCATCTGTACATTCCCAGATGGCAGCAACCATATTGGTTTGATACTCGGACCCAGAATTTATAGAGTGTAATCGTGTGCCGGAGAAATAGTTTTGGATGAAGACATGAGAGTCCCAGGAGTAGGGGAATTAGGTGGTAGTTGCTTTATCATTTGTCATCATGAAGAAATGTTTCATTTACAAATTTTACTTTAATGACCATTTGTTAAGCACCTACTATGTGCAGACCAATAGTAGAAAGCACCATGGATATAGTAGAAAGAGTACTCAATCCACAGGAAAGAGTCAAATCCTGACTGCATTTACTACCTGTCTGAACTTGGGCCAAATATATAACCTCTTAAGACCCATGATTTCTTATTTTGTAAAACAGAGTTAAACTAAATTTCCTCTAAGATCTCTTCTAGATCCAAGTGAATGATTCCATTGGGGGTGGGGAGGGGCAGGAAGAGGACTTGGGATGGAAGAATATCTTTGATTTTCTTGCTATTGGAAACTTCAGATGAAGAAACTCCCTATTAGCAGATGAGCACCTGCTATGTGATGTCATCTTAAGAGAGCTGCTGCAGAAATTAAGTTACTTAATTCAGTGTCACAATAGAAGCAAGACTTGGACCCTAGTTTTCTTGACTTAATTGTTGGTCTATTCATAAGTGCCTCTCATTATCTTAGAACTAAGTGATATGTTATGATTTTAATGTGTAAAGTGTTTTATATACATTAGGTACTATAGATTTTATTCCCCTCATTTTGAGGTTGATGATACTGAAGTTTGGAGAGTTTAAACAACATTTTCATTTTTATACAGCTAGTATAAATAAGAAGGATGCAAACCTGAGTCTTCATCATTCCATGCTGCATCTAGAAATATCAGAACTATTAAGTAAGGCAAGATCCTTCTGCTTTCAAGGGTCTCACAGCCTAGTAAGTGAATAGGTTATTTAAGTAAATACAAAAATTTCTGCTATCAAACACCTAGAGATTATACTCATTGCTTTCAATTTCTCACCATATATTTACTTTAAAAAAACCTTGCCAGGGCAGCTAGGTGGCACAGTGAATAGAGCAGTGGCCCTGGAGTCAGGAGGACCTGAGTTCAAATCTGGCCTCAGACATTTAACACTCACTAGCCCTGTGACCTTGGCCAAGTCATTTAATCCCAATTACCCTGCCCTCCCCCCTCCAAAAAGTTAAAAACAAAAACAAAAAAAAACACTTGCCATCTGGATTTAGAATCTATCACTCTACTGTGGCTCTTCTCTGAAATGTTAACAACTGCTAAATCATGTGACATTTTTCCACCATCAATACTCATCCTCCTTGACATTTCTGTTGTACTTCTCATGTTTGACTAACCCTTCTTCTGGATACACTTTCTTCTCCTGTTTTCTATCATGCCATCATCTTCAGGTCCTCCAAACACACGGACCTCTCCATCTCAATCTTCTTGACTAGATCATATCTATATCAAGACTTCTATACATAGATGCCTCCAGGCTATAACCTGGTCCTCTTCTCTTTCTATACTTGTTGCCTCGATTTTCTCATTAACTTCTGTAGGTACATGCCTAACTCATCTCTAAATAGTTGAATACAAAAAAAAATTCATCAAGAATTCATTTATTGCACAGTCTACTCCTGAATATCCCATTAATATCACATACACAACAAAATTAAAAA
>CM053596.1:222241386-222277561 GCA_028646575.1 Pseudocheirus occidentalis | reverse complement strand
TCCCTATTTCACCCCTCTCTTGTTCTATTCTCTATATTGTCCCTGTCCCTTTACAAAAGTGTATGCTTCTAACAACCCTCCCCCCAACCTCCCCTCCACTCCATTTTCCTCCCTCTCATCCCCTTCCCCCTACTCTCCTGTAGGTCAAGATACCAATTTAGAGGGTATGTCATTCCTTCCCTAAGCCAGCTTCAATGAGAGTAAGGTTGACCCATTCTCTTTTGCCTTCCTGTTCTTTCCCCCATTGTAACAATTATCTTTTTCCTCTTCTATATGAGAGTATTAACACTTTTCTGTTTCTGTCTGTCTCCTCTCATACTATTCCTCTCCCATCTCTCAATTTCACCTTTTAAAATATTAACCCATCCTATTCAGTTGATCCTGAGCCCTCTGTCTGTTGTACACATATATACACACACATATGCATTCATATGCATATATACCCTCCTATATAAACATATATGAAGTATACACACACACATATATGTATATATATTTATATTTCCTTCAACTATCCTCATATTGAGAAAAGCGTCATAAGATATGATTATTGTTTTTCCATGTTGGCAAATAGATAGTTCCTTATGAATTCTTTCCCATGTTTACCTTCTCATGCTTCTTGTATTTGAATATCAAATTTTCTATTCAGTTCTGTTTTTTTTTTTCATCAAGAATGCTTGGAAGTCCTCCACCTCATGGAATGACCATATTTTCCCCTAGAACATGATCCTCCCAATCCTACTACCACCACTGAAAGATGAATTCTACCTTGACAAGAATTTAGAAAGTCAAGTATATGGCTGGGAAGATGAGTAAACAGCAGAAAACAAAACAAAACAAACCAAAACAAAACCCACCACAATCAGATTATAGAATCTTACTTCGATGAACAAGAAGACTAAAACATAGAACCAGACGAATAAAACAAAGTAAAAACTCCCAAATCGAAAGCCTTCAAGAAAAACATGAATTGGTCACAGACTATGGAGGAGCTCAAAAAGAAATTTTAAAATCAAGTAAGAGAAGTAGAGGAAAAATTGGGAAGATAAATGGGAGTGATGCAAGAAAATCATGAAAAACTAGTCAACACCTTGCTAAAGGAGACACCCCAAAATACTGAAGAAAATAGTACCTGAAAAATAGACTAACCCAAATTGGAAAAGAGGTACTAAAAGTCAATGAGGAAAGTAATGCCTTAAAAAGCAGAATTGAGCAAATGGAAAAAGAAGTTGAAAAGCTCACTGAATAAAATAATTCCTTCAAAATTAGAATGGAGCAAATGGAAGGTAATAACATCATGAGAAATCAAGAAATTATAAAACAGAACCAAAAGAATGAAGAAAAGAAGACAATGTAAATATCTCATTAAAAAAATGCTGACCTGGAAAACAAATCTAGGAGAGATAATTTAAAAATTATTTTCCTACCTGATAGCCATGATCAAAAAAGGAGCCTAGACATTGTCTTTCAAGAAATTATCAAGGAAAACTGCCCTCATAGTCTTGAATCAGACAGTAAAATAGAAATTGAAAGAACTCACTGATTACCTCCTAAAAAGATCCCAAAAGAAAAATTCCTAGGAATACTGTAGCCAAATTTCAAAGTTCCCAGGTCAAGGAGAAAATATTTCAAGCATCCAGAAAGAAACAATTTAAGTATTGTGGAAATGCCATCAAAATAACACAAAATCTAGCAACTTCTACATTAAGAAAACAAAGGTCTTGGAATATGATATCCCAGAGGTTAGAGGAGCTAGGATTAAAACCAAGAATCACCTTCCCAGCAAAACTGAGGATAATACTTCAGGAGGAAAAATGGACATTAAATGAAACCAAGGACTTTCAAGCATTCTTGATGAAAAGACCAGAGCTGAACAGAAAATTTGACTTTCAAATGTTAGACTCCAGAGTAGCATGAAAAGGTAAAAAAGAAAGAAAAATCATAATGGACTTATTAAAGTTGAACTGTTTACATTCCTATGTGGAAAGATAATATTTGTAATTCATGAGATATTTCTCAGTATTAGGGTAGTTGGAGGAAATAGGTAGATAGATAGATAGATAGATAAATAGACAGATGACACAGGATGAGTTGAACATGAAAGGATAATATTTAAAAGATAAAATTAAAGTGTGAGAGGGGAATATATTGGGAGAAGGAGAAAGGGAGAGAAAGAATGGGGTAAATAATCTCAAATAAAAGAGGCAAGAAAAAGGTTTCACAATGGAGGGGAAGATCAGGGAGGTGAAAGGGAATGAATCAACATTACTCTCATAGAATTTGGATTAAAGAGGGAGTGACATACACACTCAATTGGGTATCTTACCCTACAGGAAAGTAAGGGGAGAAAAAGATAAGGGGGGTACCCGAGGATGATAGAAGGGAGGGCACATTGGGGGAGGAATAGCCAGAAACAAACACTTTTGAAAAGGGACAGGGTCAAAGGAGAAAATAGAATAAGTGTGTGTGGGAGGGATAGGATAGAGAGAGATGTAGTTAGTCTTTCACAACATAACTGTTATTGAAGTGTTTTGCATAACTACACGTTTAGCATATGTTGAATTGCTTGCCTTCTCAATGAGGGTGGGTGGGGAGAGAAGAAAGGAAAGAAGTTGAAACTCCAAGGTTTAAAAACAAATGCAAAAATTTTGTTTTTATGTGCAACTGGGAAATAAGATATACAGGCAATAGGGTAGAGAAATCTATCTTGCCCTCCAAGAAAATGAGGGGGAAGAGGATAAGTGGGCATGTGTGATAGAAAGCAGGACAGACTGGGGGAAGGAGTAATCAGAATGCATGCCATCTTGGGGTAGGGGGAGGGGAGAGATGAGAGAAAATTTGGAATTTAAAATCTCATGGAAATGAACGTTGAGAACTAAAAAGAAATAAATTGATTTCTAAAAAAAAAAGATATTTGAAACAAGTTCTGTTGTTATTCATCTTGAAGCAATCTTTCTCCAAAGAGTTCTCACACTGAACCAGCATGTCAGAAAATTTCCTGATGCAACTTAACCTGTTTTTAATAATAACTATTGATCCAATATGTTAATTTGTATAGTGCATAGAGACTTGGACTTGGGAAGATTGCAGTTCCAATCCTGCCTCAGAAATTTATTAGTTTTATTCCTTGCCAAGACACTTAACATCTTCCTGCCTCACTTTCCTCATATGTAAAATGGGAATAATAGCATCTCCATCTCAAGATTGATATGAAAATCAAATGAAATAATAGGATAAAAAACTTCAGCCTACATAAAGGCTAGTTGGCATTTTTATTATTGTGATTGCTATTTTTTCTTATTCCTGACAAATAACAATACCAAAGATCCTTGTGTTGTGAGGAAAAACATTAAAACAAAAGCTTAAAATCATACTTTAACATTGGAAGAGAAAACAAGCTCTTCAAACACAAAATAGAGGAGAATTGACTATGAGTAACAGTGGCAAAGTAGAGTTGCAAGTCCTATCATTAAAGTGCATTAGCAAGCAACACATATCCAGTGCAGGAATGCGTACTTTTAGCAAATCATGTAAAAAAATCTTAATTTACCCCCATTAGCCAAACAATCAGAAATTTCTGTCCAATTTGGTGTCCTGTAAGTGAATCAAGATATAGGCTATGCAGAAGATAGAAAACATGGTCCTGATTACCTCATAATGAATGGTCTTTCCAATAACACAGAGTACAAAAATGCCTCCACGCCTGCAAATCCTGTGTGAATCTTGTACATGTCTTCATAAGCATGCTAGCGTCCTTATAAAGGACATATCAACACTGGCACAGAATTCTTTTTTTTTTCCTTTTTCTTTTGCTTTTTGGAGGGCTTAATTGGGGTTAAGTGACTTGCCCAAAGTCACACGGCTAGTAAGTGTGTCAAGTGTCTGAGGCTGAATTTGAACTCAGGTCCTTCTGACTCCAGGGCTGGTACTCTATTCACTGAGTCACCTAGCCGCCCCACAGAATTCTTTTAGGAAAATGTTATCTTAATTTTTTTTTTGGCATTTCCTAATTCATTTTAAAAAATGCCTAAATAAGCAGAACTATTTAGCTTTATTCCATGATGACAAGTTTATTAAAAAACAAAACAAAACAAAAAACAGAAACAAAACAAAAACAACTGTTGATCGCTTTTTCTTGTTTGCTGTTCTTCTACTTTGATTATTGATTGATAGGATGACTATCTATTGAATGTTTTGTTTAAAGTGATTTTATTCTTCACTTTCTCACTGGTTTTACAAGTAACATTATTTATTGTCTCCTTTCATCCATCTTCATCAGATTTAGGAAAAAAAAATTATCAGCTAATCTTGCCTTTTCTGATAATTGTATTTCATTGGCAAATTGATGAACTCTTTGTGCTTTGTTTGGCTTGTTTGCTCTCCTCCTTATCGCAATTCATTTACATCTAAACATTAATCTACATTAATCTGTTACCTATAAATAAATATTTATAGCTAAACTTCTGAATGAAATAATTGAACTATCTTTGTATTTATTCTTTTTTTTTTACCATTTTGATACATTACCTCATTTGATTATCAATAACTTTTATTGAAGTTTTGAATTTAATTATGTCATTTGTATGCCATACCTTTTTCTCATTTTTAATATTGTAAATTCTTTCTTTAAAATAAATTTATCTTTGCTTGAAAAGTCAGCCATCTGATTCTACACAGGTAGATCAGTCAGGAATGATTCCAATATTTTCCTCACTTTTGACATGATTGAAGGGTTAAGGAATTGGACTTCTGAGAAAAGATAGAAGAAATGTCCTTTTCTAATAAAAAAAAGTCCCTCATATATATCCTATGCTATCCTGCTGCTATTGCTTTTCTAACATTGTTCCCTATGCTTTAAATGATCTTCCTCCCCACTCTCCCCCACCCCCAACATACCATTGCAGTCTTTTGAAATTCTAACCTTCCTTTAGAGGAAACTAAATACTGTGCCTCATATAGGAAATCTTCTCTAGCACTTCTATTTTTTCATCCCTTCAACAAAGATTTATTGAACAGCTATGGTATGTAGAACGATGTGCTAACCCCTCGGGGAGTGGGGGATGGATAAGTTTAAAGGAGACAGGTCACTGGTCTCACAAATGTAGGCAATCTGTCTTTCCCTTCACCTATGACCTAACATAGTACTTAGACTGTGAATCACTTATGTATTTATCATGTCTATTAATTTAAACTTTTTTTTGCGTATTGTATACCCTGCATTTAGCTGGAAGCAGTTTGTTGAAGTTTTTGAATGAGTGAATGTTGAAATTGAGGTTATAACCTAGAAAAGAGATAACGGCAAGGAACAGGAAGAGTGAATTTACTAATATTCTTAAAATGTATAATAGGCTATTTTATAAGCTACTTAACTACAGAGACCATGCCAGGCATGCTTTACAGGGCTAAACACATTGGTAACACAAGTTGAATTGACTTTTTACTGTTAATCCTGCTAGCAGTGAGTAGCTGCCCTCTCAGTTTCTGTAGTGGGCAAAACAAAGGTGGAATAGATTAAGTGTAAAGAAGAAGGATTTATGTTAGACTTCAGGAAGAGCTTATAGAACACTTTGGAAATTTTTAGGATAAAAGAAAGCAGTCACCTAATTCTGGAAATGTTGAAATGCAATACTTCCAAAGGTGAGTAAGTCGAATGACTTAGCACTTGTGGTTCTTTCCTGGTTAATAGAAATGACAGAACTATGACAGCTCACTGCTTTTTGTTTTGGGCAGGGAGAGTTTTGGGGGGACTCTATGGACAGAGGCAACATCTCATAAGAGGTATAGAGCTAGCCTCAGAAGGAAACTACTTCTGACAAAACTGGCCTTGTTTACCTCTGTGCCTCAGGCAATTCTTAGACTATAGGTTACAGAACACATACTGACCTAGATCTGTAGAAGGGATATTCTCTCATTAAGTGTTCCTTATGGCCATGAAGGGCAGCTAAGTGGTGCAGTGGATAGAGCATTGGTCCTGGAGCCACGAAGACTGAGTTCAAATCTGATTTCAGACACTTAAGAATTGCGTGTCCCTGGCAGGTCACTTAACTTTGCTTTATTTTCTTTATCTGTTAAATGAGCTGGTGAAGGAAATGAAAAACCACTCCAGTATCTTTCCCAAGAAAACCCCAAATGTAGTCATGAAGAGTCAGACTTTACTAAAGTGACTGAATAACAAATGTCAATGAAATGAATCTGGTCCAAAACCAATAGTGGACAATAGTGTTCATAGTTTGTGTTCTTCTTTAATCTAAATTCAGCATAACCAAATCTGAATTTATCTCTCCCAAACTGTCAAGCCAACTTTTCCCTTTAAATTTCTCTTCCTGTTAATTATAGAACCACCATCCATCTCCCAGTCACAAAGGTTTAAACCTCCAGAGCCATCTTTTACTTTTTTTTTTAAGTCCCAGGCTACATTTTTTTAATACAGTCAATATGCCAAGTCCCAAGGACTTTTACCTCTGCATAATTTTTTATGTTTATCAACTTCTCCACACTTACGTAGTGCTACTGCCTCAATTCAGGGTCTTATCACTTCTTATCACATCTTACCATCATAAAGACTTGTTCCCCTCATCCACTCAGCCTTCATGAAGTATCATCTTTCTGATATACAGGCCTCATCATATAATCCTCATTGCCTCTAGGATAAAATATAAGCTTCTCAGCTAGACATTCATTGTTCTCCATGATCACATTCCAATTTACCTTTGCACCTTCATTCCATAGTACTCCCAAGCTATAGATAGGACAATTTTAATCACTAGCTTTTCCTTCAACTTTGAGGTTCCATCTCCAACACTGAGACCTCCATGTACACCTGTAAAGAGCATGCCTTTCTTGATCTAACTGAAAATATTCTTTTTTCCCCCTGGTTTTCTGAGACTAATGAGCCCTTTGACTGGATCGCTCCTTTGAGATTGCTCTTCTTTCATGCCCCAGTGTAATGCCTTGACCTCAAGGACTGTATCCTTTTTTTTTTAAATCTTTGTATTTTCAGCACCAAATACCTCATAGGTGGTCAATTAATATTTATTGAATTAAACTGGGTTCAGGTCTCCAATAGGGCTAATGCCAGATTAGGATGGGAACAATAAATTTTGCCTTACGGAGCTTCTAAACCACTTTAAAAGGAAAACTTTTAAGTCATTATTTAATATTTAACAATGGTATCCTCATACAATGACAGTGTAATGATGCCATATCCCTTCAATTTGCATCACCAACTTCTGTACTTTTAAAGACTAGTTTAGAAACATATTACATACACACACACATACACATATATATATACACACATATACATACATTTAGGCCATATATAAACATATATGTATACACACAAATATGTTTACAAATGAATCACAAATGTATGTATGCATGAAGGTATGTATATATGTGTGTATGTATGTATGTGGGCATATGTGCATGTATTCTCTTCCAGAGCTGCAGTAATCTTGACTCTCTGGTGACTTGTAAGACTGGTGGAAGAGGTATGAGCTGTATATTGAGGTAAGTGGATACAAATGGTATCTGTTATTCCCAGTTTCAGTTATTCTTACCACTGTAAAGGAACAGGTATTGCTGGAAGCCATGATTACTCTTTGGTCAAGTGACTTAAACTTCCCTTCTTCCAGACTTTGCCAATGTTAGAGGAATATGCCTTAATTATTAAGGCTATGTATGGTCGGAAAAGTCAGTGGGCCGGTGATACAGCAAGAGCAAAGGATAACAACTAGGTAGTCTGAGTGATGAACTGGTGCCTATGAAATATTAATAGACTTGGAGGAAGGACTAAAGCATGTTGAATAGGTTTTCTTATACACTATCTCTGGAAGGACATAGAAATGAATCATATGGAATGAGAAAATGAGCAATGTTGGCAGTCTGTTAACGATGCAAGGAGAACACACTTTGATGGAATCATGAATCCATCACAGGACCAGTCTGCCTCTAGAACTCATATGCTATTTCTCCTTTTTGGTCCTTGCTTTCAACACGACCTCTATGCACAGGTAGTCCCTATTTCAGAACTGTTTCTTTCACTTACATTCTCACCTTTCGATCTCCTTGCTGTGTATCATGTTTACAACTATAAGCCACTCTCAAATCCATAGGTCCTGCAGTCTTGACCTTGGTTTGAAATGGGAGTAATTTTGCCCTTGTTTGCTATTGCTGAAGCCCTGGTTGTGACTGATTAATAAAGAAAAGCGCTTCTTTTTTTTTCAACTTAACCATTGTGTGTGTGTGTGTGTGTGTGTGTGTGTGTGTGTGTGTGTGAAAGAGAGAGAGTGAGAGGGAGAGAGAGAGAGATCATACTAAATTTAGAAATTTTTGAAATGTATTGAGAGACACCTTGATTTTGACTTGTGGTATAAGCTACCTTCTTGAAACAAACTGGTTGCCAAGCATCCATAAAGTATATAGTTTATTTTCTGCCCTTTTAAAGGAATTCAGTTAAATTCCTACATGAAGAAGATGGAAACATATTTCCAGAAATACTGAAGGACAAGAATGCGTTCTTTCTCACCATTTATATTTTTTGGGTTTTTTTGGTACTTACATATTAAAGATAGTGTGTTATAGTGTATAGAAACCCAATTTTAGAATAAGTAAGTCATCTTCAGTCCTTGCTTCTGACATCTCTTATAGGAAATAATTCTTATGATGATAGGAAATTTCCATTAAGGTCTGAATCCCAGAGGCCTGTTTCTTCCACCTTCCCCTCCACCAAAAATAAAAATAAACATGCAAAAAAGCCAGAAATGCACAGCCACCAAAACAGAATGAAGGCATATGACAGACAGGGTCATTATCAATATTATGACACATGGCATCTTCTACAATGTGTTCAGGATACAATGATAGTAACAAACAGGATGACAGAAATGTAAGGATCAAAGGATCACAGCTTTGGAGCAGCAAAGAACCTTAGAGATCATTTGGTCTAAACCTTTCATTTTATATATGAAGGAATAAATGTTCAGTGATTTGCTCAAGGCCATTCTGGTACTAAGAAGCAAAGGTGTGTATTGAATCCCAAATCCAATCTTCCAATTTCAACACAAATCTAGTTGGCTAATCAAGATAAATTATACATTATACAATTAGAAAACAGCAGTAAGTATTTAAATGACTGGAAGATGGTATAGTACAGATAGAGAAAGGTTGTAGGGATTCAAAATGGGAGAAAAATGATTATGGCTTTAGGTCAGAATGAGGAGACTCTGTGGAGTGAGTACAGTGAACTTTGAAGGAAAACTGGGGAATATGGCAAAGAGCTCTCCAGGAGAGAAGAAGCAGCACAAGAAAAAGTAAGAAACAAGAAAGAAAGAAGTACAGTAAGAGATTCAGGATTGGAAAAAGGATGCCACCCAATGGTAAGCCCTTTGACAATGGAGACTAATAATATTTAATCAAGTGCCTACCTGTAGTAGGCAATGGTTTGATAATTCACCCTGAAGAGGGCATTGGAATGGCAAGGAACCATTCAGTGCCTTTCACTCAGTGGCACAGGACAACTGCCATGTGATTTAATAGCACCGTCTCTGCTGATATCCCAGGGCACCGCTAATTTGAAAAGCGTCTGTATGCAATACTAATATTGGCAAGATTTCTGAAAAGCTAACGCAGGTACTAAATCATGCCAAGTAAATGAGTAAAATTCTTATTGGACTTCTCCCAAAGTAACTCTTTGAGACAGAAATCTAAAGGTTATTCTGGTAGCTGAAGGAGAAGTCAACACAATGCCTTTGGGGGACAGAAAACAACTGTTAGAAGAAATGCAGGGACTCTGTCCTCCATTTCTCTTTTCATATTTATCTCTAGGTACACAAGGTAGTTTATATATTTCTAAACACTAAAACCAGTCCTGAAAAGCCCTTCTTGCCTATTTTTAATGAAATCTCTGTATCATTTCTTTGTTCTCATTTAACTAACAAATCTGAGGTTCTAAGTTTGTAAGCCACTTATCCCCAACCTGACATATACAGGCATAATAAGACCTCCCCAAATCTCAGAAGAAAAACTTGGATAATTAGAATATTCACAAAATTTCCAGATAGTAAATATACCTGATAACTTCCTACTTTCTTTCATTCCTTGTGGCTTGAGATCCCTGATGTCAAAAGGATTTTAGATTTAGAAGGCAGAGCCAAGATGGTGGCGTACAAGCAGGAAAATTCCATAGCTCTCACCATAACCACCTCAAATACTTATAAAATATGACTGTAAACAAATTTTAGGGCTCCAGAACCCACAAAGTGACAGAGAAACAAAGCTTCCACTGAAGGCAGCCTGGAAGGCATGACAGGAAGGGATCATCACAGTGTGCAGGGAGCCAAAACCAACCCAGCCTGAAACTAGGGGATGGCCAAAGGGTGGCCGGGAAAAGCCTCAGTTGGAGTTTTCAGGAGAGTGGATCACTTGCAGCTGTGGAGATTTCCAGAATTATTAACCCATAAGAAACAAGGATAAAGTGAAAGGTCAGTGAAACTCTGCTAAATCTAGGGGAGAAAAACAGGTCTGGCCATCTGCCTTCAGGGCAATCAAGCAGAGGAAGCAGCCCCTGATGCTACCTCCATGTGGCTGCTTCAGAGATTGCGGCCTGCAGATTGCAGGAGGGCTAAGCAATCATTCAGAGGCTAAGTGCTCTTGCCTTAAGCTGCCTGGATTGAGGTCATGGTCTTGGGTGGTGGTCCTGAGGTGCATTTTCAGTGAGCCAAAGCTGGTGGGGACTGCAGTGGCCTCCTATTAGCTCTGGCAGTTGTGAAAACCCCAGTATTTGGGAAAAAAACTCTCCCTTTTGGAAGCAGAGTTCCTCAGAGCTAGAAGGTCAAGTAATTGACTGGCAACATGAACAGACAAAGGAAGCAAAGCAAACCCAGCAGTTCAGCTTTAGATTCCTTTTTTGGGGTCAAAAAGGATCAAAGCATGGAATGGGAGGAAGACAACACAGTCAGAACTCCTGCACCAAAAGCTTCCAAGAAATATGAAGACTGCCTACAAGCCATAGAGGATCTTAAGAAGGATTTTGAAAACTAAATAAGAGAAGTAGAGGAAAAATTGGGAAGAGAAATGAGAATGATGCCAGAAAATTATGCAAAGAGAGCCAACAACTTGACTGAAGGAAATAACACCTTAAAAAAATAGATTAACTCAAATGGCAAAAGAGACCCAAAAAGCCAATGAGGAGAAGAATGCTTTAGAAAGTTGAATTTTCCAGAT
Organism: Pseudocheirus occidentalis; assembly: GCA_028646575.1. NCBI lineage: Eukaryota > Metazoa > Chordata > Mammalia > Diprotodontia > Pseudocheiridae > Pseudocheirus > Pseudocheirus occidentalis. Next base: position 222,266,335 of record CM053596.1, on the reverse strand, counting down.
GCAAAAAGAATCTCAAAAGCTTTCTGAAGAGACTAATTCCTTTAGAATTAGAGTGGAGCAAATGGAAGCAAATGATTTTATGAGAAATCAGGATACTATTAAACAGATCCAGAAAAATGAAAAAAATAGAAGGCAATGTGAAATATCTCCTTGAAAAACCACTGACCTGGAAACTAGATCCAGGAGACACAATTTAAAAATTACTGGACTACCTGAAAGCCATGATCAAAAAAAGAACCTAGAAAGCATCCTTCAATAAATTCTCAAGGAAAATTGCCCTGATATTCTAGAACCAGATGGAAAAATAGAACTTGAAAGAATCCACCAGTCAGCTCTTGAAAAATGTCCTAAAAATAAAAGTCCTAGGAATGTTATAGACAGGTTCCAGAGTTCCCAGATCAATGAGAAAATATTACAAGCTGCCAAGAAGAATCAATTTGAATACTGTGGAAACACAATTAGGATAATCCAGGATCTAGCAGCTTCTACATTAAGGGATCAAAGGGAATGGAATATGATATTCTGGAGATCAAGGGAGCTTGGTTTAAAACCAAGAATCACCTACCCAGAAAAACTGAGTATAATGTTCTAGGGAAAATATGGTCATTCAATGAGGTGGAGGACTTCCAAGCATTCTTGATGAAAAAACCAGAACTGAATAGAAAATTTGACATTCAAATACAAGAAGAATGAGAAGGTGAACATGGAAGAGAAATCACACACACATATACATATATATATATTCACATTTGTCTATATAGGAGGGTATATATGCATAGGAATACATATGTGAGTATGTGTTTATATGTGTACACAGAGAGAGGGCATAGGATCAATTGAATAGGATGGGTTAATATTTCAAAAGGTGAAATTGAGAGGTGGGAGAGGAATAGAATGAGAGGAGACAGGGAGAGACAGGATGGGATTAATCTTCTTATATAGAAGAGGCAAGGGATAACTGTTACAAAGGAGGGGAAGAACAGTAAGGCAAAAGAGAATGCGTTAACCTTACTCCAGCTGAATTTGTCTTAGGGAAGGAATAATTGGGTATCTTGGCCTATAAGGAGAGTAGGGGGGAAGGAGATGACAGGCTTGAGGAAGGGGGTAGGGCAGGTTGGTGGGGAGGGTTGTTAGAAGCACATACTTCTGTAAGGGGACAGGGACAAAGTAAAGAACAGAACAAGTGGGAGGCAGAATAGGAAGGAGGGACATATGGTCAATCTTAACACAATATGTCCATTGTGGAGATGTTCTATGGAACTACACATATACAACCTGTATTAAATTGCTTGTCTTTAGAATGGGGGTGGGTGATGAGGGAGGAAGGGAAAGAATCTAGAATTTAAAATTCTAAAATCGAATGTTAAATAAATATATGTACATATATTATTATCATTATTATTATTTACATGCAACTGGGAAATAAGATATACAGGTTCAGGGGTAGGGAGATACATCTTGACCTTCTGGAAAGTCAGAGGGGTGATGGGGAAGGATATAGGTGAGAGCAGATTGGGGTACAGGGTATACAGCGGCACTGTTGTTTTGGGGTGGTGGGTAGGGGAAAGATGCAGAGAAAATTTGTAACTCAAAATCTCATGGAAATGAATGATGTAAAATAAAAATAAACAAAAGTTTAAAAAAACAGATTTAAGGGGGACCTTGGAGACCATCTCAACCAAAAAATACCTGGCAAAAAAAAATCCTTATTATAAAAAAAATGACCACGAGGACTTTAACTAAATATCTCCAAGAAATTCACTCCCTCCACCACCATCCATTCCATATCTGGATAGCTCTAATTGGTAAAGAATTCTTTTTTCTTTTATTTCCTCAAGCCAAAATTAGTCTTTTTGTGAATTCTGCTCATTGGGTATTGTTACAATTCTGCTGTTCCTTTCGTGCTTATTTCAGAAAGTGTTTCACAAACACTTCCTCATTCCCCTAGAGCTAAAACTTGGCACATAAATTTGTCCCTGATTCTATCAACTTGGATTTAATAATGATGGTGATATTAGCAATAACTTATATCGGCACAAAATTCTTTGCTTACAGCAGCCCTGTTTGTGCACATCCTTCTTACCTCCCCATTTTTGAGTATAACTAAATGAGAAAGGAAGGCAGGTACATCCAAGGCTAAATTCCTAAAGGGATGCCAGTAGGGGGACAGAGAATTTTCAATCTGCAAGGCTGTAGTTGCTTAGAAGTGACTGCTGAGCTGTTGCAGATGTCAAATAAGCCTCAGCAGGACTGAGCATTTAGATTGCATTTTTAACCCTTTCTTAAGAACCTAAGATTCTGGCTATTGCTTTATTGAGGTGTATATTTTTGGTCAATAGTTTTGTAAATATTCTGCAGGATGGCTGCTTTGGTTTCTTTGTGAGCCAAATGTCAAGGCCCTGGTAAATGGAGTGAACAAAATGTTTCTGATGCAATTTGTAGGCAAAATGTTTAGTGACTTAATGGAACAAGTGTGACAAGATATTACAAAGACTCCCCTTATTTGTATAGGTTCAAACTCAAGTAGATCAGCAGGAAGAGATGTGAAAAAAGCAGGAGGGGAAAGAGTAATGGGGGGGCAGTGTCAGAGGACCTTCTTTCAAATCCAGCTCTTCTAATTACTACTACCTTTTGTTCTTTGGGCAAATAAGTCCCATAATGTCTTTGGCCCCTAAGTTCTTTTATCTATAGCATGATGGATTAACAATAAATGATCTAAAGGGTTCTTTTCATTTTCAAGGCCTATGAAGTAAATGCATATAAATATCATGTTTGTAATCTCAATTTGTGACATTTTTCCCCAAACCAATACAGTTGGAGGACTGAAAAAAACCACATATCTCTCCTCTGTGGTTCTCTCTATTCCCTTAATATGCTGGCCCTCCAGCCCCCACTATTGATACATAGACTCTGTCCTTTAAAAGAAAAAACAAAAACAAAACAGCGCTAGTGATGAATTAATGTTTGCTTTTCCCTTGGGGTTAGAGTTCTTTTAACTTAGTTGGGAAACAAAACACATGCTGAATCAGTTATTTGATTGCTACTTATTGTATACCCAACAGGAGAATACAAAAAGAATGATAAAAACATTTCTTATAATGTAAAAGAAAGTTAAGAAATAATTCCTGCTCTCTGAGTTTACAAAAAAAGAGACAAAATTAAAAAAAAACAACCACTGTATACATTTAAAAAACCACTAAAGCATTACAAAATATTTGGAAAAATTGAGGATCTGCAAACTCTAACCAGTGTCATACGAATTTCGGAATTTGGAAAAGGGAGAGGCCACTGAAAGGCTAGCAAAGGTCACTATGGAGGCCATAGAATTTGAGCTGAGTCTTCAAGGCATAAGTAGACTTTAAATGCAGTATCCTACTCAAGGATGGGCTGATCTATGTCTTTGATTAGGAAAACCATGAGAGAGAAAAATTCCTGAGAAGGATTTGAGGATAAAAATCTGAATAGGAACCCAAATAAATATAATACAAAAGGCAGGTTCAGATTCAGTTCAGAATCTTTTGGGGTTACCAAACAGTAAGGAATCTAGATTAGCATATCCATCTAGGTAGCAGAGATTAAGGATTCATATTAACACTATATCACCAATCATGTTATAGATAGTGACAAGGGAAATTATTTACCTGACTTCATCTTTATTCATTTTTTAAATCATAGATTTGTCATCTAGAAAAGCCTTCGAGGGTCATCCGGGCTAACTCGAAAATATTAAAGATGAGCAAATTGAACTCTGAGGAGATAAAATAACTAACCAAGCATCATACAGATAGTAGCATCTGGAGTAGGATTTTAACCTATATACTTCTACTCCAAAGTCAGTGTCCTTCCCTAAAAATCTGGGACATAGAAGATTCAAGCTTACTTCTATACCTTGCTCTGTGATGATGTAATATAACGTGCCATGATGAGCATGGTTGGAATAGTATACATGGCTTCAGGAATTTTTGTATTTGTTTTTTATTTGTTTGGTTTTTGGTTTCTTGGTGGCAATTGGCATTGTGACTTTCCCAGGGTCACAGAGCTAGTGTGTCTGAGGACACATATGAATTCAGGTCTTCTGACTCCCGGGCTGGTGCTCTATCTACTGTACCACAAGTATGATTTTTATACAGATGATTCCCAAAATCTGCACATGTTTCTCCTGAGTTTCACTCCCACATCAATAGCTCTTTCCTGGACATCTCTACCTGGATATCAGATAGACAATTCAGATTCAACGTGTCCAACAAAACTTACCTTCTCTCATTCTGAGTTTCATCTCTGTTGTGGTTATTGTAATTATCAAGGGTCACACCTGTCCTTAACTTTGTCTTTTCATATCCAATCATTTGCCCCAGTCTTGTAACAACATGATCCAGTGGAAAGCAAGTTTATAATCAGATAATCTGAGTTCATAGGATCTTAGATCTGTGGTTAGAAAGGATCATAAAGGCAAAGGCCAGGTAGTCTAATCTCTTCTTTTTACAAATGACAAAACTAATGCCAGGAGAGATTAAGTACACACAAGGACACACAAGTAATTAAATGATATAGTAAAATTTGAACTTAGGTACCTTGATTCCAAATTTAGTTATCCAAGTTCAACACTATTTACAATGAATTGAAATCTTGTATGACTTATTACTTGTATGCCTTTGGGCAAGTCTCTTCTCTGGGCCTCATCTGTACAAAGAGAAGGTTAAACTAGATTATCATTATAGTTTCTTATAGCTTTAAATCTATAATTTAAATTTTAGGATTCCATAATACTAGAATCTCTCCATCCAAATAACAAATATCATTCTTCAGCCCCTCATCCTTTTTCATTAAAGTATTACCATACCTGACTAATTGGTATTTCTGCCTTCAGGCTCTTTCTTCTACAAGAGAGGAGAGAAATGGGAACTGAAGCTGAATAGTTAGGGTGGATAAGATAAATTATAAATGCAGTGAATATTTCTTCAGAAAGTTTTGAGGCATGCTAAGCAGGGAACAAGAGTACAACTTTTGGATATCCACCAGAGACATCTTTCTATAAAACAGATGTAATTATAAAGTCATATAACTGATATTTAAAAAATATTAAATGTAGTATACATCCAAATGTATATTTATTCCAAGAGAACACGTTCAAATCATTTTGGAAACTCCTTTTTTTCATATGCTAAGGGAAGTAATGTATCAATTAAGGGAGGGAACTTCACTTTGCAATGAGCCAAAAGTCATTCAGGACCAATACGGGGAGTGAGTTGGAAGATAAAATTGGGTAATTACATTGTTCACAAAGTGTAAGCCCATGATGAAGAAGACAAGCATGAGACCACAATCCACTTCCATTGCATCATGCTGAAATCTCTTAGATACTTCAGAATTTCTGAATAATAATTGAGAGGCTGTGATTTTTCAGTTGGAATAAATTCTGCATAAATTATGCCATTGTTGTCAAAAGGGGAAAAAAATCAACATTAACTCTACTTGTGATTTTGACATGCATATTTCCTTATATCAAAAGGCAGCTGACATTTTCCACTGTATAGATTTTGAAATGTGATTTCTGGGCGTGCTGAAAACACTATATTTAATCATCACTTTACTAAACGTTATTTTGTCCAGTTTCCATTGAAAACCAAGAGAAAGAGTCAAATCTCTCTCCTCTTGTCTTCTCTCCTCTCTTCTTGTCTCTGATTCTGTTTCTGTCTTTGTCCATTTCTCTCTGTCTCCCTCCCTCTCCATGTGTGTATATACATATGTTTGTACATATTAACATACACATATAAATACATATACATACATACACAAATACATATATGATTGACAGTTTTTATAGACAATTGACCAGAATATAAATCTCCTAGGATGTCACGGCTTTTAAATTCCAGCAGAAAGAAATGAATCCAGGTATTATGAATTTGAAGTATAGCACTGTATCTAGTGTGCCATGGCAACTCTCCTATTCTCAATCTCTTCTGCACTCTGTCATCAAAATAAGCTTTACAATTACCTTTTTGCCACTCTCCTGCTCAGAAGCATTCCGTGGTTTCCATGCCTAAGGAGTAAATTCCAGACTTTTTACCTTGCCATTTAAGCCTTCCACTAGACTACTTTGGAATGTGTCACACTCGACTTTGGATTATATTTGAGTGCCAATGTTTTATCTTATCCATTGAGTTATAAACTCCGAAGCTAGGGAATTCATTGTACACTTATTCAACCTTCTTCTGGTTCTTGCAGTGCTCTATGAATATATGGATACTTGGTAAATTTTTTGTAGAAGTGCTTTTTAAAATGTTATCAAATGTGTCATAATTTGTCCACATGGAATTTAGCATTCCTCTTTGCAAATGATTTTTTCATTTAACTTCAACACCAAATAATGCGTTCTTTTATCTGTTTGTATAAGCCTCAGTGGTTGAACTTGTGAGTAATGCTAAAGTTAGTTGAAACATATTAAAATTCAGTGTTTTAGGAAACAAAACAAACCATTGAATGATGGCTGTGACATTCACTATATGTGTGACCTTATTCAAGTCACTTTCCCTCATTGGGCTTCCTTTTCCTCATCTGTATAATGGAGAAGTTTGACTATATGATCTCTATAATCTCTTCTAATTCTGTCTTTAATCCTAAATCCATGCTATGGTTATTTTTTTCCTTTCTATATCATCCCCTCACTTCTTTGGTATTCACCATACAACCCTCCCTTGTTTCTCATTCCAAGATTCCAATATCCTTGGATTTTTTCCTTTTATACCTTGAACTCCTAATAGAAATTTATCTTTGGTGTTGATAATTTAATCCTTAGGGTTAATTTAAGTCATTCAAATACTTCTCCCCCAAAAACTGGCATGCAAATCAGCATATCTGACTGAAAAATGAAAGGTTTTGTTTTTCTGATACAGTTGTTGGCAAATTTTTATAGAAGTACAAGTCAGAGGTAGACTTCTACTTAGCCTGAAAAGGGAGGTCATGAATGTAATATTTCCTCAGCCCAAGAGATTGTAGATGCCAGATCTCTTATAGGTTTCCTGCAGGATATTGCAGAAACACTCCGAGATATGATCACCTTATCTAAGAGGGAAGTTCATGGACAATGTTCCTCAAATATAAAGCTTGGTTCTAGGCTCCAGCTTTCTAGCCAGAGAAGAGAGATTTCTTGGAAAGCATCCAGCAATTGTAATTTGGATAGACTCAAATTCAAGAATTCTAATTTTGAGAGCTGATTGATGAGTTCTACTAAAGAAAGAAGACAATTAACAACTTAATTTCCAAGCAGCATTCAACCTGGAAAAAAAGAGGTCTAGACACATGGCCCAAAGACACAAGGTCTAAAGCCACATCTTGCAGGAAAGGAGATGGGATTTGACCAGAGACACCTACACCCTATTCCATAAATGAGTAGTTTTAATAGAGCAGTTCCAATGGGAAATGTGTTACTTAGCAGCCTCCCAAAGTGCGTATTGGTTCTAGGGAGAGTTTAAATTATAGGTAGTGCTACGCATGGGAGCTGGTAAGGGATAAAGGGGATGGAAGGTGAATATGGAAAAGGTCTTATAGAGCCCAGTGGGAAAAAGTGACTCACTCTGGAAATCTCAAGTTTAATCCCCTTTTGAGAAGAGTTTGAGTAATTTGCGTGTTTTGTGTATTTTTAAAATCTGTTTTTGTGTTCCTATGATTCCTCTATGCCTTCTGTATATACTATGAGGTGAAATAAGGGCTGTCTTATGCCTATGTATTGCTGCATTGAAAGCCTATGTGGGAGCCGGAGGCATGGTTGCCCACATCAGAGAAAATAAGAAGCACTGGTTAATGTATATTTGTAATTTTTCCTGGAATGGTTCTAAGTAGAGGTATGATGAACCAGGAATAGAGGTTAATAGGGTAGACCTCATGGATAATACCTAGCATGTGTGAACTCAGAATATTTGGGGACAGAGTAGAAGAAGGAGCATGGGTTAAATAAATATTTTGTTTGGATTCATCTTGTTAATATGTTGTGGCTCCTCTACAGCTAAGATAGAGTATAAGCTCCTTCTGGAAAACCCTGCTACTTCATCAGTACTCCATTAAGGCTTATTGAATGAATCAAATAAAAGGGTTTTAGGCCTCACAGATGAAGGAGGGGTCAAATTTGGGAGCAGTCAAGGATTTATTCTGAGCCCCCTATAAAAATATCATTGAAGGGATTTCCTACTTCACTTTCTCTGCCTCCAGGAAGAGCTGTAACTATTCTCTCCTATTTCAGGAAAATCACTGAAGGGAAAAACATACACATACACATACATCCCCTGCCTCCCCCCGCCCTCCACACAAACTTGGAAGCATTAGGAAGGGTATCTTCAATTCAGTTTTTAAGGACACAATTAATTGGTAGGGAAGAGTGAGCCAACAGGACAGATGGCCCTGGGAGTCCCCAGGCTATTAATGGGGAGGTTGTTGCTGGGGTCAGGAGCAGGATAGGTCTGGACTGGGGAGGACTTGACGTACAATCTGGTCAAGGTGGATATGCCATCTGGTAGCTTCCTCCAATAATCAAATGGATCAGAGATCTCATTGATTTGTGCTTTCCCTTTACCTATGAAGATCACAAAGATCCCAGATCAAGAGATGTGAAGGGTTTCAGAAGTCATCTAATCCAAATCCTTTATTTTTACTGATGAATCAAGGGAGGCCTCTGTCTAAGATAACAGAGACATGATTTGAACCTAGGGCTTGAACATCCAAAATGTCCTTTAATCAAAATGATATCTTTCTGAAGCTCAATATAGCTGCTACCTTAAATCAGCATATCTATGTTCCCTCTCCTGGGGTCAAATGTATTTAAAACTTAATCTCTAAATGGGGAATAACAAATTTACCTCATTCACAAAGCAGTTCTGTTTGTACTTCTCCAATGAACTCTTTTTCTATTGATTGTCTTATAGTTATGTGTAAATGTGTTGAATCCCTCTACTAACTTATAAGCCCCTTGAAGACAGGCGCCCTGATTTATTTATACTTAGTATCTCTCCCAGGGCCTAGCACAGTGCTCTGCACAGAGCAATTTCTTAATAAATATAGAACTCAATGGAATTTAAAAAAAACTTCATAAAATAAGTAGGTTGTGGAAGTTCCTTTGGAACAGAAACATTTCAAACTGGCAGTCCCATTGTCATCTCAAATTCAACATGTACAAAACAAAGTCCATAATCTATTTAGCCCCCCATACTCTCCTTTTCCAAACTTCCCTATTACCAGCTTTCTATTTACTAGGGTCACAACCTTCCTATTATGCTTTATTCCTTCCTCTTGCTCACCCCATATACCCGGTCTATTGCTAAATCCTATTATTTCCACCTTTACATTTATCCTTTATGTCCCCTCCTCACCACTCACAGCCATAAGCTGATGTTAGGTATTGACATGTCTCACCTGGTGTATTCCAAAAACTACTTATTGTTCTCTCTGCCTTTAGTCTTCCCCCATTCAAATCTAGTTTCTGCTTGGCTCCCAAATTGATTTTCCTTTACTCAATAAACTACAGTGTTTCCTTGGTGCGGATCCACACAACTTGTAAACCTCTTTGGGTGGCAGATAGGTTAGACTTGAGACAGACTGATCATGGTTGTTTGCCACAGGTCACATGCCAAACAGGAGAGTGTGTAGTAGACACCTCACATTTTTTCACAGGTCACTGGAAATCCTTTGGCAGGCCACAAACGGCCCGCTGGCCATAAGTTATGCAGGCCTGCCTCATTGCCTCCAGAATATATATAAATGCTTATGTGTGATATTTAAAACCACTTACTACCCTTTCTCTTCCCATCTTTTTAGTCTTACCATTTAGTTTTCTTTTGTTGTTCAGTCATTTCAGTCATGTCTGATGCTTTGTAACGCTATTTGGGCTTTCTTGGTAAAGATACTGAAGTGTTTTGCCATTTCCTTCTGGAGCTCATTTTATTGATAAGGAAACTGATACCAACAGGATTAAGTGACTTACCCAGAGTCAAATAGTGAATAAGTGTCTGAGGCCAGACTTTACATCAGGTCTTCCTGACTCCAGGCCTATCCACTGCATCAACTAGCTGAGTACCGAACAGGTACACTGGTCTGTTTACTGGCAAGAAGGTGGTGTAATGGATACAGTATTAGACCAGGACTCAGGAAGATCTGAGGTCATATCTAGCCTCAGATAAATATTAACTATGTGAATCTTGACAAGTCACTTAAGCTCTGTCCCCTTAAATGTCCTAAATTATAAAAATGATAATAATTGAGAATTTAAAGAGATAATGTTTGTAAAGTGCTTTAGCTCAGCAGGTGCTATATAAATGCTCACCTCCTCATGTATGTGGCACTCTCCAATGTCTTTGAATTAGTTGGTTCTTTACTTGGAATGCTTTCCCTCCTCTTCTCTGCATCTTAATTCTTTCTAGATTACTTCAAGATTAGACTCAAATATCACCTTCTGCATCCTCTATTTATCCTTTAGGGCAAGGATTGTTCTTACTTTTCTTTGTATTACAAGTGCTTAGCACATTGCCTCAAACATAATGAACCTTTAATAAAAACTTTTCCAGACTTCTATGTAAGCCATCCTTGGTAACTATAGATATCATTTCTCCCAACTGAATAGCAAGAGATTTATTTTCTACTGAACCATAATTGTTTTCCCCACATTTATAATAGAACAAAATAAAAATAAACATAATTTCTACACAAAGCCTGCTACTTGTGTTTGCTCTAAAAAGAAATTGTGTGAGGGAAAAATATACTTCATAAACTGTACAAAGCAAAGCAGTGGTCCGGAACATGTAACATTACATGTGTATGCGTGCATATGTATGTATGTATATGTATATACACAAATGTGTGTGTATAGATTATGTGCATCCATATGTATTTTATATGCAGTTTGTATATGTGTCTATGTGTACACATATACATGTATATACATATGCATTATATAATGGGACACTATAGATGTCTGTATAATGTCTATTAAATATAAATAAATCTGTGTATATACAAACATATACCCATGTGTTTATATATAACATACATGTACCTGTCAGTGTATATATTTGAATAAGCTACCAAGGTTTTCATATGTGAGATGTTATTCAATAGTTTCAATAGAACAGTGTGAAACACTTTGTGAAATTTAAATTTGAAAATCAGTTTCTTAGAAAGTGATCTTGACAACCTGGGGAGATATAAGATGAGTTCCCTAAACTATTTATGAGGATAACAAAGTCTTGAGATCATTTTAGCATGACAACAGATGAAGTTCTTTTTTTCTTTTTTGGAGGGGAGAATTCAGGGCAATCGGGGTTGAGTGACTTGCCCAAAGTCACATAACTAGTAAGTGATAACTGTCTGAGGTCACATTTGAACTCAGGTCCTCCTAACTCCAGGACTGGAGTTCACAATTCACACACTATTCACAATGAAGTTCTTTGTATCTACACTACTTTGGAGTCCAGCAAACTTACTTTAAAATATAATTGAGAAATGTTTAACAAAACAAATAATAAATACAATACAGCATAGATAACAATCATTTGTAGCTGATATGGATTTTGAAAACATTGATTTAGAGGATCAGGATCAAATTTGCATATATACATGTACATGTATATATATATGTATATATGTGGGTGGATATACACACACATACATATACTTTTTTATGGAAAAGGCAATCAAAAGTGGTCAAAGAAAAAAAGTGGAAAAAAATGGAAGAATGATCCAAATCACTAATAATAAGATAAATACAAGTCAAAACTATCCTTAGCTTCCACCTCACACTCAGTAAATTGGCAGAGATGACAAAAGATGCAAACAGTCAGTGTTGAAGGGGTAATAGGAAAATCAGCTCCAACTTTGGTGGTGGAGCTATGAATTAGTACAACCATTTTTGAATCATTCAAGTAAAGTGACTAAAATATACAAACTCTTTCAGCCAGAAATTCTTCTACTAGGTTTATATGCCAAATAAGACATTGATGAGAAGAAAGTCCCTATACACACAAAAATATTTATATCTACACTTTCTATGATAGCAAAGAAATGGAAACAAAGTAGGTGCTCTGTAAGTGGAAAAAGATTAAATAAATTGTGGTTTGTGAAAGTCATAGCATACTATTGTGCCTTAAGCAATGTCAAATATAATGAATACAGAGAAGCATGGAAAAATATATGCAACGTAATGCAGAGTGAATTAAACCACAACCAAGAAAACTATCTTCTATCTATCATCCATCCATCCATCCATCCATCCATCTATCTATCTATCTATCTGTCTATCAATACTATGAAAGTGCAAATGGAAAAAAATGACAACAAAACAATCAAAGGTATATGTTGCAAAATCACAAAGAATAAATATAACTCCAAAGGAGAGCTCTGAGAAGTCATTGCTGTTCCACTCGTTTGCTGAGGTGGGATGTCCAGAGGTGTGGGGACATTCTACATATTTTTGGACTTTTTAATATTTATTTTTCATTTTCATTGATTTCTTTTCAAAGATTATTGGAGAGAGAAGAGGATAGATACCAGGAGAAATATTGGTGATGTTAAAATACCAATAAATTCATATAAAATTACTTATGAATTCATTATAATGACCCAGTAGAATGTAAGAAAACTCATTGAGGACTGGGACTGTTTTGTTTTTTGTCTTTGTATACCCAGCATCTACCACACTTATTTTGTCATAGTAGACAATTTAGATGTTTGTTAAAAAATATTCCTTGTTCCATTTAAATCCTGATTCACATATGAGCAACTCTACCAAGTATTGGATTATTAAATGGGATTTAGATTCTTACTGGCTTAATGAGAACTGCATATAATCATTATTATGAAATCTCCCACATGATACTTTAATCAGGATTATAGCACATCAGTTTTAAAGAAAACAACGGTCCGTGTAATTCAATTCATGTCCTGTTTACAAACGCACAGCTGTTAAGCTTTTGGGAAGATGAATGGTAATGCAACAAACTGACAAATTTGAATCAAAACAATTGGCTGCTTGCAGCCTTTTGTTACAATAATTAATATGAATATGTCCCAACCCCAAAGATCAGTCACAGAACTGTAAAGACCTTGGAGATCATCTAATCCAACACCTTCAGTTTATAAAGGAGAAAGCCTGAGGACAATTAGCATGCATTTATTACAATATTATTATACTTGCTAAGCAATTGAGTGATTTAAAAAATGCAAAAACAGGGTCTCTGCTTTCAAATGGGTAGCTAAGTAAGTGACACAGTGCATAGAGTGCAATGCCCTGGTGTCTGGAAGACCTGAGTTCAAATTTGATGTCAGACACCAGCTGTATGACCCTGATAAGATTAACTTAATTCTGGTTGCCTCAGTTCCTCATCTGAGAATGAAATGGCAAACCACTCCAGTATCTTTGCCAAGAAAACCCCAAACAGGGTCATAAAGAAAATTGACCTCCCCCCGCTCCACCCTCCCCACTTAAAATTAATCACATTCCAATGGAGGAAGCATCATGCAAATAACTCTGTGTAGAATAAGTGGAAGGTAATCTCATAGGGAAGACCAGGTAACAGGTGGTAGAGGGAAAGAGGTCTCTTGAAAGAAGTCAAGTAAACTAGGACACAAACTCAATGAAGGATGGTATTCTTGGCATGAGGGAGGACAGCTAGTAAGGGCTCGGAAGATATTCCTGGTAGAGGAATAGCAAGTAAGCCTTTGCTGCTCGACTGTAGCAAAGGGTGGTGGGGTAGAGTAAAAGAAGCCTGGAAAGGAAGGAAGACTCATGGATATCAAGGGTTTAAAAGAGTTTCTATTTAATCTTGGAAGTAGTAGGAAGTCGCTGGAATTTGTAGTTGGGGGTGACATGGTAAGAACTGTACTTCAGCAAAATTACTTTGACAGAGAAATGATGGATGGCTTGGAGTGGGGATAAACTCAAGATGGGGAACCAACTGAAGTCTACTGAAATAGACAAGAGTGATGACTGAGTAGAGAGAATGGATCAGATAGATATTGTTAAGGTTGGAATGGCAAGATTTGGTAAGAGAATGAATGAGAATAAGTAGTCAAGAATGACACTGAGGTGCCCAGTCTGGGTGCGTGGGAGGGTGGTGGCACCCTCACCAACAAGAGGGAAGGGGGGAAGAGGAAAAGAATTGGGAAATGGGAGGAAAAGGAGTTTTGTTCTGACTCTGTTGAATTTAAGATGTCTATGAGATGTGGACTTGAAGATGTTGGAGATAAATGACACTGGAACTCAGGATAGAAGATAGGGGTAGATATCTAGATCTGGAAATTACATATGAATAATCAAATAATTGAGCACATGGGAAATGATTAGTTTATTAAGTTAGATAATAAAGGGAGAAGAAATAAAAGACAAGTACTAAACTTTGATTAACACCCAAGGCTAAGTGGATGTGATTTGGACAAGAGGGTAAGGCACCTGCCCAAGGTCACATAGCCAAGAGACAAAGGCAGGATAAGAATCCATTCTCTTGACTCTTATTCTGTTGCTTTTTCCTTTCTCTTTTATTAAAATGTTTTTTAAATAGCATTGGAAATCAATACAAATACCTAAATGTCCATTGTGACTGTTTACACTTACATTAATGTATTTTAAAGCATAAAATTTTTTTTCACTCACTTTCCCTTTAATACGGTTGTTGTTAGTGGGTACTCCATTATTCAGTTCCTGTTTTATTTTGTTTTTTAATCTTTTCACAAGGTCTTTCTTTTAGTTGGTTTTTTAGATTTCTTTTTATACCTCATACTATCTGTCTTAATTGAACCATACAGTTCCTTTACATTAAGGTACCAGCAGGGCTGGCAAGACAGCTTTGATAAAGCAGCAAGTAACCATGAGAGAGACAAGAGATCAAACCATGCTACCTACCCCCAGTGGGGTAGAACAATGTCCTCAGGAACGTGGGGAATACTTATGTTCTTTAGACCACTAGACCTGCTTCCAGTCTGAACTTGAGTCATTACTAAGACAAGCAATCCTGTTAGAAATGAGTCCACCATTCTCACTACCAAAAACAGCTGTCACTGAAGAACCACTAAGAAAAAGGATCACAGGAATAACATCAGTTTCTAGACCAATGACCTTGTTTCCAGCTCAGCCCCAGAACTACCATCTGAAAGAGCAAATCTTATATTCAAAGAGCCAAATATTCATCTCAATTGCCACTCAGAAAGAAGGCGAGGCAGTCTAGCTGAATCAATGAGGTACTCTGTCTGAGATATGAGAGAGAGCTTATGCAGGCAAAGTTCAACCATGACTCTACCTAAACCGTGACCATCCCCAATTCACTGTCGACTGTCCCAGAACCATGACCCCAAGAACCCTAAGACCAGCAGCACCCAACAGACAACAAGGTGTGTTTTAATTCTGCATGGCACAATCATCATCTAGGCGACAGTCAGTTGTTTTGTAGATGCATCCTAGTAAATGCTAATTCTATGGCTATAGCAACTAACTCTTTAGCAGCCATAAGTACTCATGATCTGGAAAAGAATGTTTTTACCCTAAAAACATGTCATTGTTTAATAACAGAAATGGATGTTTTAATCAATGGAAAGAAGATACATCACCTACTGTTTTGGTGCTTCCCACTAAGATCCAATAGGTGTTTCCTTCTGCCTTGAGGTTAAAATTTCCTAGATGTTTTGTCTTGATCATTTTTAATATGAACTCCTTGACTATTTTGCTTTTCTACTTGCATTTCCCTTGTTGCACATAATAAGGGATTAATAAATATTCTTTCATAAATTCATTCATATTCTCATCCATTTTATTTAATCTTTTCTCTACTTTCAGACATACAGGTTGTCTTTTTTATTTTGCAACTATATATCATGAAAAATCTTTGAACAAGTAATTATTTTTATTGTTGTTGTTGTTTTTGATAATACTTTTACGGAATATTTCCAATACTGAAATGATTGGATGTTGGGTATTGTATCTAAAACACTGCATCTTTATTGGGACACAGTTCGTTTCCTATTTCCTCTTCTGTGATTTTTTCCATTTTCAGTTGACAATATAAAAATAGAGAAAGTGAGATAAAAATATGTAATAGGCTTACAACATGAACAACATTGAAAATCCCAAGCCAACTGGAACCAGTTGACTTCACATGAATTGATATAGGGTCTTTCCCAAAATTCCAATTCATTTTAATCAATGCAAGAATCTAAGCATTGAGAAAACAGTCAAGCTGTAAGTCAGCTTTGAAATAAGAACCAAAGACAATCTCGCACATGAAAAGATAGAAAAGGGAATATTTTGACTAGATTTAATTAAGTAGATAGAGATGATATAGGTTCAGGTTGAAAAAGAAAATTATTAAGTTCCAAACTTTGTTCTAGAAACTGCTGGATTCTTTGACCTAAGAGGATGTTTTGAAATTAGTGAGGAAAAGGCAAATGAATATGTTTAATTGGGGAAAATAAAATGAAACTTATTGTCAGTTGGAAAGAAGTCTGAAAAGCAGAAAGGACATATCAAGGTGAAAAGAAACAGTGGTGCAGAATCTTCAGTTACATTAGAGGACAAACTTTGCACCTGCCTTTGGGTACCTGTGGAGCTTTTACAATGGCAAAGATATGAAGAAATGATCCATGTTGATACTCAAAATGTGAGTTTCAAAGAAAGTGGATGCCTGGATGCTGTTATCATGGACATTTAAGGAATCAGGGAAGGAGGTTGAATTTTGACTGATTTGGTAGAGAACGACAAGGCCTTGAAAGTTTAAAATTTTCTCACTTTTTAAGTATAGATTCATGTAAATCAGTCTCAGATCTCCATGCCATCCACCTTTTGAGCATGATAATCTTATACTGGCATTTGCAGTAAATGAAAGACTTTCAGCAGGTAAGTAAATTGTTTCCTTTCCAGGTGTTTTCAGATGACTAAAATTTGATTTAAAAATGAATATTCATTAGATCTATGTGTGGCTTAGATAACACTTTTTCTATGACCAATGTTGCTATGATCATATACTGTGACCTCTTAAAAGACATGAAACATATACTAACTATTCAAAGAAAAAGGAGGAGCAAAAAAATGAATTCAGAGAGAAAACCCCCTTCAGTAGCTGAACCTTTAGCTAATAGATTGGCTTCTTTGAAGGTAGACTCTACTTTTGGAAAACTTTGATTCAAAGCAGGTATACTTCTATTTGAAACTGATGATTCTTTAGAGAGGGAGGTCCAGGAGCTTGGGAAGCAGCAGACAAGAGTGGAGGTCGATGGAGGCAGATTGATAAATGGAGGCATTTTGCACATCTTGCGTAACTATTGACCATTCATTCCTCTCTTCTCTTCTCCTCCCTTCTCCTTCTCTCTCCGTCTCTGTCTCTGTCTCTGTCTCTCTCTCTCTTTCCATGTCTCCTCTCCACCACTTAATCCCCACACCATTTATGTATTTGTGCATGTGTGTGTGTGTGTGTGTGTGCATGTGTGTGTGTGTAGCTTGCTGTTTTTGTCTTTCTGTCTATCTCTGTCCCTCCTTTTCCCCTGTGATTTAGCCCAGTGTAGAAATTTCCTCAAATAATGCAGATAGGCAACATATCTGTATTCTTAGGTGCCTGGGGTCACTGAGAGGTTAAGAGATTATGTGTGCATAGCTAGTATAAGACAGAAGCAGAATTTGAATCCAGGTTTTCATTACTCCATGTCCATCTACTAAACCAGAGAGGCCTCTGAATCTTCTTTACAGCGTTAAAAAGTAGTCATCCAAACAGGAAGCTCACTATCCACATACATTCTTTCTTTTTACCTTCATGATTCTACTCTACCTTTCTACATAATAAAATCCCTGCCCAAAGCAGTGAATCCACTTAACATTGATGGTAAAGATGAAATAAAATCTGAAGTTCTGACTTCCAAAAATATGTTGACACAAGGTGAAAAGGAGATGAATGTAGACTGAATTTATAGATAGAAAGTAAGCGTTCAAAATGCTTTATTGCCCAATGTCGATTTGCTTTTTTTAGTCTTATTTCCACTACTTTGTTACAAGTTCCTAAATTTCTAGACTTTCTAGGATTATCACCATTTTTTGAATAACCTCTATAATTTTCTCTGTCCTCATCTTTACTCTTGTCTTATCTTTTGCCTAGAATGTCTTCTCCCTATTCTCATGTATTAAAAACCTATCTATACCTCACAGACAAGATCAAATGCTTTTACCCCCGTGAAGCTTTCTCTCCATTTCAAATGAAAGAATAAACTTTGCAATAAATTTCTTTTTTTTCCCCTTAAATTTTAATTTCCCAAGGAAGAGTGTTGATTTTTTTTCACATTCAAGTGGTAGTCACATAGTACAGTGAGTAGAACACTGGATCTAGAGTTAGGAATTTATGAGTTCAAATCCTACCTCAGATACTTACTATAGGTAAGTCATTTAACCTCTTTACCTTAGTCTCCTCACATGAAAAGTGGAGATAATAATAACATCAATCTTCCAAGAAGGTTGTGAGGATAAAAGGAGACAGTATTTTTAAAGCATTTCACAAACCTTAACTTGTTATGTAATTATTATTTTCTCTATCATCATCATCAGTTACTATTATTAATATTTTATTACAAAGTACGGATAATAGTCCTTTATCAAACCCCAGTAGTAATGAAAGGATACTATATTTGAATATTTATGAATTTATAATTCTAGGAGATGTTTCTTGGATATACATATATATGTATGTATGTATGCATGTATGTATTCTCAAGATACATTCTTGTTTCCATGTTTCTCTTTTCAGTTTATAACTCTCTAATTAGAAAGATTTTGTCACACAAAGAAATGCTATTTAGACTGATATGAACTCAGCCTCCATGATGAATACATGTCAAGGTTCACTTGGGCCGGAATCTAGGCCTTGCCCCATTCCACAGCTGCTTGCTTGTTATGGCATATTTGTTTCCTGCATCCCTGCCCCTTGTTTCTCATTCTTTATTAGACAATTCAAATTATATCCTCATTTCATTAGTCCATTCTATACTCCTGCCTTGCATCACTGATACCAAAGCAGTATAGGCACTTAAAAGTGTGCTATATCATTTCTTTTCCTAAAATCTCTAATGTGAATTCTGGGTATTTTGTGGCCTTTACTAAAAATTCCCTTGATGCTGTACATTCAAGCCAGGAGCCTATGAAGCTAGGAATGATGGGACCTGAACAATTTTGCTGCTCTTCATTGGCTTCTGACCTCCACCTATAATTACTTAACAATATATCCCATAATATACCCGTAATACCTGCTTGAGCATTTGTTTTACTTTACAGGAACAGCTCTGTCTCCTGTTACCTTTCAATTTCTGAACTCAAAGAAATACACAGAGTACTTCAACTCAACACCCTTGGAATCTTTGCTTAGCTAATCAATCAATTCAATTTTTATGAAGTGCTTACCACATCCAAAATACTGTGTTAAATTCAGGAGATGAAGTCGCAGTTCCTCATAAAGTGCACATTACAGTCTTGCACTCTTCCTTCTTCCTTCCCATCCTCCCACCAAAACATAGGTGGCACAAATTCAGTCTTAATTCTCACTAGGTTTCATCCTATCTCCTCTGAATGTTGATCACATCATTTCCTCCAGGGCAGCAGGCATCCCATAGGCCTGTGGCCTAGAATTTCCCCTTCTTCAATAGCCAGAAAACTTAAAGAAAAGAGTCAAGAGGAGGAACTCCCTTGAAGGGAAAGGATATTGATCACTTATTTATTTTTGAGTTTTTTGCAATGAATAAAAGATCCTTTATGTCTAATTTAATTCTATCAAATATATAACAATAAAAATCAGCTTGCTCAGATTTAAAATGTAGTCAGTTCTTCAAAAATGGAAAAAAAAGATATCTTAAACATATAAAATATATCTTTTAAATCATGCTTAAATATACTATTGTACAGGAGGAAACATAGGATATTTCCTTAGGTAAAACGTCATAGAACTCTGGCATCAGAGTATCTGAGCTCAGATCCTGGCCCTGATTCCTATGTGACCCCAGGTGAGTCTGTGAAATGAGACGGTGGGATTAGATTGCCTCTAAAGTCTTTTCCAGCTCTAAAGTTATGATCCTTTGATATTCTGAATTCAATTCACCTAATATTTTTAATACCTTCTATATATCATATCTGTACTGGGCACTGAATGAAAAGATAAAAATGAAATAACCATTCCATCTTAAGGAGCTTGCATTTTTTTGAAGAGATACATGTACCCAGATGAACAGACTCATACATGCATACATATATGTGTGTATACACATACACATATATTTCTATCTGTGTGTGTTTATGTAATTACATATGTATGTAGTAAACATGTACACTACATATCTATGTATATATGCAAGTGAGTAAATACATATATAGCATATACATACATATGCATACATATACACACAAATATACACATGTATATAGTATTTTGAAGAAGGAGAACATACACCAGAACTGAATTGAATGAATGAGAAGAGATTATATGGATATGCTACTCAAGTCCTCCTCAAGTGTGTGGAAAGTAATACTGAGGAGCTCAGGAAAAAGGAGAGGATTTTGCAGAACACTGTAAACCCCACCCTGACAGCCTCAGAATGGAGTCCAAGGAAAGGAGCCCTGGTTGTTAGAGAATCTGAGCCGGCGTATTTTTTTTACAACTTGTATGAATGTTTATATATTTAGATGATGATGATGATGATTAAGGAAACTCAATACTGATGCTGTTTATAGATAATAGCAAACCAACAAAGTAAGAAATGAAAAACTAAACATTTGTTTTGACTGTGTAAAAGTAGTACTGATTACAGTCATTTATGTGAACTGTTTACCATTCATGCCCAATTACCATTCATCAAATTTGAATTTGTGGATCATTAAATATGTGTCAGATTAACTTTGTTGTAACTTGTTTTTGATTACTACAGTAAACTCTATACAGGCATGTTCAGTCTTCATAATAGGAAAAGCAGCAGATATCAGAAAAGTACAACTATGTAACTCGCATTTATGTACATACTGTCTCCTTTGTTAGAATGTAAATCCCATGAGGGCAGGGAATGTGTAGCACTTGTCTCTAAGTCTACAAGTCTAAGAACAGAGTCTGCCAAATAGGAAAGACTTAATCAATTCTTGTCAATTGACTGATTCGTGGTTTAAAAACATTTTTCTTATAATAAATTTGTAAAATATATGACAAATATTAACATATTTATTTTCCAGAGAATGAAGCAGAGAGGGAAAGCTACATGACTATGTGTACTAGCAATAAGAACTAAGATTGAATGCCAGTCCTCCTAACTCCATAGTAATCAGGTTTAGTCTTTTATAAGATGTATTTACTGCCCTCAAATAGCTTTACTAGCTACTAGGGCTGAAAAGGTGTTGACCAACCTCTGTTCTCATGTCTGAAGCTTAGGATTTATCCTATAACACCTCTATTTCTCTGTAAATTCCATTTCTTATATCTAGAGTCCCATTCCCCCTTTCTGCCCCTTGCTACCAGCAAGTCTTGCAGAAAACTCAGGAAGGTCATCCCCGAATGATGCCCCTGATCTGGTCATGTCTTGACTCTTTATTTCACAATAATTCTTGTTTCATTTGCTATTATTTGATAAGTGCTAATATGTTGTTGGGCTATAGGTTTTCCCTAATATGTGTTTTGATCACCAAAAGGACATTGCAAATGCTTTGAGTACAGGGATCATGCTCTCTAGCTCCTTTGTGTTTCCCTGTAGCATTATGAAGTAGAATTATATTAATCATAAAATTGAGAGCTAGAAAGCTCTAATTCTCTACCTTACACGTCCCCTGGTCTAAACCCTGTCATTATACAGATGAAGAAACTAATGCCCAGAGTGCTGGTATTTCCAAATTTATATTAGTTGGTGACACAGTGGACCTAATAATCTAATCCAGTTTGATCTAATAAACCCTTATCAATATTAGCAAAAATAAATACTTTTTTTGATATCATAAAATTAGGTCACATGTTAATAGGTCTAAAAGGCACCACTAAGGTCTTATAGACCAAGTCCTTATTTTGAAGATGAAAAAGCTGAGACCCATGAAAATGAAGTGAATTGCTGAAAGTCACACAGGGAGGAAGTGATCACAAAAGGGACTTGAATACAGGTCTTCTGATTCCCGAGTCAGTATTCTTTGTAGTACACAATGAAGCTGGTGAATGGGACGTTCTCAGAGTCCATGAACAGATATTCATTAAGCAACTACCATGTATCAGGCACTGTATCATGAAGTGCTTACATGCTAAGAATCTTTTCTTCTGTTGGAAAAATCAAGAAAACAAAAAGAGTAAAAACCAATGTAGTTAGCATTTTCGACCTGAACTAGTTCCATATCATATATATTATGCCTAAAAGGAGTTTTACATACATAGATTCATACTTGCTCTATGAAAGTAGAACAGGTGTTATTATTCTAATTTATAAATAAACAGGTTCAAAGAGGCTAAATTAGTTATTCAATGTCATATAGTTAAGATGGGAAAGGGGAAGAGAAGATGGAAGAGAAAAAGCATTTACATGATGCTTACTATATTTGGGACACTGTGCTAAGTACTTTCAAATATTATTGCATTTGATTATTACAACTATGCAAAGTAGGTGCTGTTATTATTCCCATGTTATAGCTGAGAAAGCTGAGGCAAAATGAGGTTAAGGGACTTGCTCAGGGTCATGCAGGTAGTAAACATCTAAAGACACATACATTTGAACAAAGATCTTTCTGACTCCAAGCCAGGAGCTCTGGGACTAAGCCTCTGAGTAGTCCCCGTTGAGTGCTGTGAAAGCCACATCCATGTCCCCATCCCTCGCCCCCATTTCCAGCCCAGTCTTACTATTTCAACAATCAATTTCCTTAGGACACTAGTACCTATACTATTGTCCTTATGGATGAATGCACAATCTAGTACAGGGAAGGTGCTCTGCACCTGGTAATCAACTTGTGTCTGTGTCTGTTTCTGAGCACCACTACATGGAGAGATTATCAACAATAAAGAGAATATTCTAATGTCCTGTGATCATGTAGGGTTCTCCTTCATTGATATGGATCACATAACAGATGCCTTCAAAGGAAACCAGACAAACAACCTCTGTTTAACTTCTTACAGGACTATTTTTTCTGTCTGAGACAAATGACTTCATGCAGTCATTCACGATGCTATTTTACCTTATGAAAGACTATGAAATCAAACAGCCTGTGTTTGGTGCAAACAGCATCAGAAGGAACAGTGAAGGCAAGAAGCAGGAGGTGACTGGGAAGGATCAGCCATATGCAGCAAGGTCACTATTGAATTTGGACAGCAAATTCTATAAGTGGGTGCAAAGGCCTCCAAAACTAAGTCTGGCAGAAACAAGGAGAAGGAATAAGCATTTATATAATGGGTCCAGGTGTCAGGCAGGTTTCTATTGTGACCATAAGATTGGGTGATGGTATGCCCTCAATAGTCCCATCTTTTCATTCTTATGCCTTTTGGGGGTACCATACATGTTCATGCTCCCCCTACTTTTCCTTTTATGTTCCCACCACTTTGTTTTGCTTTGTGATTGTGAACCTGTAATGCCCAGTGGTGGAGGAGGGAGAATAAGGGAAAGACATAAAAATAAGGAGAATAAGGAGCAAACATACAAATGATTTGCTTGGCTTTGCTCCCTTGTCTCCTAACTCATGCTTTTAGAGGGTCTTAAGATGCCTTCTTGTACCCAGAGGGCTGACAGGCCAGGAGCTGAAGATTTCACACCTTATTCTGCCTTCCTCAGGGCTCCTTGCTAGGTGGAATTTAAGTGTAACATGGGTCAGATGTTTGCTGAACCTTGGAGTCTGGTTCAGTCCTATCACAAAAGATGGCCTTGTCAGTCCTGATTCATTTCTCGTCTCTTTCCTTTGAGTTTGATACCTGGATCAATTGACTGACTTCCTTTGATTTCTTTGACTGGCCGGAGTATGAGAAGATCATCATTTAAGGAGAACTGTCCATTTATTTAAACAAAAAAATTCAGTTTTAATATTAATGTGAAATAAACACTGCTGTACTTAAAAAAATTAAAAAGCAAGACTAAAAACTAAGAAAAACAAGTGTCACAAATATACTAGCTACTTATTTGATGTTTATGATGAACATGAAGGATTTAACTTTGCCTTTATGTTTAAAATTTTAATTTTTTATTGTTCTGAACTTTCAAGTGCCAAAAATCATAAACTTTTTATATATGAAGAATAGAAAAGAAGTTCGCATAAAAAGTTGTTCATTTCTATCCAGTATAGCTTTTCATATGTAATAAATCAAACACATTCAGAGTTGTCTTATTTATGTCTCCCTCTAAATCTGATTGTTAAATGTTTCATTGATAGTCTTATTTCCTTCCTTTTTTGTGTGTTATATCACGAGTTCCATCCATCCCACAATTTTCTTCCCTCAAAACAGAAACAAACAAAACAGCCTTCACTTATATAGAATGAGCACAGTCAACCAAAAGAACTGATTCTATAAACTAACCATTTTTGAAACCCTAGCCTCATTGTGCACCTCTGGTACATCATCTCTCTTCCAGGAATTGGAAGCTGCATCACCTATCTTCCGGAGTCCTCCTTGGTCATTGCATCAAATAGTTGTGTTTTTTTAAAATACGTTTTTATTGATGTCTTTTTTTTTACCTCATAGTTTCCCCAACATCCCTTCCCCTACTCCTCTCAAAGAACCATTCCACATAACAATAACTATTAATTTCTTTTTTTAAAAGAAAGAAAAAAGGAGAGGAAAAACTCAGCATAACTGAGCAATATATCAAAAAGTTTTAAATCGCACAATGTGCAGCATTGCACAGCTGTAGATCTCTTACAAAGGGGTATAGAATTCTCCTAATTTCTCTTATTTCTAAACACCCTTCTTCATAATTTTATGATATAACTTTTGATTCTCTCTCCCTCTCTCTCTCT
>CM053596.1:222201047-222240886 GCA_028646575.1 Pseudocheirus occidentalis | reverse complement strand
CTAAGTGTCTACCCTCCCCCTTCTCCTGTCAATTACTTTTATCTTCCTTTGTTCATTTCTTCCCGCCTGGTGAAGGCCGACCCCCTTGTAGTCTCATTGGGGAGGAGGTTGGGAGGTGAATTTTTCACCAATGAAAGAAGGCAGTTGGCCAGCAGAGGGGACGTCCTAATTAGGTTTTTAAACCTTGGGACAGGGCTAGGCTTTCTCTCTTCCGGCCTGGTCTCATGCATCAACATGGGTAAGAAATCCTCTCATGGGGCACCCCTTTCTTCCCGGAAGAAAGGGAATAGGGAATAAATTCCTCTTCTTATCTAAGGCATCTCTGTGTTTACTTTTCTAATTAAATTAAGAATAATGGGTATTTTTTATACCACAAACATCTGAAATATCCATTAAATCAATAGTCTACTATTCAAGGAGAATGTAACATGTGCTGTAGACCAAGAACTACTGTAGATCAATGTCTGCCCCTGGAAAAGTTGATAGGATGACCTTGGCATTTCCTAAGATAAGCCTCTTCCTCAATTTGTCTATGGTGATATTTCCTTTTTCAACAGGAAATTTCCCATCTTGTTAATACAAATCTGGCTATTGATACCATGTGAATAATGTGGAATTTTGCTACATGCCTATTAAATTTGACTTATACCTGGAATTAAATAGATCTAAGGAAGTTTTTCCTCTGGTTTGGCTTTTGTCAGGTTAGTCTGTACCCTTGAAAGGACAAGTTTTGATATTGTCATAACCCTTTTTTTCCTTTCTTAATGGATGTACAAAACTGAGCAGGTGAACTGTAAATTTTTGTTTGATTTGTAGATTTACTATAGCAGCATGCAGATTTTTTTTGCTAGTAGTGCTAAAACTATTAATTAAATTAAAACCATAACATTCCAGGTCAAATTATAATATAGGGATGCTATCCTACTAAAGGGGGATTAAAAATAATATGACAAAGATGTAATATAAAGTTTTCTATATAAAGGAAACAGTAAATTTTGAGAAAGCAGGAGGATCAGATATTTTTCTCTAAGAACTAGAATACGTACATATGTACATGATTGACTCACAGATGTTTTTAATGGGAAATTCAGACTTTGTTTATGTTTTAGTAATCAGTTCTCAAATTAGATTAAGGATTTTATATATAGAACTACATTGATAATTATAAAGAAAATGAAATAACTTTCCTACTTTGAAGCATCTGTTTTAAGAAAAAGAGGGGCTCATTTTTCCAAGTCAGGACCTAATGAATTTTCTTTATTTTTTTTAAGATTCTCTCTTCAGGGACGACTAGGTGGCACAGTAGACAGAGCACCTGCCCTGGAGTCAGGAGGATCTGAGTTCAAATCCAGCCTCAGACGCTTGACACACTTACTAGCTGTGTGACTTTGGACAAGTCACTACCTCCTCCTCCCCCCAAAAGCAAAAAATTGATAAAAATAAAAAAAAATAAAACAAAGGACATAACAGTTAAAAAAAAAACCAAAGATTCTCCCTTCAGCCTGTTGATAACATTATCCATATCAGGCACAGCCTCTAGATCAAGGTAGAAACAGCAAGAGGTATATATAAGCTTAAAAGCTTTGAAGTTTTAGGTGAACTATATGTTCTTGATCTGATGTTCTTATAACTTTTTTAATAAGATCAGAAAAACAAGGCTTGAACTGGTTTTCACAAAATTTAAGAGGTTGTACCAAATCATATTCAGTTTTGTTACTAGAAGATTTTAGCAGAATCTTCTCCCAGCTGTGGGAACTGAGCAAGATCCTATTTTACATCTTGGAAAGTCCTGAAACTCACTTTTCTCCTCCCAGCTCAGAAAGCTCCCAATTCTTCCTCCAATAAGAAATCAGATTACTTAATCTTATATTCTGGTTTATATCCTGTTTGTTGTTTTCTTATAATGCATACAATTTATGTAAAATGTGTATTTGGTGCCCATTGTTACTTGTGAGGGGAAGGGGAGGGTGGCTGGTCCAACCCTACTTATTGTGAACCTGCATGTCTTACCAACAAATTGATAAGCTTGGAAACTCAAATTTTTGTTTCCTTTGTTATCACAGATTTCATATGGTGCACAATCTGCACACAAGTGTGCATATGCCCCAAAGAAATTGGTATATAAGTAAGGCACAGATTTCTACGAAAGTATCACTTTTAGCCATAGGAATCATCTATATCCATTCAGGTTGACTAAAATTTACATTAATCCCAAAGTTAGCATTTGCTATTATTATTAGCATACCCTATTAATAGTGTGTTGTATATGTTGCATCAAATGAGGAAACATCACAGGGCTTTGCAACCGTAAAGCACTACATAAATGTTAACCATTATTATGAGTAACATTAGTATTGATGAGATCTATACCTTTGGACTTTCTGATTCATAAGTTTATAGTAATTCAAGCCACTAATCAAACTTAAGGTCATTCTTGTGTCTCTAAGAAGACAGTGCCTAAGCCATTCCAGGAAAGCTCATTCGGTTTTTCAACTCCAGGCTTGTTGGCAGCTGGCATGCTGAGGTAATCAAGTGTAGCAATGAGTAAACTAGTTATTATGTTGTCTAATTCTAGCTGATTAGTGGTATTCCCATGGGGCATACATGAAGAAGAGGGCTCAGGAAGGAAGTACTCAGTGGTATAATTACATTAAAATAACTTTTTGGAGGGAGGACAGGATTTCTTTAGTCTCTCTAACTCTTCCTATCTCCCTGCTCTTTTTAGGGGCATAGTATCCTCCCAAACCTGATGGACACAGATGTAACAGAAGAAGGACTAAATTATAGATATGACATGCAAGCTCATCTTAAAATTTTTTAAGGAAAAGTTGGACATTAAAAATATAATATTGAATGGAACCTTTTTAACACTTAAAGACAAATGTAGTAGTTGTGGTATAGTCCAGAGAAAGTGGTAGAACAATTGTTTACCTTCCCTTCTTCTGTGTTGATATTACAAGAAGGAGCTATGATTATTTTTAATACCATAAACCAGTGGTTCTTAACCTTCCTAATGCTGTGACCCTTTAATACTCGTATGTGGGCATATCTGCATGTGGGCAGACCCACTTGTATCTGGTTCCTAAGACCATCAGAAATATGTATTTTCTGATGGCCTTAGGTGACCCCCAGTACCACTTTTAACCCCCAAAGGGGTCATGACCCACAGGTTGAGAACTTCTGCCATAAACACTTGATTTTTTAAACCACCCTACATTTCAAAAAGACATTTTGTTGCTGTTGCTGCTGCTGTTGTTGCTGTTATGGTTGTAACTATATTAGTTGTTGAAAGAGTTTCATGGAATAAATGTTGGGAAACACTGCCTACTACTAATAAGGTCACAGATACAGTCCCCTTCCCTAGCCAATTCTCCATTCAAAAAATGCATTTAAGTTGGTTATCTTGTATTTGAGATAAAATTTCCCAAATCAAGGTAGACTTGTTTTTCTCATAAAGTTACCAGTCTGCATTAAAATTCTATTCTCTTATTTAATCACAGTGTGGAGGTGACTCTTGATTCTTGGAGCCTATGTCAAATTCTGACAGATCCTATGAACTTAGAAATGCTTCAGGTAACATTTGGTGATGGGCTTTTAGCCCACGATTCTATTCTAAATGTTTATCACTGGAAAGTTGGCCCCTAAGATATTTTGTTTTTCAACAAAGGCAACTCATGAAAACAGTCTACAAAGGAGCAGAAATATTATAATCTGTATAAAAAAAGTGACCAAACCAATGAAATTTCTTGAAATACTTATGTAAAGTCCAGGCCATGCTAAAATATGCAAACCCAAGTCAAGGGGCAATTTTTACTTTTTGATGTATTTTATGCAATCTGCAAAGTTGTACCTATATTCTCATTCTTTATGGAGAAAATGTTTTGATAGCTAGTGGCACAGTGGATAGAATGCTAGACTGGTAGTCAGGAAGACCTGAGTTCAAATACAGCATTAGATACTTACCAGCTGTGAGACCTTGGGCAAATCACTTAACCTCTGTTTGCCTCAGTTCCCTTATTTGTAAAGTGGAGATGATAACAACATCTAACTCCCTTATTATTGTGAGGATGAAATGAGGTAAAATCTGCAAAGCATTTAGTATAGTGTCTGGCACACAGTAGTTACTATATGAAGGCTTTCTTTCTTTCCTCTGCTCTCCTCTCCACTGGTCTCCCTTTCCTCCCTATCCCTTCCCCTTTACCTCCCCTCTCCTCCTCTCCCGTCTCCTCTCCTCAACTCTCCTCTCCTTTCCTTTCCTTTTTCTCTTCCTTTTTCCTTTCATTTCCTTTCCTTTTCTCTCTTTCCCTCTCCTCCCCTGTCTAGTCCTCTCCTATCCTTTCTTTCCATCTGAGGAACCCTTATTCTGCTTCAGTTAGTGTGCCCTGTAAAGTCACTTTTCATCTCTTTCTTCCTTTTTTAGCTCTGAAAACAATCAGATGAATTCTAGCATTCATCCTGGAAAATGTATGTCAATCTGCTCCTCTATGTCTACTCACTATGATATTAACTTTCAAACTACAATATCCCTCCCTGGCCACCTTTCTTTTACATGGTTTGTCTTCCCTGTTAGAATATAAGCTTCTTGGGGTGGCTAGGTGGTGCAGTGAATAGAGCACCGGCCCTGGAGTCAGGATTACCTGAGTTCAAATCTGGCCTCAGACACTTAACACAAAAAAACTAGCCGTGTGACCTTGGGCAAGTCACTTAACCCCAACTGCCCTCCAAAAAAGCAAAAAAAAAAAAAAAAAGAATATAAGCTTCTTAAAAGCAGGGCATATAAGAGATTTTGCATTTTTAATCATTAACTATTAACACAGTACTTGGAACATAGTGCTGAATATTGATTTTTGTTCATTTTATTTCACTTTTTTATTCATTGTGAGTTGAAATATTTCAAGATTTTATAGGATGAGTTCTGCTAGATAATAAGTATATGGACTGGTTATGTTCTGAAATGTGATCAAAATAGAATTAGGAATGAATGCCAAATCCTACCCCCTGAAGGAGGAATATGGTTTGGATACCTAGAGAGGAGAGTGTGAAGTAGAGGGTATTTGAGATGAAGAAATGGTAAAAATCACAAAGAGAGTCCTTCAGAGTACAAGAGGCAATGTAGCATGGAAAAAGGAGATTTGGATTTGAATCCTAGGCCTGATATGTGTGTGTGTGTGTGTGTGTGTATGCATGCATGCATGTGTGCATGTATACATTTCTATATAAATATACATACATATACATGTATATATTGTATGTGTATGTACATACACATACATATGTACACATGTAATATCAAACAACTCACGCTAACTTTCTGAGCATTAGAGGTTTAGTGCAAGAAAAATTACTTGGAAAAAAATAAAGTACTATAGAAATATGAGTTATCAGTATTATTATTAAAGAGTAAATTATGCAGTGGAACAGTATTTCCAAAATGTGAGTTCACTTTTATAAAACAGTATAACATTTACCAAATGTTTTCCTTAGAACCACTCTGAAAAGTAGAGTACAAATGCTATTAACCTCAATTTACATAAGACCAAACTAAAATTTAAAGAATTGCCAAATCACTCTCCTAAACCATAGATCATTCTTCTGTGTTCCCTATTGCCTCTAGAATCAGACAAATTCCTGTGTTTGCATTTAAAGCCCTTCATAAACTCTTCCAAGTTACCTTTCCAGTCTTAGTGTGCATTACTGCTTCAACATTATACATCACTAATTTTCACAGCCACACTGTCACCAACTGACTCCTACACCTGGGATATACTCCTTCCTAGTTTCTTTTAAACTGTACTCAGTTGCCACCTAATTATTCCTCCTCCATGGCCTCTCCAATTAAACCATAAGCCCCTTCAGACCATGGACCATATTTTTGCCTTTCTGTGTATCCTCAGGGTTTACCATTGTGCCTTGCATATAAACGCTTGATAAATACTTCTTAGGGGATTAATTGATAACATCATAATGCATTATAATACAGGGTTGGAGGAGGTATTTATGGTCAAGGAGGGTGAGGAATTTTGTGGTCAGGTTGTAGGAGGAGGGGTTGTTAGCATGCAGATTTAAATTACTGAGTAGAATAGCAGGGAAATGAGGTAGAAAGAAAGATTATGAGTCACCTACTGAAATCATTGAAAAGAAGTTGAGTTTCTGGCCTGGGGTGAAAAATGGGAGGGTAGATAATATCTAGCTACAGTGATGGGAAGAGAGTGGCACCCTCAGATTCCATTGCTCTCATTGGAGGACTAGTGGGATGGAGAAACAGTCTCTAGGCAGCAATGGAGAGCAAGAAATGTTTCCATTGCTATTACAGGTCTTGTGAGTCAGGGAGAACAAAAGGAGTATGTCAATGAAGTGGGATGAAAGTAATTTTGTATTTTCCAGAAGAGGTGCTAATAATTTGGATGTGAAACATTTTTTAAGGCTAAAAGTTATAGAATATTTTATAGATAATGGAGCAATAATTCTAAAGGACATTAGAATGGACCAGGCAATTGAAAAATTATTTGAGAATGTACCTGGATCAGATTATGGAGTACTGGAATAGAGTGGGATATACATTTTTTTAAAAATCTGTGAAAATTGAATACTGCAATTGAGTAATCTGCATACTTGGAAGAACCTAACTGAGAAAGGAATTGTAGAATTATACTGCTCTAGTGTTCAAAACAGAATACCTTTCAGGTTAGTGTTTTGAGTTTTGTGTTTTTGTTATAAGACATTTTCTTCCTAATGTTCTTTGGCATCTAAATTCAGGGGCCTGAACCACTAGTCTCTGGTCTTTAGACTTCCAGGATGTAGACGTAGGAAGATCAAAGGCCTCCTAATAGATATCATTGCTAAAAGTAGTTTTCTTCTTTGAGGATTCTTGTAAGGAAGCAGGGAAAGTTAAAGTAGATGGCCAAATGGTAGATGACTTGAATGCCAGGGTAAAGAGCTTGGGATTTATTCAATAAATAATGGGAAGTCATTAAGGGTTTTGGAGTAGGAAAATGACAAAAAAAATGTCATTGTCCCTTATTTATGATGCTATAAAAACTAGATAAATCTTCTTAGTATATATCTGCCATATTCAAAATGGATTTGGAGGGAGGTATAGGTATATAGAGTGAAGGAGTAGCTATAAATGGCCTTGCTCATTGGTGATATGATGAGAGACAAACTATTACCTAATAGGAAGAACATGCATTAGGAACCATATATTGTAATGCAATATATCCTGGATTCTGGGTCAGGTGGTCTGGGTTCTAGTGTCACTTCTCACTTTTATCTATCTGTTTATCTTTAGGTAAAGCCCTTAACCACTCTAGGTCTTTGCTGCTCAAATGAGGGAGTTGAAATAGATGACTTTTTTGGTGCACAGTTTTATGATTAAATGAGTGTACATCATAGAGGACAAGGGTAGAAATTCAAGCTGAACACTGAACTGTGATGAATTTTACTTGAGACCCTCCAACAGATTGTCTAATTTTGACTTGATTCATAGCTACAATCTGAGTATCTAAATATAGCTATCCATCTTTTACAAAGGAGATAGCTGAGAGCATTCCTGGCTATTTAGAAATGAAATAGCTCCCTAACTATGAGGAAAACAATGCAATGCACAAGCATTATTGATGTTGGGGCAACAATATCCTCCAGATGAATGGCAGTTACCAAGCATCATCTCATTACTAGTGTTGAGATGTCTCTATATTATACATGCATGCACACATGTATATGTATATATACATAAATATGCCTTTGTGTATGTATATAAACATATGTATATATTTGTTGACTGCGTTTGTGAAAAGGTTGTCTTCTGTCTGAATAACTAAAATAGGAAAAGATCTTGCATCAACACATAGATTGAATGCCATATACATTTACAAAGGAAAAGCGTTTATTTTAATGATGAGATTGTTAGATAGCATGTACAACAAAGAGCTGGTTGTGTATCATTTCATTTGTTTCTTGTTGCTGTTCTCTCGAGGGGACAACCAATTGGATTTTGCAGGTTTAGAGATTCCCCTTTAATGACTTGCCAAACCTTTCTGACTCTTTGTGTTAAAGCACTTTACATTCACCAAGCATTTCCTTCTTTTTACTTTGTGGTTTGAAACTCATTATTCAGCATTTTATCTGTGGCCAAATGTATTTGCCATCCCTTAACTATCTATTAGCCTTAGGTTTTCAAATGAGGCAATTTTCCCTCTATCAGTCTACATCATGCCCCATTATTTGTTGTTTCCCACAACATATTCACATCTGCACATTTCCAAGTCTGGCTTTGAACAGCGAAGGCATTTATATCAGTTCTACAAATCAGGCAGGAAAATGCAAGTCAAAATAAGCATCTCTATTTTCAAGCTGACATGCAAATGTGATGCTATTATTATTATCGGAGTCCTATTACATAAGATATTTTTCCACTATCTTCTGGCTGATTACAGAGTTTGAAAATAATGTGATGATATAACAAGTCCATACTAGAGATGTGTAGTATGAATTCTCTATAGTGTCTTGGTTGCATTTCAACAGGAACCACCAAAATGGTCTGTGTCCTTTACATTTTAGTAGGATTAAATGTGAATAATCTCCTTCAAAATTAAAAAAAAACTCTACTAGCATATTTTGGATTTATGTATCTTTTGTTTTTTATAACCTAGATTCCTCCTTATATATCTCTCCCTCTAATATCAGATTTTTGTAAAGAAAAAGAGAATTTTTTTTAAATCCAACAAAACTGAAGACTACATAAAAAACCCTGGCATCATATGCAATGACCTAGACCTCTTGAACCCTCACCTCTGCAAAAGACAGGTGAAGGAGTTTCCTTATGTCTCTTAATTGAATCCAAGCTTATTCTTTTATAAATTCATTTTTGCTTGTTTTATTATTCTTCTTTACATTCACATTGCTGTAGTCACTTAATCCACATCATCTTAAGTAAGAAGTTGCATAAACGTGCATTTATCTTACTCTATTTTGTAATAATTAGTTGTTTAGGTACTAGCCGCCTGACTTTTTCTGTAATGTTCAGGAAGAGTCAGGGTAGTGCTTTATGTCATTTTGTTTTTGCCCTAGCACTAGGACTAGGAATCCCACACAGTACTTAATAAATGTCTATAGATGAAACAATGTGCCTATTTCTTTTCTATTAAGCTAAGGTTTTTGGCATGTCTCTATACACCCAGATACCAACTGCTTTCAAATAGAAATTGTGAAATCTAACACCAAGACTTGAACCATTAAACTTAATCACTTTTTGCTTTATATGGAGATGGGAAAAAATTGTCACCTAGTAAATGTGATTTCATGGGTTTTAGGAAGGCAGTGTACCTCCACAAAATTCTGAGATTTATAAAATCCTAGATTCTTAGAACTGAGGAGGACCAGTCCCCTCCTTTTACAGATGAGAAAACTGAGCCCAAGAAAGATAAAGTATCTTGTGGAAGGTCACACACTATATTAATGGTTTTTCTCATCTCACTGATTCCTAAAATTATTCTGACAAAGACCAAAACCTTTTATTCTAGGAGTGTAGATAAAACTTGGAAGGTACATACTCCTATGATTCCTGACTTCTGTCACCATAATGACTAAAATTCACAATGAAGTAGAAGTGAATGGTAGCAAGCAGAATTAGGTTTGGATATAGGCCAAGAGACTATTTCATGCTTAAAATATGGGGCACAGAAGGAGGAATCTGAGTCAATGTAACCTTATTTTATCTACTTCCTTATTTTGACCCAGATGGGACTTTAAAAAGTTAACTGAGTTTTTCATATGAAACGGTCTCAAATCATACGATCCACCTCTTTTCCTCCAGGGGGCATTGTGCCATGACCACTTTCAATCCTGTTTATAAACAAGAAATATTGAATATTGTCTTTACAAAGAACTCTACTTACTATACGTAAGGGACATAACAGGGCAAAATACAAAATGATAAACTCACATTACTGAAAAGTTTTAAACAGGAAAATATCATGAATATCTGTCATATCATGACAGACTAGTCAGGACAACCAACTAGAAGGCTGTTGGAATAATCTAGATAATAGCCTGATCATGAGTGATAACAAATGCCAAAGTTCATAGATTTAGAGTTGGAAGGGATGTCAGAGTCTGTACAATCTAGCTTCATTTTATAAAAGAGGAAATTAGAAGGAGGATAAGTAATTTTACCTAGATAATAAACATTGGAGGAAAGATCTAAACCCAAGTCTTCTGTGTCCAGAACCAGTGTTTGTGCCAAGAGGAAAGAATAATCATCATGATACTGATGTGATTAATCATATGAGAAATGAAGAAATTGATGCTGAGGAGAGCCAGAAAGGGAGAATGTTTGCATTGACTACACCTTAACTGATTGATCAATGAATGGACATTTATTAAGAATCTGCTAAGCATTGTGCTAAGTGATAGGCATATAAAGACAAGAAAGAAATGATCACTAGCACCAAAGAGCTTATATTCTTGAAACTAAAACCTACTCTAGGTAAATACAGAGTGAAATCTAAAAGTTGTAGGCAAATTCTGTGCATAGGAAAAATTTTATTATAGGATTAACATAGCTTTGCCCAGTTTTTTGTTTGGTCATTTTGACCAGAACTATGAAAACTTTGTTATAGGCATCTCCTCATGAGAAATTTTTTTTCTGTCAAAAAAGAAAGGCATTTTCTTTCTAATGTATAAATATATATATATATCTTAGAGAGATCTCTGAGGTATGAAGATGTTAAATTATTTACCCATGATTGCAATTATTTTGCAGCAGAAATGGAACTTGAACTTGGTTCTTCCAACAAGCTAAAATTCCATAACACTATGGCTATTATGACATACTTCTTTATTATGACATACTTCTTCCCTGCTTTCCTGTTTTGCAAACCTACAGGGGCACCAATGGGTCAGTGAGTGTATGGAACATGTGGTTTAGATTATAAAAACATTGTACCAGGTATGTAGGTACCACGGACCATTCTGTAGTGACATTTCTGTCCACATAATGCCAAACCATGTAATTCATAGATGAGAACAGGATGATTCATATGCTTTTGTTCTTTGTGGAGGAGGGGAGAAGTGATTTTAAGATATGATGGGGGGGATGTTAGGGTGTGGCAAAAGAAGTAATGGAAATGACAGCAGCTCAGAAATTGTGTCTTGTCCTTGACAATGGGAATTTTCTTTCATTGTACTGAAACCACATCTGCTTGTCAACAGGGAAATAGTAGATGTTCCTGTTTCCAGAAAACTCAATGATAGAGCTAGGCTCAGAAATGGAAGGATAGCATGGGACTGATGATGACTGTGGCTAATTTCCAACTGATTTCTGAAACAGCCTACTTTGGGGTTTAAACAAGTCAGAAGCATACTGTCCTAACAGCCAATAGGTTGCGGAGTATGTTTGTCATTAAATGTTCTAAATCTATAGGAAAATACCAGTGATGCAATTGAGTCAAGAAGCATATTCTATCTCTGCCACTGTTAAACAAAGGAACTGAAGCAGATTATTTGTTAGCTCTGTTTTTCAGATTTCTCTTTCTTCTCCTTTCAAGAGGGAATATTAATAACTCCCTAATTTATCTACATGACTTGAATATTGTGGACAGTCAGAGAAAGTGACTATTAAGATATATTTTTAATACTACCAGTATATAAAGTAGCAGTAGTAATGATGGTGATTTGCTTGTATATAGACTGGAGATGTACAAAGCTGATAGTTCTAAAGTAGGGATGCAGACTAGCTAGGTATCCACCACAAGTACAGAAAGCAAAGAAATATTTGTTCTGTTCTAGGCATTATGCTAAGTATCTTACAAATATCATATCATTTGCTCCTCTCAAGAACCCTGGGAAATATACATTATTGTTATTCTCATATTAAAGCTGAGGAAATTGAGGTAAATAGAGGTTCAATGATTTGCCCAGGGTCACACAGTTATTAAGTTTCTTTACACATTAGTGTTTGTATGTACCTATGTGTGTGTGAACACATAGAAAATGACCACCACAGATAAAACCTGGGATGGTTTACATAAAATTATGAAAACTCAAATCAACTGAACCAGGAAAACAATATATACACTCACTAGAGCAACATAAAGGAACAGATCAACAACTACAGAAGAAATGAATCTCAATGCTACTAAATGATGAAGGTCAGTTCAAGTAAAGAGACCTTTTTCTTCAGAGGTGGGAAGACTATGTGCGGGGGAACAAACCCTGCATATGTCAACTTTTAAAAATATATCCATGTTTTGCTGAACTTCCTTCTTTATTATTATTTTTTTATTAGTGGCTTGAGGGGACTATAAGATATATTGGGAAATGTAGGCAATATTAGACCATGTATACACATATGTGCATAAACATATGCATGTGTGTATATATGTATACATATATACATGCACACACATAACTTTAAAAACCTTCTAGTTTAATCCCTAACTAACCACTTTGCCAGCACGCCTCTCCTTTTTCCCCCTCTTTCTTTTATTCTGGAAACGGGAACTATGAAAAAAGTATTCTCTGCCACTGTTTCCACACAAAGTGAGTCCATCTGCTGCCATGTGGTTCCACTACTCATTTCTGTAACTTTGCAGAGGAAAATGTCCCTTTTTGGTCACCACTTCCATAAGTCTGCTGTGGGCTGTGCGTGTGTGTGTGTGTGTGTGTGTTTTCCTATATTCTACATTCATCAAGGTCAGAGATTGTATTTGCCTTTGCATTTATATTTTCATGGTTGGGCATAGGACTTAGCACATAGAAAGTACTCAGTAAATACTTTTTCATTCATTCATTTTTTATAAATGAAAAAATAATGAGGGGGTTGACTTGCTTTAACACAACTTTTTTTCAATGAAAATTTTTTTTCCTCTTTCAACTTCAAGTGTGACCATAGTTCACAGTCAATGTAGGCTGAAACCTTAGAACTATTTCTAGCAGCAGCTCTCTGTGAACTGATGATAAAAGCTCTCTCTCTTCTTTGCAAGAAAGGTGAGGTCAATAGATGGGGGAATGTTTCTTCAATTCTCAGGCATGGTCATTGGTAATTGATTTTGCTTTACTATATTTACTTTTTAGAGAAGTGCAAAAGAATATAACCAAAAAAATGACTATTATATTAGCAGCAAAATAAATGAATAAAACAAAAGAAACTTCTCTTTCTTCCTTACCTAGTTGCTAATCATTGGCTTTTTCATCTGGCCTATCCTCTCCACTCTCAGCACTGTATTATTCTAGTCATAACTAGATTACTGCAAAATTTACTAAACTTATCTCCCTAAATCTATTACCATTTCACTCTAAAAACAAAGGCTATGCGAAAAAGGATATGCATTTTCAAATGATGAAATCCAAGGTATCAATAGGAAAATATTTTAAAACCTCCAAATCATTAAAAATTAGATAAATGTAAATTAAACAACTCTGAAGAATTGCTCCACTGCTCTCAGAGATGCCCACAAAAAGGGAAAATAACAAATATGAAAGGTTTATGGAAAAAAGGAATATTAATATTAAAAATTATAATGTCTCCTTATTTACTATCACATCAATTCTTAACTTCTGTTTATAATTATCAAGATTTTTTAGGAGGCAGAGCCAAAATGGTGGAGTAAAGGCAGGGGCTTGCCTGGTTTACCCGCAAACTCCTCCACATACCTTTCAATAATAACTCTAAACAAATTCTAAAGTGGCAGAACCCACATAAAGACAGAATGAAGCTCTTTTTTCCAGTCTAAGACAACTTGTAAGGTTGTCAGGAAAGGTCTGTTACAGCAGGGGGAAGGAGAGTTCAGTCTGGCAAAGGCCATGCCCGTACAGACCTAGACCCAGCAAACCAGGAGCAGGTCTTGGGGAGACTAAATCAGGAGAAGCAGCAGCCAGTTTCCAGACCTCTCAGTCCACAGACAGTAAGGAGATCAGACAATAGATCACAAGGTGTTTTACAGAAGTCACTTTGCTGGCACCAGGGATAGAATTCTGTTGCATTGCTTATACTTGGATGTGGGCTGCAGTCCTGGATCTTAGTCCTAGTAAGAACACTAGCACAGCAGAGCTCATAGCAACAGGGGAGCAAGGATGCTGTTCACAGTTTTAGGGTTGAAAAAGAGTGCTTGTAACCTTTTGTAAATCAGTGCACAGTGCAGGAGAGTAGTAAACACACCTTTCTATAGATCATACCACCTTGGAAGAGTCAAAAACTTACAGGTCCCCAGAATAATCTCTGAAAACATTTTCAGAAAAGAAAAGTAAAGTTTACTTGCAGAAAACAAATAAACAACAGAAAAAAAAACTTACCATAGAAAGTTATTGTGGTGACAAAGAAAATCAAAACATACACTCAGAAAAAGACAACAAAGGCAAAATTCTTGCATCCAAAGCCACAAAGATAAACACAAATTGGTCTCAAGCCATGGAAGAACTCAAAAAGGATTTTAAAAATCAAGTAAGAGAGGTAAAGGAAAAGTTGGGAAGAGAAGTGTGGGTGACGTAAGAAAATCATGAAGACAATGAGTCAACAGCTTGGTAAAAGAGACACCAAAAAATACTGATGAAAATGACAATTTAAAAAATAGAATAGGCCAAATGGTAAAAGAGGTACAAAATTCCAATGAAGAGAAAAATGCTTTGAAAAGAAGAATTGGTCAAATGGAAACAGATATAAAAAAGTTAATCAAAGCAAAGAACTCCTTTAAAAAAGTAGATTTGACCAAATAGAACAGGAGGTGCAAAAGCTCACTGAAAAAATAATTACTTAAAAATTAGAACTGTGTAAGTGGAAACTAATGACTTTATGAGACATCAAGACACAATCAAACAAAATAAAAAAATAGATGACAACATGTATATATTCTTCCCTTTCAGTCAATCTAAGAAGCATGTGTTAAGTACATACCATGTGCTTGGTGCTGGAATTCATATAAAAAATCAAGGAATTTACATTCTACTAGGGTGAAATAACATCTTTAGAACTAAGAGAACACAGGATAACATAATATATTGATATTTTACATGGATATATTACATGGATAGTTATACAAACATGTAAACATACCTAGATTATCTAGCTCTATCTAGAAGCCATATATATGTAAATATATGTGTAAACATGCACCTGTACATACATGTACATATGAACAATGATATGAGGGAAGACTAGCAACTAGGAGTCTCTTAACAGACAATTAATGTGCTTGAAGGCAAAAAAAGTTACATCTTGTATGTCTCAAGTGTAGTCAGT
The DNA here is from genome assembly GCA_028646575.1 of Pseudocheirus occidentalis. NCBI lineage: Eukaryota > Metazoa > Chordata > Mammalia > Diprotodontia > Pseudocheiridae > Pseudocheirus > Pseudocheirus occidentalis. The sequence goes on along the minus strand of CM053596.1, from coordinate 222,225,651 downwards.
ACCAGCATTGTGTTAACCTTATTGTTGGGGCAAAACTACTACTAGGGCTACTTCCAAGACATCAAAGAAAAAGTCAAAGGACCAAAAGTCTGTGTACCAAAATATAAGAGCTCTTTTTGTGGTAGCAAAAAATTGGACACTGAGGGGGTGTCCATCAGTTGGGGATAGAAGGCTGTTATACTGTAAGAAATGAGGAAGAGGATGGTTTCAGAAAAACCTGGGAAGACTTCTATGTCCTCATTCAAAATTAAGTGACATTGTAAGGAGAACATTGTAACAGAAATATTGTAACAATCACCAACTGTGAAAGACTTAGCTCCTCTAATCAAGACAATGAACCAAGACAGTCCCATAGGACTCATGATGAAAAATGCAATCCACCTCCAGAGTGAGAAGCGATAAACTGAGTGCAGATTGAAGCATTTTTTTTCACTATTTTTCCCCATTTCCACAGCATGACTAATGGGGAAATATGTTTTTCATGACTTTCTGTATATAATGAGGCAACTCAGTGGGTGGGGGCAGGGGGTGGTGGGAGGGAGAGAATTTGGGACTGAAGAAAAAAAGTTTCAAAAGCAGTTAATATACTTTGCATGCTGTCAGTGAATAAAGTTTGTTAGCATTGAAAAAAAAACTTCTTGAGATTTTGAAAATTTGGAAATAATGGGGGAAGTGTTGTGTTTTCAGTTCCAGTGGAAACAATATCTAATGACATCTTTCTTACTAATTAAAGTGGGAATTCAGTTTCTTGTTAATGCTCATCAGGGTGTTTGTTTTGTTCATTTCAGGACATACTACAGGAAAAGAAGACACCCACATCAAACAATTGTTAATACCTATGAATGGCTACTATGAATGGCTACTATTATTCATAGAGCATACCAGGCCACAAAATACCTTCTCAGCAATAGAATGGAACAAACAAACAAGAACACAGGATTTCATCAGAGTCACTTCCCATCTCTGGCATGTGATCAGTTTGACATTTTAGGCCCTTGTCCACAATCTGGTATTCTCCTACTGTTTCTAGGTCTATTGCATATTGCTTTCTTCTATGCTTTATAGATAAGCCTAACTACACTATTTTTTTATCTTCTACATTTCCTTTCTTTTTCCATTTCTCTGCCTGTTCTGCACACTAGTCTGTCTGCTAGAAAGATCCTTCCTCCTTCAGTTTACCTGCTGGTAAAGTAGTATTTGACTTTTAAAAAAACCTAACAAAAATACCACTCCCTCCATAAACCCTTCCCTGATCCTGCCTACCTCCATTGGCAATAAACATTTACCCCCCTCAGCCTTCAAAAAACCCACTTTGTTTTGGACTTCTCCATCTTTATTATTTTTATTGCAGTTATCTATGTATATGTCATATCTCCCCATTAGACTGTAAACTCAGAAAGGACAGGAACTCCTATCTTATCTAAACCTTGTATCTTTTTCAGTAACTAGCCTGTTGCTTAATATATATTAATTAAAGTTTTTGAATTACATTAATATAATTTTAATTGATATATTATCATTCCAAAATCTTGAACACCTTAATATCTTCAGAGCTCTCCTGAAATGAAAGCAATAAACATATAGTCCCATTGTCTATCCCTGCTTAGAGAAAAGACTGTATAGTATGTACAAAGACATTTGTAGTGTGAAGTTTAGTATCTAGTCACAGATATGTTTCTAAAAAGCACTTTTACTTTGGACTAATCACATAACTTCTCTTTGGTTATTTTTTTTCCTTCTTTTTCAAATGAGGATCAGTGACATGAAATCATTTTGAAAAGTAAGAATGAGGATATGTTTGGCACTGTCTCATCTGAAGAGGTAGACCTTCTCCTTGCCAAGGCAAACCTCTCTACATGCACAAGTGATCCAATTCCATTCCATCATCTCTACCCCATTGTCCCTTCTGTTTCCTACACATGTAATTCACACATAATCCTCTCATTTCTTTTCAATCTCTCTTTGCCTAAAGTGTGATTCTATATGATTTACAAACATGTTCCTACACATGTAATTCACACATATTCCTCTCATTTCTTTTCGATCTCTCTTTGCCTAAAGTGTGATTCTATATGATTTACAAACATGCCTATGTTTCCTGCTAATTTTTGCCCCATTTCTCTCTCCTCCCTTTTGTGGATAAACTCCTTGAAAGCCATTTACAATTGGTACCTTCTATTTGCTTTCCTCTTACTCCCTTCTTAATTCCCCACATTCTGGCTTTTAATTTCATCATTCAATTGAAATTGCTCTCTCCAAAGTTAGCAATCATTTCTTAGTTGTCAAATCTAATGGTAACTAAAAAAAATTCTCATCCCTTTTTATCTTTCTGCAGTCTTTGACTGTTTATCACCCTCTTGTCTGTGAAACTTTCTTTTCTTTAGGTTTCTGTGATACTACTTGCTCCTGATTCTTCTACCTATCTGACTACTCCTTTGCAGGCTGCTTTGCTTTATCTTCTTCCGGGTTATAACTATTAGAGACAGGATTCCCCCAAGGCTCTCTCTTGGTCATTCCTTTCTTCTCCCTCTATATTATTTGATTTGGTAAGCTCATCAGCTCTCATTGTTTTAATTGCCTTCTCTAGAATAATAATTCTCCAGTCTTATTCAGTCTTAACCTTTCTCCTAACCTCCAGACTTACATGTTCAACTGTCTCCAAACACATCCAAAACTGAACTAATTATCTTTCCCCTCAAACTCTTACCTTGCAAATTCCCCTGCTACTGTCAAGGGCACCACTATCCTTCCTGTCATTTAGGCTAAAACCTAAGTGTTACCCTTGAATTCTTATTTTCTCTCACACATTCCACATTCAATTTGTTTGCTAAATACTTTAAATTTTACCTTTGTAATATCTCTTCTATATCCTCTCTTCTTTTCCTCAGCACATCCACTACTTTGGTACAACTAATTACTTCATGCCTAGACTATTGCAACAGCTTGCTTGATGGTCTCCTTGACTTGACTTTCTCCCCACTCCTTTCAATCCTTAACTCTTCTACAAAATCTATGTTTAAAAAGCACAGATTCAACCATTTCACGGCCAACTCAAGAAATCCTGGTGGCTCTACATCATCTTCAGGATTAAATATAAAATCTTCTGTTTAGGATTCAAAATCCTTTATAATCCTCCCTTCTTACACCTTACTTTTCTTCCTCCATATCCATGTTCTGTGAAATAAAATCCAATGATAACAATTTCTTTGCTTATTCCTTGGAGATGACACTCCATATCTAGAATTTAGACATTTTTATTGGTTGCTCTCTATGCATGGAATACTCTCCTCATTTCCACTTTCTGGCTTCTTCCAAGTTCCAGCTAAAATCCCATTTTCTATGAGAATTTTTTTCTCAATTCCCATTAATTCTATTGCTTTCCTTCTACTGATAATTTCAAATTTATCCTGTTTATATCTTGTTTGTACCTAGTTACTTCTCTGTTGTCTCCCCTGTTATATTGTGAGTTCTTTGAGAGCTGGAACTGTTCTTTGACTTCTGTTGTATTTCCAAGCACTTATTAAATGTTTTTTGACTGGATGATTGCCTTCTATGACTAGAAAGCCTCATCTCTCCATACACACACACGCACACACACACACACACAAATTGGACAAATATGATTTCTATTGCTTTATCTTTCTTCTCTTCAAGAGAACAGTATCTTTCTTGTCATCCAGGTTTGTAATCTCAGCATCTCCAAACCCTGTGCCACATGGCTATCAACTCCTTATTCTCCTTCACTCCATATCTCCAAAATAAGTATATATAATGTAGGCACCAATAGACATGGTGTGTCTATCTACTTTCATGCTATCTCTCAAATGTAAGAACACTAGCTCTGGCATCAGTGGATCTTATGCTTATTAACTATGTGACATCTCATTTCTAGAACTTCATATTTGGAAAAAACGTATATTGAACTAGATAAACTTTAGAGTTCCCCTCTTGCTCTACAATTATTTGGTCTCATCCATAACCTCTATTACATGTTGTTTAGCCTTTAAAGTCATATCTGACTTTCTGTAATCCTGTTTGAGGTTTGCTTGGAAAAAAAATCAGGCAGAGATTTACCACTTTCTCCAGCTCATTTTACAGATGAAGAAACTGAGGCAAACAGAGAAAAGTGACTTGCTCAGGGTCACACAGTTAGTGAGAGTCTGAGACCAGATTTGAACTCATGAAAATGAATCTTCCCAACTCGAGGACTGGTGCTTTATCCACTGTACCACCTATCTGCGCCTACTCATATGGCCACCAATCTAATTCAGTCCTTCATTGGCTCTCATCTGGCCTACTGAAAAATCTTTTCATTCAGTCTTTCAGCCTCAAATCTCTCCTGTCTCCAAACCCTGTGCCACATGGCTATCAAAGTGATTTTTTTTTTCCCCTAAAGCACAGGTCTTATAATGTCTCTTCATTACTCAGCAGGCTCCAGTGGCTCACTGTCACATCAAGGATCAAATATAAACTTCTCTGTTTTACATTTAAATCCCTTCATAGCCTGATTCCAACCTGTCTTTCTAACCTTATAATAGCTTACTCCTTACATGCTTTCTTCAGTCCAGCCAAACTAGTCTTCTTGCTGTTCCTCACACGGGAGAATTCATCTATAATCTCTATGCCCCAGGGTTTAGATTGTGGTTTTCCTTGTTTCTTTCAAAGCTCAACTCAAATATAACAGGCAGCGTTTTATATAAGCCCTTTCTTGTGTTTCTTCTTGCTATTAGTGCAGGAAGCGCCTGTTGCTAGTGGATGCTCTATAGAGTTGTTTAGTAGTTAAAATTGTGTCTGACTCAGTGACTGTATTTGGGGTTTTCTTGACAAAGATACTGGAGTAGATTTCCATTTCCTTCTCCAGCTCATTTTGCAGGTGAGGAAATTGAGGCAAACAAGGTTAAATGACTTACTCATAGGTCACATAGCTAGTAAGTGTCTGAGGTCAGATTTGAAAGCAAGAACAGTCTCCTTGATTCCAGGCCTGGTACTTTAATCATTGCGCCACCTAGCAGCCTCCTAAAGAATGACTTCATTTTTATTTTGTATATATTTTATTTATATTTATTTTTTGTCTACCTGTATATACATACAATTTGTCTGCCCCAATAATATATAATCACCTTGAGGGCAAAGCTGTTCATTTCCAACTTTGGTTTTTTTTTTCTTTGTTTTTTTTATTCACAATACATAAAACACTGTGTCTGACATATAAAACTTAATAAAGGATTGTTGATTCTTTGTTTGATTTCTGAAAGTAAATATTCTTCTTCACTAAGCAGAAGTCTTATGTTTAGAATAATTTTGAGACATCAACTAGAGAACCTAGCCCTTAAAGTGACAGTTGTTAAAATATCAACTGAGAATATTTCTAGGTCCAGATTACTGCAAATAATGAATCTATTGAAGTGATGCTTTATTCAGATTTGCACTGCATACTCCCATTGGACTGGAGCCAATTACCACGTTTTACATAATTATGACTAAGAATAATACAAATTCAAATGTATGTGACCTCTTCAGGGGATTCATTATTTGCACTAATTGAGACCTAATGCAGGCACTTTTGGTGGACACTTGGGAGAGAACACAAGTAGATTCCCAGGCCCAGCTAAAGGGTCCTTAAAATTTCTCTTGCATATAAATCATTTTTAAAAATTGGGAGTGTGGGGGTATTTAGAATATTGACAATTTCACTGGAAACAGCTCTTTGAAACTATGATCAAATCTCCTAAACTTCTATCCTGTGTCTAGTATTTCTGCTCAGAATTGGCTTCTTCACTTTTTTGTCTTCCCTCCTTGATTGCCTCCTATCTTTCTTCATCATCTTCTCCCCACACTACAATAAGACTCCCAAAACCATAAAGGTCAAGGCAACACGGTATTAAGGACAGAACCCTGAAATTGAGCTCTAGTCTCACTTTCATCATTTAGTAACAGACTTTATCTTTAGTAAGAGACCTTGAGTAAGTAACTTGACCTTTATGAGCCTCTATTTCTTCATTTCTACCAAAGGAATTGTAATGTCTGTCTTACCTACATCTCAGAATTGTCAAGAGGATCAAGAAAAATAATGGGCATGAAACAGGAACCATTACGTCCAAGAAAAGTGGAAACTCAGGTTATCCTTCACTGCTTTATTATGTACTGAAACAAATTCTGGGTCCTTGAAGGCTTTGCAGTTGGGGTTTAATCCCTGACAGTCCCTACAACCAAGGAGGAATATGATGTTATTTCCCAAGAAACTCAACTCATCATTAAAGAGGTTACAGGATGATTAAATTTTCTGCCACAGAAGTTGTTGGAATTTTGCTAAGTTGTGATTTCTATCAGAGTGAGCACCCACTCCAAACCAATTAGACTTCCTTCAAGCAAAAAAGTTGATAACATCATTATTATATAATTTTGTAGCCTTGATGTCTCTGTCTTTGTTAGCTTTATCATTCCCTTGCATTAACAGAGGTATTTGGTGAGCACCTTCTGTTTGCAGGTTTGCAAAGTTCTTTGCATACATAATCTCTCATGATTCTCATCACAAGCCTGTGATATTAGCATTACAGTTAAAATTATCCTTAGATATGGAAACTGAGACTGAGAGAGGTTAAGTGATTTTCCTAGTATCATATATCCTTTCTAAATGAACCAGAGACAATGGTCATTTTTAAACAAAACTAATTCTTAATCATTAATTTATGGGTGAATAAATTGTCCTCTCCTTGTAACATGTTATTAATAGTAGTTAACTGAGAATTCATTAGAATTAAATTTATTACCCAAAATACATTCAAAATAAAACAGTTTCTTTTCATTCTGAAGCATTTGTTATGCACAAGCACTTTTTATTCAACATCACTTGAGAGCTGGATTTGGAAAGACCTTCCTCCCAGTTGAGATGGAAACTCAGCAGAGGCTAAAAAAGCACTTCATGGAATGGTGTAACCATTCCATAGGGCTCAGTCAGTCTCCTGACTCCCGAATCTTTCTACCAGGAATAATAGGCTCATATTTACTAATTTGATCTCATACTTAAAGTGTAATAATTCCCATCTAATCATTCTCATATTCAATAAATAAACTCAAATGGTTCCTTCTTTCATTTAGGATCAAATTAAAAAACTCTTTGATTGATTTTTAGAGCACTTTGCAACTTGGCCCAAATTTCCCTTCCCCATACCTTGCCTTCATCTCAAACTCTGTAGTGCAGCCTGAATAGACGTCTTACTCACATATGATATTCTATCTCCCATATCAGTATCTCTGTATTGACTTTCCTCCATTCATGCAACATACTACTTTGTCACCTATACCATATGGAATCTATTTCTTTTTAGAATTAACTCAAATTTCATTTTAATATATGATGATTTTCCTGACAGTCTTGTGCTGCTGTCACAATACATATATCCGTTTTTTCTTCCCATAGAAGATAAGACCCTTAAATGCAGTGACTGTTTATTTTTTTTCTCATGTAACCTAGCATACTATTTTGGGTGTTTAAGAAATGCTTGATGATTGCTTGGTTAATACCCAGAATTATCTTTGAAACATAAAATTAATGTAATATAGGGTGTGTATGAAGTATATGAATTGACTGTATTGTTTTTAAAGTTGGCAAACTACTTCAGTAGGTAAGTCAAATTGTCTCTACTGGAAAGAATCCACATTCCACAATGTTAGTCATGCAATTTCTACCTGTCTGGAAGGGCACTTCTCTCCTTCCTACCTACCTAAAGTTTCTACATTATTCAAAGCCAAGGTAAGTTTCATCTCCTCGTGATGTCTTCCCAGAGTATGGAAAGACTGAGAATTTTCTGCTTCCTTCTTTTTGTCATGAGTCATGTAGTCTATTGTGTTAGTAACCGTCTTTATGTTTTTGTGTACTTTGCCTCCCTAACTAAAGTATAACTTCCTTGAAAATAGCGTCTGCATCCTTTATATACCCCTTTAAAAGATAGTAAAATGCTGAGAAAGTGGATGATAGGCATTTGTTAGACAAATGCATGAAATTAGTGAAATAAACATTTAGGAGGATGAGAATGGAATGTTCAAGTCCCAAGTCTATATGGCTTTCAGGCCCAAACCCCTACTAGGATGGTCCATGTTTAGCAAAATAATTATTTTTTTTTTCCTGCCCTCAGCATTTTATCCTGTGAAAATAAGATTTGAATATGTGTGTGTGTGTGTGTGTGTATAATTATCATTAACTACATGCACTGGGAATTAAGATATACAGGTACTGGGGTAGGGAGACCCTCCCTGCCCTACCAGAAAGTAAGAGGAGTGTTGGTGGAGGACATAGAAGAGAGCAGATTGGGGGAAGGGCTTTACAGAGGGATTGCTGTTTTGGAGATGGGGGTGGGGGAAAGATGGGAAGAAAATTCTGTAACTCAAAATCTGGTGGAAGTGAATGATGAAAACAAGAAAATAATAAAAAAAGAAAAGAAAATTTGAGACCATTAGAACAGATTTTTATTGAATCAAAGCATCAGTGTGAATGTTTGAGCCATAGTGATCACAATGGCAGATCTGTAATTCTTCCTTGATATATCCATTCACTATCAATAGCTTTAGAAACTGTATGTGTTTCTCCTTTCACAATAAGGTACTGGAATGGAGCATAGTTTCACATTTTAGCACTCAAAGCAGATGGACTTTAAGCTGATAAACCTTGCAGACTGAGAATAATTTTAGTTTCAATACCATGAGCGAGAAAGGCTTTTACCATGTGATTATTAGTCAGCCAATTTATGGATTACAGCCCATTCATATCAAGCTATGAACTCCAATATGGTAAAAATGAATTTCACTCAGTATGCAAATTCCTATATCTGTCAAATGGCACAACTGTTTCCCCACTATCCCACAGAAGAAACTTTTTGGCTTTTTAAAGTTTTTTTTTTAATCTAGCAGTAGCTTTGTTAGGTTCCTCAACCCTATGCTCTATAACTCATTTCAGTGGTCTCGAATGCCATTTCCCCTCTGTAGGAGGTAGGATAGTTATGCTGGAATCCATAGGAATCTCCTTCCTTCATAGGAATCCTAGAAAAAGATCTGAGGCCAAAGCAGAAGCAGCCAATAAAATCCTTTTTACATATCACCTAAATATTTACAAAGTGCTTTCTTCATTACCATGCTAGTAGAAAGACAGCGTAAATGTTACTTCCATTTCACAGATGAACAGTTCTGACTTGCCCACAAGTGACACAGGTAGAAAACATCAAAGTCAGGATTTGAACCCAATGATACAATGGAAAGAAGATTTTCCTTGGAGTAAAAAACCTAAACCTTTGTTAATTGCCACCTGTGTGGACCTGGAGAAGTCATCTAACCTCCTTGACTTCAATTTACTCATCTGTAAAATGAGGAGATAGGTCTATGAGGAATCTGGAGCCCCTTCTACCTCTGAAATTAAGAACTTATTTCTTCCAGGCACGTAAGGCAGTTTATGTAAATGTTTTTCTATCTGTGGTTGTCACCTCAGTTGCTAGACACGTTCCTGGGTGTTTTCATTTCAGGAGGTGAATTTTAGCTTGTATTTCCACTTTTCCCTTGGGTTCCAAAGAGTTCAAGATAGTTTTCTTTTAAGGCTTTTTGAAATATGATGTGTAGGCTCTTTTGTGGTCATAGTGTTCAGATAGTCCAATGATTTTTTTCCCCCTTCTCTTCAATCTCTTTTCCAGTTCTATTGTTTTTGTGATGAGGTGCATTACATTTTGTTCTATTTTTTAGATGTTTTACTTTGTTTCAATATTTATTGTTGCTTTGTGGAGTCACTCATTTCTATTTTATCTGTTCTAATCTGCAAAGAGCTTGTTTCTTGGGCAAGGTTTTGTACTTCTTGTTGCCTAGCTGTTAACTTCTTTTCCAATTCTTTCCTCCATCTTTCGAATTTCTTTTTCACTTTTTTCCTCGAGTTTTCATTGGCTTTATTAAAAAACTTCAATTTTAAAAACAGATCTTGCTTTGCATCTTCTATGAAATCTGGTTGAATTTGTGTCCAACTTGTGTTTTTCTCTAAGATATTGTTTGTAGGTATTTCAGGTCTTGGCTGTGTTTGTGTTTTGAGTGTTCCTGATGCTATAATAGCTTATGATTATGGGTTTCTTTTTTTCTCTGTGAATTTTTCTGACTTACTTCTTGAATTTAGAATTTATTTTAGGGCTTGGCTCTGCCACATTTCTGGAAGGAAGGTCTGGAGTGGTCCTGTTGCTACTTTTTTTTCGGTATTGAGTGTTATAGTATTCCAGAATCTCAGGAATCACTTGGGGACCAGAAAGCCTTCAGTGTTGATCCTAAAGTGATCAGGGGCAAAGTCTAATTGCTGGCCATGCTGATCTGAGCTCTGCAAATTCCCAATCTGGCTTTGAGTTTGTGCAAGAATAGATTGCCTTATATAAGACTCAGCTACTATCAGCAAGCTAAGAAGTTGTCTAAGTTCAGAACGATACAACTATAGATGACCATTTGGAACAGGATACTGCCATGGTTATTCCTCTTTGGGTTGGGCTATATTCTGGAAATGATATCTTATTCTGCTCTTGCAATCTGAGGTAAAACCTTGCTCCTAACTTTTAAACTTTCTCCTTTCTTTCAGAAATACCTAGGTGGTAAAGTAGATAGACTACTAGGCCTTGAGTCAGGAAGACCTGAACTCAAATCAATCCTCAGAGACTTACTGTGTGAACGTAAGTAGTTTACCTAGTCACTTAAGCTCTGTTTGCCTCCGTTTCCTCAACTGTAAAATTGATATAATAACAACACTTTTCCCTTAAGGTTGTTGCGAGGCTCAAATGAGTTAATGTTTGTAAAGCATTTAACATAGTTCCTGGCACGTAGTAGGTCCCATATAAATCCCCCCTCCCTTTTCTCCATATCACTTAGCAGGACCTTGTTAGCCAGGAAAACTACCCCTATGTATACATAGCTCCTTGACCTGAATTTGTGACCCTAATTGGATAGTGGCAACCTTTCTACCTCTTGGCACCTGTCCCTATCACAGTACCCCTGTCTGAGGCTAGTGTTACCCCTGTATGGGTACAGGTCCTCTTCTATACCCTTGCCCTCATCTAAGTGCCAGCATGTTCTTGCCCCAATGCCATCTCCAATGTCAGCCAGACTTCCCTGTCTCTCTATGCAATATTAGGTTAAATAAAGTATTCACTGTGACATATTTCTGCTTCAGGACTTGGTCTGCTGCATTTTCTAGATTTGTGGGCAGAAATTTGTCTATGTCGTTTCCTGAAAATGTCTCATCTTAACTCTACCCCATCCTCTAAGCTATTCTTGACAAATAGGGCAATAATCTTGTCCCTTACTAACCTCAGGCCTATGGATTACTAAGAATAAAAAACCCAAAAAACCAGACCATAAAAGGCGCCATGAACTTGATATCCTTGGATTTTATTTTGTTAGATATGAATAAAGCACAGCTAATAGCAACTTCAAAGCAGCAAGAAAAGAAAAAAAACTGGCAAAGGAAGAAATGATTGAAAATGTAAAGGTCTTGAAAGTGCAAATAGAAAGCAATACTGAGACCTATGTAAAACAAGATTTGGACTATGCCAGATATTTTGGAGATGCTTACGTAACATAAAACTATACAATCATCATAGATATGTGTTCATTTGAACATAAGTAAACTGTATACTTTTAAATTATATTAACTGAAGTTGAAAGTATGGGTGAAAAGCACTCTAAATATCCAATGCAATAAAAATTTATTAAATGCATATTATGTGCTAAGCACTAGGGATGCAATTAGTAAAAAGAAATAGAGGCCCTGCGCTCAAGGAAATTGCAATCTACTAGGGAGAGGCAATACACCAAAGGAGGCAAGAAGGAGGGGCCAGCCCAGTGGCCAGCCAGCATGAGTATGCTCTTGTTCTGTGGAAGAGAAACCAAGCAGAGCAGCAAATACAAAGTGGAATGCACTGAGGGTACAGTTTCTACACTCTATGAAGGATGGCATTGGGAGGAGTTTGACTGCTCTGAAGACCTTTAATGAAGGGGACAAGGAGGCTAAGAGAAGTGGTGTCAATCAAGACTTGAGTTAGCAGCAAGTGATGCTGGAAGGAGCATCTTGCAGAACTGAAACCTCTGCAGCAGATTCAAAGAGGACAAAAATCACTTAAAGACAAATTGACTCCAACTCAGGAAAGCTATACTACACACTTATACGTGACAAAATATTTGTTCAGACACTTTTGAAAATGAAACACGGTGTGTAGTCTTTATCAGCTTTTAAATGTTGTTTTAATATACTATTTATGGTTATTAATGTTATTCAAATTTAAAAGCTATAAAAGGCTTAAAACTGCTTAAGGATTTTATGAATATGAACACAAACAATGGGCTAAACTTCAATTAAATTTGCCAAACATTTATCCAGCTCCAAGTACGTCCAAAGAACTGTGCTAAATATTAGCCCTGCCCTCTTAGCTTTGTAGGTGAGTACAATGTTAATACAAAAATCTATAATCTACAACATTCTATGGTAAGTTCATAAGTAGAGGCAGCCTAATGTCTTGTACTGGAGGGTAGGGGAGTCAGAAGGATATGAATTTAGTCCTGATTTTGCTGCGTATTGTGTGTGTGTGTGTGTGTGTGTGTGTGTGTGTGTGTGTGTGTGTTGGGGAGGTGGGGAGAAAGTTGGAGGGGGAAGGGAGAGAGACAGAAAGGGAACAGGGAGAGAGAGGGAGGGAGAGAAAGAGAGAGAGAGAAGTCAAGAAGATAGGATAGGACAGGAGAGGACAAGAGAAGACAGGAGAGAAGAGGAGAGACAGACAGACTGACCACATAGGTAAGTCACAATACCTCAGTGGATTAGGTAATATTCTAAGACTAAAAATGACCAGGATTGGGGCAATCTCTTTCAGAAGAAAGAATAGCCATACCATAAGTTCCTTTTGCCTGTGGAGTCACAGATACAGAGCTACATGGGACCTGAGATGTCATCTAGTTCAGCTACCTAATTTTACAGAGGAGGAAACTGAGGCCTACAGATTTTAGGTGAGTTGCCTGAGGTCACACAGGTAGTATTAAAGGTGGGATTTGAACCCAAGTCCTCTGAATCCAGACCAAGCGCTTTTGTATGGACATTAAAAACAATGTGAATTGAAAGAGCTTAAGACAAAGTGCTACTTTGGGGAAAAATCTTGGGTGATAGTGAGGTAAGGGAAGAATATGTGGAGGTGGAAGGATATGAATTGGGTGCTAAGGGATGAATAGGAAAGCCAAAGGATGACCCAGAAGTGGATGGAACATGTAGACAGTGCTATAATGAAGTGAATTGCATGCAACAAGATGCAACTTTGTTCACATAAAGATTGATGCTATAGAAACATTTCAATGCTATGAAAGATCCATGATTTCCACATGTTGAGCATTCCTTCTACCAATATATTTATTACGCAAACAAAATAGACTTTAAGGAAGACAGAAAGTGAACAAATTGTATCATAGATTCTGAAACTAAAGAAGACACATTATCGCTATTGTGAATGCTTTGTTGATACTGTTACAAATATGTTCTAAGAGTTTAAGAGCAAGCCTCATGGCTAACAATAGCACCACTGCTCAAAGCAAAGACGGGAACAGTGGCATCTTCCTGGTGGCTGATTTTTACTCTACAGAAGACAATCAGTAATAATCGATTGAGTATAAAAGTAATAAAAGCAAAAATGTCTACATTATACATGGGTCTTCCAGCCCTGTATCATACTTAACAGCAGGAATTGATTGAGTTTGACACATTCCCACTATGGATGGAAGATAGTTAACTAAATAAATGGTAATTTATCAAATGGTAACATTGTATACAATGGCAGTTTATCAACCTGGTAGAAAAATATCCTACTTCCAAATAGCTTCCCCCACTGACCTTTCATATTATCTGAAATTCCGCTTATTGAAATGTATTCCCATAAATTTTATAAATTTAGGTATTTCTTTCTCCAAGCATTTTCTCTTAAAACATACCCATGATAGAGATTGTACATTAAGCTATTACCAGTCATTCTATCTTATTGTGAATTAGCTTATTATATCCCTTTCCTAGTTTGGAATGGGGTACTGGGAAAATGGAAGTTTTGATGGACAGAAGAGGAAATACACACACATATGCATATATATATGTATGTATGTATGTATTTTCAATGGAGCGCTGCCCAGTAACAACAGATTGGTTGTAGGTCAGCAATGGAGAGATTCTTTGCACCCAAGGATAAGCATGAAAGTACCAATACTTGGCATTTAAAGAGAAAGAATAGGAGGATTTTTGGTCAGGGAGTGGGAAGGGAAATGTATGAAAGTTACAAAGATAATGTGGCATGATATAATGTAAATAATATTGAACAGTGAGTCAGAAGACCAGCATTCTAGTCTCAAATCTGGAATAAACTAACTGCGTCATCTTGAACCAGTCCTTTTCTTACTCTGTACTTCATTTTTTTTTTCATGCATAAAACATGGAGATTGGACAAAATGTCTAATTACTCTTCTGGCTTAATGGTTCTATGCTTCTATTTAATCACCATCTTCACTAAAAATTCTCATTTCATGTTAGCATTTATTCTAATAGTAGCAAACTGTCACTGGGGAAAGTGTGGGGGAAAACAGTGGGAAACACCATTTATTCCATTCTTTCTCTTTTGAGTCCTTAATTCTCCCAGACTATACTAGAAACTTAGACTAGGTAAACATGTTCTAGCTTCCTTTGCCTTAGGTAATGTGCCATCTCTTTCTGTCCAAATAACCAAATTATACTGGCGTTACCCTGAAGTATTGCTTCAAGCATCCATATTTTGGGTTAATCAAATCAAGTTATATATATAATCCTCTGTAAATGGTAAAAATATATCACATTCCAAAAAGGTCAGTGGAAACTACCAGAATGTAGTATGCCCCCACACAACCCTACACTTTTTGGACATACATTTTATAGGATAAGAGAGCTACTATATTACAATTTGAAGAGTCATTGATGAATTCCATCCATTATGAAAAAAATATTCTTTGGAATTGGTTAAACTTGATGTGGAAAAGAATCTCCACATTTTACCTCCTCATTAAAAAAATCCTTGGTTATTTTCTTCTTGGTGTCATCAGTGGTGATTTTACAGGAAAGAAGGGAAAGTTTGTGTGATATCTTTCTGTGGTATAGTGGAATTCACTTGGTCTTGGATGGATAAAATAAGCTCCGTCACTTGCTAGCTGTGTGATGTTGAGGAAATCACTCAGCTTCTCTGGGCCTCAATTTATTTTTCTTCTATAAAAATAAAGAGAATAATACTTGTACTACCTATCTGATACTGTTATTCTGAGAACAAAATGACTAAAGCATGTGAAAGTAACTTGCAACCCAAAAAGTAAATACTACATAGATTTTAAATTACTACTACTGCTGCTGCTGCTGCTACTACTACTATTAAATTAGTTCTTGAACATCTGAGTGCTTCCTGGTGTTCATTTCTTTTTTTCCTTACAAAACATAGATTTTTGTTCCCTCTTTGAATATTCTCTCAAGGAGAGAAAGTAGAAAAAGCATTGGATTTGGATTCAGAGCTCCTCTGTTCAAATATTGGCTCTACCCCTTACTGTGGATACAGTTGATAAAATTATTTAATTTTTTTTCCTTACCTCAGTTTTTTCATCTGTAAAATGAGCAAGTTGGATTCAGAAGTCCAATCAGAGTTTTTTTTTTTCTTGGAACCCTTTGACAACCATTGGTGAGGCCTATAGATTCTTTTCAGAATTAGGCTTTTAAATGCTTAAAATAAAGTTACATAGGCTTAGAAAAGACATTGATTATATTGAAATGCATTTTTCAAAATGTTTCATAAAAAGTTAATGGACCTTGGGTAAACATTTTTTGGATGAGATGAACAATCTCTGATGCTTTCCTTCATTAAGTATATAAATATTATATTTGTGAAATCTGAAATTCTGTTATCTGACCATAATAAATTTCTATTCCACTTTTCCTTCTATGCTACAACACAAACTGTATTCTTGGCCACATCATAACACCCAGTCATTCTTCTGCTCTTTCCCAGTCCATGAATCATGAACTAGCTACATTCTCCCATAACTCCCTTGAGCCCTTTATAAATCACTTTAACTCCATCCTTTTATTTTTTGTTTGTTTTTGAGTCTCTAGCCTCTTTATTATATCAAGATAAGTTATATGCCTTACCCTGCTAAACAAAAACATAGATAACTCCCATCTTTGGAGGCCTCTGCTTTCACAAATGTGCTGTTAAATGAGGGGAATTTAAAAAAAATCATTAAACTGTGCTTTCTGGGTTCACTTTACATTTATGTTGTTATAAAATTTTCAAGTGGGCCCTCCATACTTCAAGACAATCTCTTTATACCTCCCTAATTAACTCATTATCCCACTCATTGCAGTAGCACTTCCAAACTTCTACATATCTCCTCAAATGTCGAATGACTCTACTCCCCCCAACCCTGAAATCCTTTCAGCTAAAAATTTTGCTTTATATTTTTATTGAACAAATTGAAGCCATTTGCTGAAACTGCTTATTTTTTCCTTCTTCCTCATTTCATATCACTCAGATGCCTCCTTCCCTATCACATGACTGAGAATACCCTTCTCTTTGCTAGGACAAATCCTACTATCTGATGCACAAGTGATCCCATTCTATTCCATCTTTTCTAGCATATGTTCCCCTGTATGATCCTCACTGTTTCATTTATCTTCAATCTCTCCTTGACTGCTGGGTATCCTCCTTGTCTATAAACATGCTCATTTTCTCCTGTCCCCCCAAAACACTCATTGGATCCACTCATCCCTGCTAACTATCATTCCATATCTCTCCTCTCTTTTTGTGGCTAAATCCCATAAAATAGATTCCCTCCACTTCTTTTCCTCTTGCTGTCTTCTAAATTTTCTGCAGTTAGGTTTTCAGTGTCATAATTCTACCAAAACTTCTCTTTCCAAAGTTACTAATGATCACTTGATAACCAAAAGTAACAGCCTTCTCTCAATTCTCATCCTTCTGAATTCTTTCATATCACCAATAACCGTTTTCTCCATGCTGTTCTTTTATTTCTAGGTTTCCATGACACTACTGTCTCCTGATTTGCCATCTACCTCTCTACTTTGCCACATAATCATCCTGCTCATGGTAGCTCTTCTTCCTCTCTTCTATTTCATTTCATGATCACATCAGTTCCCGAGCATTTAATATAATCAGGATGATGATAATGATGATTTTCAAATCTATTTGTCCAATACTAACATCTTTATTGACCTTCAGTCTCACATCTCCAACTGCCTTTTTGACATCTTGACTTGATGTCCTACAAATATCTTGAAGTTAATATGTCTAAGACTGAACGTATTATCTCCCTCTTAAAAAATGCTACCTTCTTCCTAATTTACCTATTACTATTGAAGGTATGACCATCTACTGAGTGACCCAGGCTTGCAACCTTGATATCATCTTGGAATTCTCAACCGTCCCCTCCACCACCACCATATCCCATCTGTTGCCATGTCCAGACATTTTTATCTCTATAACATTTTTTCATATGTCTCTTCTCTCCTTGTCATTGTCTCTGCCCTGGCGCAGACTGCCATCACTTCATGCCTGGACTTTTACAGTAGCCTCCTGATTGGTATCTGCCAAAAATCTCTCTCTACTACAGCCCATCCTCATTCACTCAGCTGGCAAATTGATTTTCCTGAAGTGCCAGTTTGACCATGTCACCAGCCTGAATCAACAAACTGCTTGCATGGTAGACAGAGTGTTAGGCCTTGAGTTCAGGAAGAGCTGAGTTCAAATCTAGTCTCATACAGTTTCTAATTGAATTACCCAGACTAAGTAATTTAACCTTTGCCACATTTTCCTCATCTGTAAAATGGGGATAAGAATAGCACCAATCTCACATGGTTTTTGCAAGTATCAAATGAGATAATTGTTAAATGCTTAGAACAATGCCTGGCACATAGTAAATAGTATATAAATGTTAGCTATTATTATTATCATCTCTATATACTATTACATATAAGAAATATACATTATTTAATGTATATACTATATGAATTATTACATACTTTCATCTCTATATATTAACATTCCTATATATCTCTATCTGAAGTTTTCTGACATTCAAAGCATGGTGCACCCTACCCCCAACTTTCCATTCTTTTTATGCCTTACATGTTCTGGTGAACACTACAATCTAGTGACATTGACCTGTGTAATGCTAATGGGAATTTGAAGATCTTCACTGCCCCTTAAAAAGCCTAAAGTAATTTGAAGATCTTCCCTGATTTGAGGATCTTCCCTGCTCCCTAATAGGTCGAATGTAATCACATCGAGTCTGTGGTGGGAGGAGTTTGCTGAAGAGTAGAGCAGAACTCACAGTACACTGGAAGTCAGAGCAGTTAGAGCTGGAGGCAGGAGAGGAGGCACCCAAAGAGATAGCTAGGCTTGTGAGTGTTTGTGTGAGGGAATCTAAAGGATGGTGTGGCTCCCTGCTGTGTTATGGATCATTAACTTCTTTGTTGCTACAATGGATTCAGTTTTCCGGTGTTGGAACCTGGCTTTCTGGTATCTGAATAAATGTTCTGCTTCTGTCTTCTAAATAGAAAGTCTGTTATATTTTGTGATTGAGAACTGTGCTGGCATGTTCATGGACACTGTTGGTGATATGAATATTACATTGATGCTACAGCCTCCTTACTATTCCTGAAGCAATAATACTTCTCTCCTAACCCAGGGCAATTTGTAATTTGATGTTTCCTATTCCTTGAATGTTCTCCTTCATCACTGCCTCCTGGGTTACCTGCCTTTTTTTCAAGTTACAGTTGAAATCACACCTCCTATAGAAGGCCTTTCCCAGTACCTCTTATTCTAGGATGTATTTTTCCTGTATCTATCTTGTTTTTACACAGTTGTTTTGATATTATTGTTCCCATTAGACCATCCTTTTTTTTGAGGGGGGAAAACAGAGCAATTGGGGTTAAGTGACTTGCACAAGGTCATAAGACTAAAATTGTTAACTGTCTGGGGTCAAATTTGAACTCAGGTCTTCCTGACTCCAGGGCTGGTGCTCTATTCATTGTGCCACCTATGCACCCCTAGACTATACATCTTGAGAACAGAATTTGTCTTTTGCTTGTCTTGAAATTCCTGGCATTTATGTGCACAATGATTGGCACATAATAAGTGTTAAACAAATATTTATTGAATGACTGATTGGTATTTCTCCTTACATGTCATTAGGTTTAAGCTTGTGATGTTGCTGGAGAATAAACATTGCTGACCCAAAACATAACATATTGAAACAGTGTTGGACAAAGAGTCATAATTTAGTTCTAACTAGATAACTCAAACTTGTGCAAGGAATTTCACCTCTATGTTTCCTCTACAAAACTTGTCACAATAAGGAAAAGAGAGGAGAATGAGGTAGGAGGACAAAAAGAAAAGTAAGTTTTCTCTGAATCAAGATGAAAATGT
The DNA here is from genome assembly GCA_028646575.1 of Pseudocheirus occidentalis. Classification (NCBI taxonomy): domain Eukaryota; kingdom Metazoa; phylum Chordata; class Mammalia; order Diprotodontia; family Pseudocheiridae; genus Pseudocheirus; species Pseudocheirus occidentalis. The sequence continues at coordinate 222,206,167 of CM053596.1, read as the reverse complement.
CTAGAGAAGAGAGTATTTAATAGTCTCACATAAGACTGAGGTGTCAAGAAGCATAAGGGTTGAAAATGGACATTTGGCTTAGTTTTTAGGTCACAGGGGTGGGCAACTTGTAGCCTTGAGACCACATGTGACATTGAGGCTACAGGTTCCCCATCTATGGCTTAGGAGATCACTGGTGACTTGCAAAGAACAATTTCTCTATAGTGGTAGTGACAGTAGCCAACATAAACAGTTAAAAAGTAAGTGGAGAGGAAGTAGAAATAGTGAGTTTAAAATATTCCTTTTAGAAATTTGATTATAGAAGAAAGAAGATGGTTATATGACATCATATGTGATTGTATCATCCTATTATATCAAGTAGGTAGAAGTGTTAAATGAAGGTTCTAGAATACCCTGTTCAAAGGCTTATGGGGATTTGAGCAGGTCTTGCTATCATCAGTCTTAGTGAAGTAGGGCAACTGGGTAGTGGGGACAAGAAAGCGGCAACTGCTATCAGTAACCATAAAGTAGGCACTAATCTTTCTACTCTACATACAGTGGGTATAATAATAGAGAGATGAGACCTCTTGCATGTGGTTCCTAGGCTGTAGGGTGAGACCTCTGTGTAGCAGTGCAACAATGTAGGGAGTCTCTTATTCCTGCCCTTATTCCTATAAGCTACATGACCCTTGAGTAGTGTTACATGTCACGCCAGGATAGGATATGAATTACCGAAGATAGCAAGAACTCAAGAGAATATGCTCAACATCTAAGCCCTAATTCTGACCCTCATATCTCAAAGTAAGTAACTGCTGTATTCTTGACATCACCTTCTGAGTCCTTCATATTCCCTCAGACATTGCTGCTTCTTAGGATAGTAGTGTGGGTCAGAAATGAAAGGGTTCAACTGGGTGATTTTTAAGGGAGAAGCAATGCAGAGATAGGTAGGGAAAAAAACACAATGAATTTGTCATCAAAGGACCTAAGTTCAGATCCAAGGTCTGCTACTTATGACTTGAATGATTTTGGACAAGTCACTTCTCCTTTCTGGGACTTAATTTCCTCATCTGTAAAATGAAGAAGTTTTATTGGAGATGCAGGTTGGTATGTAAGATAATGTTCTATATTTGGAATAAAAAACCCCTCAAACCTGTGTTCATATCCTACCTCAGACATTGATTGAGTTACTATTGTCAAGCCCAACATTTTTAGGCCTCATGTGAAATGAGGGAATTTGACTCAATGACCTCTGAGACTTCTAGCGCTAAATCCATAATATTGTGACTAGGTTCCATTTTCTTCCTTTAAATCTTTTGATCTTAAGTCCCTTCTAGATTTAACATTATTAGGTCCCTTTTCATAATTGGACTCATGGCTGGGGCCCAAACAAGAGTAGCTAGTAATCTGCTTATTTGATAAGGAGGAATTAACCTCCTCCTTAACTCATCACCTTATTTTCTCTCTTGGGGATATGGAGCCAGAGAAGCTCCTCTAACTGAATGTGTAATTATGAACACAAGTTGTCAGAGATTGGATATCTGCTAAAAGGATTATCAACCCTTCAGTCAAAGACGAAATCAAATTTTTAATGATTTATGCAGGTCAAAAAGTATATTGTATGAAAGATTAAGCATAATGCTTAAGCTTTTTTTGCCTTAGAAAACAGTTTTTACCACTTGGAAAGAAAAAAATGCAATAATGAAGTGAATAATAAAGCTTTGTTCAATCTAGCGCTGTCAAGAAGGATTTCAGGATGAATCGCTACCAACATTACACTAATCCAGGCTTCCCTGGTGTTTGAAAGGCATGAGTTTCCTAACTGAATTGAGTGGAAAGAAGTTAGCTTTTTTTTTTAAGACAGAAAAGGAAATCCTTCCAGGCCTTACCACTTTGGATCCTGAATGTGATTAAAAAAAAAAAAAGAAACGAGGTAGCATACTAAAATCCTTCACCCAAGACACTTCTGTGCTCCTAGAATTGCCAAGGGGGCTGTCCATCAATTGCTGGATCAACTTCCTTCTTGCTGATTTTGCCCAAAATACCATTGGGGGAAAATTCATCTCTGATCTGCTTCTGTGTGCAAAATAAGAAGAATTTCAAAGATGAAATCTACAGTGCTCCAAACCCTGCATAGTCACTACTTAAATGAATCTTCTGATGAATAACTTTGTTAAATGATTAATCACCCTGCTCAGATTTATCTTTTGTTCAAAGCTGAATTTTTATAGTAGGGTTTACTTCTCCTGAAATTTATCTGCAGTATGCAATTCCATTTAATAAACATTTATTGAGCAGCTGCCAAGTATGGGACTCTGTTAGGCATTGGTGATACAATGAAAAACATAAACTAGACCCTGCCCTCAAAGATCTTACATTCTGTTGAGGATATGAGAGGCCACTGAAATGACAACTAAAAATCTCCTAAACCCTTTTGCCTTTATGAGAATCCGTGGAATTGGATTCTCCTTACCCTGACATTCCCAGTAAGAAACTCCTAAGTTTAGTTGATAGGAAAAGTTTTGAGGGCAGAGTTTAAGGGACAGGGAAGTCTATATTTTATTTATGAATATTATGTAATTTTGCATCACTGTATCCATTTCCTGCTTGTGTAGCCTAAAAGCTGAGTTAAACAGGATTTCTCCTCCCAAATAACACTGTTCCTATGGAACCACCTTCCTGTTGTATTGTTCCTAATGGAGGAGAGTTCAAAAGATTGCTCTGAAACCATTTAAATCCCACCCCTTTATGCATTTGTAAGACTAATTAATGTCCTCAAGCAAGTAACAGATGTACCCCTGCACAGACTTGAAATAATGATTCCAGTTGACTATTTCCATTAGAACTTTTTGTTCAGGTTCTTTCTACAGCCCCAAATCTCAGATGTAAGCATGGACTTTTCTGTGGATTACAGGAGGAGCTGCCCACATGCCTTTGAATAATTTCATCTGTTTTCCAATCTCTTTCCACTTGGTAAGTACCCACCTCCAGGTGCCATTCAAATTAATAGAATTGGAACAGGTCTGTACAGAAAAAACAAACTCAGTCATGCTTCTCTCATTCAAAACTGCTTAGACGTGAATAATCATGACAGATGTCTTCATTGTAGATGAATTTGGGGCAGCAGTAAGAGTGGATATAGGCTCCTCTCATCCTTGAATTGAACTCAAAGATCTGTTGAATCATCAATTCCAAACCAGCACATCTGGGAAGAGTAATGACCCTATCTAGTACACAGTGGAATACCATTCCCCTTCAATAATCCTTACATGGGAGTGAGGGTGAGACTACATAGCTGGCTTTAAAGAGACCAGGGTTAACCTTGAAAAAAAAAACTTTAAGAAAATCATTTGGTGGCAAAATTCCCATACAAAACGTTAATAGTTCCCTGTTTTTGATGGCCTTAAATCTAAATACCTTTACCCTTGTCTAAAAGAATGTTCTCAGTAATTTGACCCTGTCTGAACTACCCAATTTTATTTCTAATACCCTTTGTAATAATGACATTTTTATGTTGATTTAAAGTTTGCAATGTACATTACCAAAATCATTACAATTGAGCTTCATGTAACCTTGCAAGTACTTAACACCATTCCAGAGATTAGGAAAGTGAGGTTTCAAGAAACTGTGACAGCCACTGCTACAAAGAAGTTGATATCAGAACTAGGATTTGAACCTAGGTAATTCTGACTTCAAATCAAAACTCTATTCCCTAAGCCATATTTCTCTCTACCCAGGGCAGACTCTTTGCTGTCACATTAATTGATAGCACTTATGTAATACTTGAAGTTTGCAAAGCACTTTACAAATAATATCTCATTTGACTCTCCCAACCATCCTAGGCGGTAGATGCTATTATCATTCTCTTATGACAGATAAGGAACCTGAAGTATGCAGACACTAAGGCACTTGTTGAAGTGTCAAGGCTAGAAAACATCTGAGGCAGCATTTTACCTCAGGTCTTCCTGACTCCCAGTTCAGTGTTCTATTCAATGAACCACCTTAACATATTTTCATTCTGGTTTCAACGTGTTTACTCATGCTGTGTCTTTCAACTACAATATCTTCTTTCCTCCACTTATCTAAGTCATAAACATACTTCAAGACTATTCTAATCCCACTTCCCTAATGAATTCTTTCTAGATTGTCCTAGTTCCTGTGTCTTTTCAATCTTCAGGAGTAATATAGCACTTGAAGTAGAGAAAGCAAATTTTATCACTTAATCACTATAATACTATTTCATGTGTCTTAAGTCCCTTCAGGATTAAGTAGCACTCTAACAAGATTGTAAATTCCTTGGGGGAAAAAAATATACCTTTGAAATTTGGCTTTCTAGATGCCTATCAGCAGCTAGTGCCTCCTTTGAACAAATTTTCTTGTATTTATTTGTACATTTTTGTAAACACTCAATTATGCATTTTTATCATTCCCGATAATATGTAAGTTATTTGAAAGTAGTGACTGTTTCATTTTTCCTTTGTATTCTCAGAGCCTAGGAGAAAGCAAATCAACTGACTTCAAATCCATATAGAAACAGCCCAGGACCATAGATACTATTATTATCCTTATTTTATGATTGAGATAACTGGGGCAAATAGTGGTTGAGTGACTTGCCCAGGGTCACATGGCTAAGATGTATCTGGAGATGGACTTAAACTTTGGTTTTCCTGTGTCTAGGCCCAGTGCTCTATTCACTATACCATCTAGCTGCCTCTGGTGGCATTCTGTTCTCTAGGATTTGATATAAATTTCTGTTTGACATTTAAAGTTCTTTGAATCATGGCCTTTGCCTACTTTACACTCTTCTTTCATGTTACTCCCTTCCACACACTCAGAAACCAAGTCATCAAAGTCTACTTGCTTACCCTTATGTACAAAGCTCCATCTCTAAGTGAAGACAGAAAATGGAACTGTAATTACCAACTATATAGGAAGGTAAGGTTATTAACAGAGAGAATAAGGAGCGTGAACTCCAAAAGATAAGAGTAATGAATCGGCAGATTTCACAACAGCATCAGTTAACTTTATAGGTGAAAGTTACCAAAAGTTGCCATTGAATAATAAGTCCAGGCTATTTGAGGAACAGTTAAGAAGCAGAGAGGCAGAAGTCATCAAGATGATCAAGTAGTTAGAATGAGATCTTA
>CM053596.1:222176842-222200547 GCA_028646575.1 Pseudocheirus occidentalis | reverse complement strand
GAGAGAGAGAGAGAGAGAGAGAGAGAGAGAGAGAGAGAGAGAGAGAGAGAGTTTCTCTCCCAGCATCTTGAAGCTGACTGAGAACTGAGTTGGAGTTTTTCTTGAGATCAGAATCTGGTGAAGGTTGAAGTTGCTGCCACCTGGAAGGCTGAGATTCCTTCTGGGTCCTAGGTCCAGCCAAACTGCTGGAAGACTGAAGAAGTAAGACCAGTATAAACATTTGCTTTTTTGTGGCTTAGTGGATCCTTGAGTTCCTGGCAACAGAAGCGGTGAAGGGTTTAAGATGTGCTGGACCCTGTGAGCTTCAGTGTGTAACAAGAACTACCCAGAGGACTGAATGAGAACTTGGGAGCTGTCTGACTGTGAATCCAGGTGACTATTTGGTGGATTCAGGTAGGAACTGGGACCATGGAAGGGGATCCAGGGAATCTGAGAGACCATCACAAGTCAAGATAAAGAAAAGCCCTCCCCTTGGACTCATGAAGAAATTGAAGTGTACTAGACACTGAGGGGTTGAGGGTTTGTGTAATTTTCTAATGCTCGTATTTAGAGATTAACAATACTTAGTGACTGGTAAGTGACTGACTGATTTAATCTAAGATTGCCCCATCAGTTGAAGATTGATTATTGTATTGTGAAATGACTGAATGATTAAGTAAGGAGAGTTTCCTGCCTTAGGGAATACAGATGATTATTCTTTTGTTCTTTGTTCTAAATATTGTGGCCACTGTAGTGAAAACTATGTGGCCATTCTAATGTTAAGCTGATGTGAATACTATATTATCATTTTTTATGATAAGATGTAATTCTGTGAATATTATGTTGTGATTTGTTGTGAATGTTTGCCTTGATTTATAATGGAATAAATGGAATGTTCACTATTCTGTGTAATAAGAACTTAAAAGCTGTTCACAGAGGAATTCTTTTCAGAAGCTGCTCATGCATGGCATTACAGAGGCTGGAATAGACAAAATCTAAGGTTCCTTGGAGCTCTCCATTTAGGATCCTATAAGACATTCATTTAGTTCTGCATTCATCATACATTTATTCAGCAACTACTATGTGACAGGAATGTGTTAGGTATTATAGAACCAATGGTAAAAAATGATCTCTGCTCATAGAAAAGTTAAATTCTTTCAGGAGAGAAAAAGGAAATTCCTGTCCTATATGTACAGAAATACAAAAGCAAAAAAAAATACAGTAATTACATAGTAATTTGGGGGGTGAAATAGGAAAATTTCATATAAAAGAAGTAACTAGATTTCATCCTTAAAGGAAATAAAAGTATTCCCTGAGCCAGAAATGAGTAAGGAATGTATGCAAGGCATGGGAGACTGGAGAGATGATGGCAAATAATTTAAATAAGCCTGAGAAGAGTGCTCTTGTTGATTTGTGAAGAACTTTAAATATCAACTAAAGGAGTCCAAGTTTTATCCTAGATGCAGTAGTGAACCACTAAGGCTTCTTGAATCAGGGTGTAACATGGATAGACCTGTACTTTAGGAATGCCAATCTGTTTTTTGGGTGGATAATAAATTATAGACAAGAGAGTTAGGAAGAAGAAAGATCAATTAGGTAATCGTTGAGTTCGAACTAAAGGGGTAGTTGGGTGACTGAAGAGGAGACTAATGAGAGATCAAATCAATAAAACTCGCCAAAAAAATTGGCCACGGAACCATGATAACCTAGATGACAGGAAGAGTGGTAGTGCCTATAATAGAACTAGAAAAGTCAGGACAACTGAATGGTTTCATGGGAATTATGGGAACACTCCTACAATTATTCTACATTTACTTTGTATTTTTTACTTTCCTATTTCTATATGTTTGGAATAGAACTTTCCCCTTAATCCTTCCTCCAAAGGATATAAGATTTTGTGGGCAGGGAGTAATTCAATTTTGCCATTAATTTCATAATACCTAGCACAGTTCCTATCACATAGTAGTCATTGTATAAATGTGTGCTGAATACAGAACTAAATGAATGACTTATATATAAACATATACATACGCACACATCTATAATGTAATGACATATAATAGATTTTGTATATGTGTATATGAATTTTGTTTTATACATAGAATCATATTGAGTTTGAGATGACTATGGGGCATTCAGTTGGAAAAGTTCAAAAGGCAACTGGTTATGCAGGCCTTTAATTTAGGAGAAAATAAAAGATTAGATATATAGATATATGAGCCATCAGTACAGTGATGAAACTAGAACCTAAACTATTAGGAGTTATTTATTCCAGTTGTTGTTCCATGTGCATAATACCTCAACTTATACTAGGTTTGTATGTTTTTCCTCAATTTTCATTTCCCCCTATTATCAATATTTTGATGAACCTGTGAAAAACTTTTATCTTGGGGGGGGGTGTTTATTTATATAGTTTAGCTTTGCACGTGTATAAAGATGATGGTTAAATGATGCTAGTAATTCTAGTACTTTAAGAAATTTTTTGAGTAAAGCACACTAAGTAAGTGATAGAATTAGAGGGGTGTACCACCTTTTCCCAGTTATCTTAAATTTTCCCATTACCACCAAATTGTTTCACTCTCCGCAGTCTGCTCCAACTAAACATGATTATTTATAATCCTTTGTACAATTTGTGTACCTCTGAATAAGGCTTAAAATGCCACTCCTTCTGACATCTTTTCCATTTTGGCCTTGTATTTTTCTTTATTCCTTGAATTATTTACATTTTGTATGTGACTGTCTTGTTTTTCCGAACTAAAGTATAATATCCTTTAGAGTAGGTACAGAAATACTCACTAAATAATTGCTGATTTATATTTTTTTGGATGACAGGCTTAGCTGCTAGAGAAAAAGACAGGTAAAAAAAACTCAGTGGGATTGAGGAATGCAGATAGATTTTATTATTTTATTGAGTATTTGGAGCAGAGTTATAGCTCATTGTGCATTGCTTATATAGCACCTTCTCTGGACCTTCCCAACTTGGCACTACAGGTTTGGAGGTCGGGTTTCTATTGGGATATGGGTTGAATGAGTGAGTGACTTCTACTTCAGGTTCAAAGATGATCTTTGGTTCTATACCTCCAAAACTATAATTTCCTAGGTTTCACTAATATACTTACCTTTGAGATTTAACCAAAAGACAAAATTAGCTAAAAACAAAGATAGGTTTTTTTGTATTTCTGTTGTTTTCATGATAGCAGGTAATTAAAATATGCATGTGTACATTCTTTTTCAGTGTCATCCATTTTTTAAGGTTCTGGGTGGTGGCTTTTGAAGTGGGGTTATTTTGGAAGGCTATTTTTTGTCTTATTTTTACCACATTTTCCTGCAGCAAAAACTTAACTATTCCTAAAATAGGCAGTTTCTAATTTTCCAAATCAACTCCCTTATCTAAACATTTGAAGCATGGGGTATGTTTCACAGGAAATACATTCTGAGTTCCTATTAAACTGTCTTGTGAATTAAACATACACATACACACACACAGAAATAGACATTTTCTGAAAAGCATTTTGGACACCAGACAGCTGTCACAGAACAATGTTTATGTGGATTAGTGAGGAACAAATGGGTAAAGTCTTCCCCCAAAATGTACTGATGAGGAGGTTTGTGTCTGACAACATGTGTTTGGGGTTTTACTAAAGCAGCAACATCTGGGAACTGACTATGTGTGTAGGAAGGAGAAGACCAGCTGTGTTTATTGGATTGGCAGGCAAATCATCTCATCTCCTAATTCTCTATTTCAACTAACACTTCAATCACTTTCACTAAAATTTCTAGGTCTTACAATGAGCTTACAAATCATCTAAATCTGTCATTATTTTTCCTTAGGAGAAATAAATTGGCATAAACAGTGTGATATTTTGGTTTCTTGTAGGGTCACTTATAAGCTTGTTGACAAATACATTCCTTAGCCAGGGGAAAGGAAAGTTGCTCTTGCAATGCAATCTGCCTTTTCTTTTCTTTTTTTAAATAATTCAATCCAAATTATTTTTAAGGCATTAAAGTACCTACTGTGTGCATCACATTTTGATACTTAATAAGGATACAAAGTTTAGGCAATTAACAGTTATTGTTTTCATGAAGCTCATAGGTTAGTAGGGGAAAAGATAAAGATACAGAGAGCTACAATACAGATAGCTATACATAATAATGCATAAGTACAGTAGTACATAAAATTGGGAAGTAGAGTGCTGCAGTAAAAAAAAAAGAAAAAAAAGAATAATTAAACAAACAAACAAAAAACCCTGGTTCTGAAGGCAAAAGACCAGGATTCTAATTCTGGCACTAATAATCATTACCTGTAAGAACATGGTAAGTCATTTAACCTGAATGTGCCTCAACTTCCACATACACAAAATATAAATACTAGATTATATGAACTCTGAAGTCTCTTTTGATTCTGGAGATATAAACCTATCATCTATAACATAGTGCCATGCATTAAAGAAGTCAAAAATAAATGTTCTATTAGATTGGTGTCCCATTGTTTAAGGAAATGGTATCTGAGTTGGGTTTTTGAAGAATTCAACATGTAAAGATGTGAAAGGATTGTCATGGAGTGATAGGCAAGGTTTCCTCTCCAACATGCTAAGATTTACTTCCTCCTGAATGATGAAGTGCTGTAAAGCCAAGCACAAGCAGCTTTCCAGAAGACTGATGCTGTGAACAGCTTTCAAGGTTCTGAGTACAAAGTATAGTGAGCTATATATTCATACAATAATGAACTAAGATAAAACATTCACAAAAAATCAAAACACAGAATTTGTCATGTTATCTTAAGGAGGCAAGACTCCTTAATTGACAAAAAGTGCAGTGGTCAAAAGCTCTACATCCCAGGTCACATTGTCTTAATTTCTTCAATCAAAAAGTCTTCTTTCTTTGTGAATGGAGATTAGTTTCCAATCATCCTGAATTAGTAAGTTCTTAACTGATTCATCTAATTGTAAAGGTCAAAGTTCTCCACCCCTAGTAAATTATGATCTTCTCTGTTTGCATTAAATACCCAAGGAGAGATCTTTTCATCTTGATTCAAGGCTGGTTCTCCACTTCAGGATTTCCCATCCATGGTCCCAGCTTCTGCCAGTTCCTTGCTGTCCAGCTCCTTGTCCAGTTGTATTCCATACTGAAGCTTACAATGTCTAGTCCACCTCAAGTCCTTCAGAGGTTCTGTTCCTTGGAAGACAAACATAACAAAGCTACAATAACATTCACTCGCCTTGCTAGCATTCTCAACAATTCACTTTCTGCTTGCAAAATCACAATGTACCCAACAGGAAGGTCTGAGGAATTAACACAAATGATCAGTTTGTCTGGACCTCTAAAGTCATCAGCAAGGCTCTCCCCCAGGATTTCTTTAACTGTACAACCTAAGACTTTAGGGTTTTCAGGGCTTCTAAACTAGCAGCAAGGTCCCAAGGCTTCTATAACAACAGCACTGCCCTCTATTAGCAGATGAATCTGACAAAGTAATTTCAAAACAGACAAAGTACTGGCACCATAGGCATGCTTCTTCCCAGTTCCCCTCTCTTCTCATTTCTCAGAAGTTCTCAAATCAGTTCTTGGTTCAGTCCTCAGTTCTTATTTCTCTTCTCAGTTCTCATTTCAGTTCTCAGTTTTCTTCTTTCTCTCCAGCAGTAGCAGATCAGCTTCCAGAAGTTCTCACCTCTCTCATCTTGTTCTTTTCCTTATATATGGTATTAGCTCTTCCCTGTTCTGCCACTTCTGGTTACATCAACAAGTCTATCCCACTGTGGGATTCCCAAGTTCTGGGTATTAATGAATATTATTATAATATTATCCTATATTAATATCATTCCATATTAATTAATATAATACTATAATAATAATAATAATAATTAGACATATATATAATTCATATATGAGTCACACATGTCTTTTTTCCACGTTGGCATGTAAATAGTTCAACTTTGATAAGTTCCTTATGAATATTTTTCCATATGTACCTTCTTAGGCTTCTTGTATTTGAATATCAAATTATCAATTCAGTTCTGGTTTTTTCATCAAGAATGCTTGGAAGTCCTCCACCTCATTGAATGACCATATTTTCCCCTGGAATGTTATACTCAGTTTTGCTGGGAGGCTCATTCTTGGTTTTAATCCTAACTTCCTTGATCTCCAGACTATTATATTCCAGGCCGTTCAATCCCTTAATGTAAAAGCTGCAAGATCCTGTGTTATCCTGATTGTGTGTCCACAGTATTCAAATTGTTTCTTCTTGGCAGCTTGTAATATTTCTCTTTGATCTGGGAATTCCAGAGCCTGACTATAACATTCATAAGAGTTTTCCTTTTGGGATATTTTTCAAGGGATGATCAGTGAACTCTTTTAAGTTCTATTTTTCCCTCTGGTTCTAAAATATCAGGGCAATTTCCCTTGAGAATTTCTTGAACAATGATTTCTACCTTCTTTTTCCGATCATGACTTTCAGGTAGTTCAATAATTTTTAAACTGTCTCTCCTGAATCTGTTTTCCAAGTCAGTGGTTTTTTTCATTGAGATATTTTACATTGCCTTATATTTTTTCATTTGTTTGGATCTGTTTAATAGTATCTTGATTTTTCAAAAAGTCATTTGTTTGCATTTGCTCCGCTCTAATTCTGAAGGAATTATTCTCTTGAGTAAGCTTTGAGATTCTATTTCCAAATGGAAAATTCAACTCTTTAAGCTGTTCTTCTCCTCATTGGCTTTTTGGGCCCCTTTTGACATTTGAGTTAATCTATATTTTAAAGTGTTATTTTCTTCAGTCAGTTTGTTGACTCTCTTTTCATGATTTTCTTGAATCATTCTCATTTCTCTTCCCAATTTTTCCTCCACTTCTCTTATTTGATTTTCAAAATCCTTCTTAAGCAACTCTATGGCTTATAACCAATCTACATTTTTCTTGGGAGCTTTTGGTGTGGGAGCTCTGACTCTGTTGTTTTTCTCCCATTCCATGATTTGATCCTTTTTGTCCCCAAAAAAGAAATCTAAAGTTCGATTGCTGTGCTTACTTTGCCTGCTCATTTTAGCTCTGTGGAACTCTGCTTCCAGAGAGGAGACTTTTGTCCCAAATCACTGGGGTTTTCTCAGCTGCTGGAGCTTTTAGGAGGCAGTCGTCTCTTCAGCTCTCACCAGCTTTGGCTCACTGTTCACGTACCTCAGGACCACCATCCAAGATCGTGATCCTCATCCAGGCAACTAAAGGCAAGAGCACTTAGCTTCTGAATGATTGCTTGGCCCCCCTGCAATTTGCCGGTTGTAAGCTCTGAAGCAGCCATGTGGAGGAGGCTGCAGGGCCACCACTTCTGCTGCTTTCTTGCCTTGGGGGCAGATGGCCTGACCTGCTTTTCTCCCCTAAATTTAACCTAGTTCCACTGACCTGTCCCTTGGACCTTGTTTCTTATGCGTTGATAATTCTAAAAACTGCCACAGCTTCTGGTGATCTGTTCTCCTGAAAGCGCCAGCTGTGGCTTGTCCTGGCTGCCCCAAGGCTAAGCCGTGGTTTTAGGCTGGGCTGGTTTTGACTCAAAGTCTGCTGCGATGAGCCTTTCCTGTCCTGCCTGCCAGGGTGCCTTTAGAGGGAGATTTATTTGTCTTGTACTTTTGTGGGTGCTAGAGCTCTAGAATTTGTCTAGATTCATATTTTATATTTATTTGAGGTGGTTATAGGAGGAGCTGCGGAGTTTTCCTGCTTCTATGCCACTATCTTGCCTCTCCCTCCACCCCCCCACAGATTAGTTTTTGAAGAAGCAAATGAACTAGAGACAAAATTGCTAAGATTTGGTAGGCTAGGGGGAAAGCAAGAGAATTACAGGGGGAAACATGTCTACTTCTGTTTCATTGACTAAAGTCTTGGACTGTATGGATCACGACACACTGTGGCAAGTCTTCAAAGTGATTGGAATAGTAGATCATCTTACTTGTCTCCTGAAGAACCCATATTCAGGTCAGGAAGCAACAGTTAGAACCAAACATAGAACAACTTATTGGTTTAGGATTGAGAAAGGAGTATAACAAGGCTGTATATTGTCACCTTAGCTGGAATTGAGGTTGCTGGGAGAAATATCAATAACCTCAAGATATACAGACAATATAACTCTGATGGCAGAAAATGAAAAAGAATTAAGAAGGCTCTGGGTGAGAGTGAAAGAGAAGATTGTAAAATCTGGCTTGAAACTTAACATCAAAAAAGCTAAGATCTTCATTACAGGTATCATCACTTCCTGACAAATGCAGAATGAAGCAGCAATAGATTTTATATTTGGGGGCTCAAAAGATCACTGCATTGCTTCATGGCTACTGCATGCTGACCTCTCCTTAGAAGGAATGCTGTAGCAAATATAGCAATGTATTAAAATGAAGAGGCATCACCTTATCAAAAAAGCTATATGTAATCAAAGCTACTTTTTTTTGCTTTTTTTTTCCCAGTCATAATGTATGGCTGTGAGAGTTAGATGATAAGGAAAGCTGAGCTCCAAAGAACTGATACCTTCAAATAGAAGTGCTAAAGAAGAATTTTGAGAGTCCCTTAGATAGCAAGGAAACCAAATAAATCAATAATTAAATTAGTTTAAACTACTCTTTGGAAGGACAAATACTGAAGCTTACATTCTTTGGTGACATAATGAGAAGACCCTGAAAGCAAAAGGAGAAGGAGATGGCAAAGGATGAGATGGATAAGTAGTGTCACTGAAGCCACAGATATGAGCTTGGACAAACTTTGGTAGATAGTAGAGGATAGAAGGGTTTGTTATGCTATGGTCCACGGGTCAGGTAGAGTTGGGCATAACTGACTGATTGAATGAAAACCATGCAATTAATTTATGTGGCATTTTAAATTTCAAAAGTGCTTTCCTGAATTGTGCATCTAAATAGTGTTAATTATTATTTTTATCTCTGATTAGATGAGAAACCTGAAGCTGTGAGAAATGAAGCAATTTGCCGATAATCACAGTATTTTAAGAAACTGAGCAGAGATCTGAACTCAGGTCTCCTGACTCCAAATCTCACACTCTGTGAAATTTGAAGTCCCATAGCAATATAAACCACTAGATATTTTTAATTTATGTTGTGACTATATTTTCTCTTCTAACTATCTCTTCTAACTCTTCTAACTATACTATACTGTAAGGTTACCAGCATGGCTACTATTTTGGAGTAGGGTATTGATATTAGAGAAAATAGAGTGAAAGGAAGAGAGATAAAGAGGAATATAGTAGAGTGAGAGCTAATTACTTTGGACATTTTTAAAAGGGGGTCACAGGGAGTTAGACATGCATGAAACAACTACCACAAAAGGGGGGAAATAGAATTAAAACTCCCAAATCATTTTTATGTTGCTTATCCCACTATACCCACCATCAAAACTGAATTTAGACAGTAAAAATTATATGAGACAGAATAGCAAATGCTCAATCTTAGTTTTAGTTTCCATTTGGGAAGTAGGTTTCATGTCTCTTAATCTTACTGATCTGTTAAAATTTGTTTGGGGGGATATGACACACTAAACTTCTTGCTTTTTCCAATGTTTGCCTATCAGAATAGAAGCCTAAGATAGCCATGCATGACTTACCTGGCATCATGTACCAGATTGTACCACCTGATATAAGTGCCTCATTAAACAGATATTTTCTTAAAATTTAAAGAAAACTATGAATAAAATGGGATATTTGGCTACTAAACTCACAGCATAAAGGATGAAAAAGCTGGAATGTTTCTGCACCAATGGGCTGTGCTAACCCTCTCCTGAGTTAGGAAGTGCCCATATCTTTTTTCAGCTATTTATATTTTGTACTCATTTTTGTATTTTCTATGAAGATCTATATTCTTTATTTGTTGAAGTGCCTAAGAATATCTGTTCCTCTGAAAGGGGCTGTAAAGTGTTAGATATTAAATGCTTCCTTGGTTTAGAGGGACATGGATCTCTCAGAATAAGTAGCTATGCCACTAGCAACCAAATGTATTGAATAATAAAATGCTCACCGTTGCTCAGTGTTGTTTCCTGTAGTCCCAAATTTATTTATAGATTTTGACTTTCTAATGGTAGTTAGCAGAGCTCTGCTTTATGGCTTACAAAAAGCACCCAGAGGGAGAATTCACTCTAATCAAATTTAGTATCTCAGAAATAATCTCACAAACAAATCAACCAGCTCCTCACATTACCAACATTGGGGGAAAGATAGATGATTACTCTACTAAGCTCTTTTTACCTTGAAACTGATTCACTGTGCTTGAAATGTTGATTTCTTCCCTGGAAACTATAGTTCTTAGTTGTTGCAATGTAATTCTTATGATTCTAGTAACTGTGGCATAAGATCTCAGGTAGCCTATTGAAATTCAAAACCTTGAAGGGCCTGCATCAAGTAAAAAAGAATACAAAATGAGGGGGAATGCAGTGAGAAGAAGGCTTCTGATATGAGAGAGGTTGATCTATATGACGAAACAAAAACCAGAATCAATATAAACAGACATTAAATACCTATTGTGTATGAAATACTTTGATAGTCACTGGTGAAATAAAAGGAAAGAGACACATTGTTTGCCCTTGAGGAGCTTATAATTGAATTAGGGATACAGGGAGAGCTAACAATACATATCCAAGATAGCAAGTGACAACACTATAAGTGAGAAAGCATGTAAGGGAGAAAAAAGAAGGATATTCTTGAAAGCACTATCTTTCAATATGTAATTACAGGACAGAGAGAAAACCATCATTAAGGTATGAAGAACACATCATCGCTGTTATCAGCAACAGTCTTTGAGCTCTCAGAAAACATCTTTTTTTCCACAAAATACCAAAGCTGGAAGAGAATATTCAGGTCCTCTAGCTTAGGTTACATGTGAAATTTTGCACATGCTTAGGAAGGGAGCACTTGAAAGAAGACATCATGGCACTTTCACCACTACCACCTCTATTCAAGCCTCCTGTTCTCCTGGCTAAACATCTCCAGTCTGTTCAGTTGAACCTTGCATGGTCTTCATGGTGCCTTCACTGTCTCTTATGTGGAATGATGGCATTTCTCATTTCTCTCATCTTTTTTGTAATTCAAAGCTGCATAAATTATACGAGATGTCCAGAACAAAATGGGACCATCACTTCACTTATTCTGGAAACTATTTATTGATAAATGTTAAGAAATTTTGACTGTTATGTCATAGCATTGATTTGTAATCCATTTAAACAACCAGAACATTTTCATAGGAAATGTTGTCAGGTCACACGTTCCCATCTGGTATTTATACATTAGGTTTTTTTTATAGAAGTGAAAGGTTTTTTATGTGATAATGTTATTATTAATTTACCTCTAGTAAGTAGCAACTGGGTTTTCTTTTCCCATTGGTGGATGTTGATTGCTGCACCTTTCAGTATTTCTCACCCGCCCCTCCCATCTTTTAACAATGACAACAAGAACAATATCTTCACTTGAAAAATGTTTTGTGCTTTTAAAATTATTTTCATATCTTATAACAGCACTTTATCCTACCAACATTCTGTATTTTAGGACAGAAACTAATATGAAAAGAGACCTATCAAAGGTTATTAGTATATACAAAGAGGTATGATGATTCAGTTATTCAAAAACTGAACTGAGACTAGAACCCAAATTTGTTGTCTCCAAAATGGGAACATCATCTTAGTAGTCCATGTGTGATAACCATCCAGAGGATGGAAAGAATCACTGCCTACCGCCCTCAATAAAAGAGTCAAGCTAATCTTCCACACAACTACTTTTACATTGCTCTCCCAACACTCTGTCACTCCTAACCTCCCCCTGGTCTTAAAAGGACAGTTCTCAGAGCACTTATAATTCCAATCAATCAAAACAATAGGAGCTATGCATGTAACACTGAGAAAATTCTACTCAGGGCAGCTCTTGGTGGGCTCTGTGCTGTATACTTCAGGGTGGTGATGCCATGAGCAAGGGGCCTAGTTCTTCCTTTAACTTTTTGAGAAAGTCACATTCAGTCACAAAATAAGCAGACATCAATGGATTGTGACATGGATCTAAGATGTCATTATATTAGCTTCCTCTCCAAAACTCATCCAAACTCCTATGTTATTGTCAAGACCACCACCAACCATCTAATCATCTAGGCTTTTAAAACCTTGGTGTCACATTCAGTACCTCAGTTTCTCTCATTTTCATAAGTACAAGCAGTCATTCAATCTCTTTGTTCCTCTCTCCACCTGATTTGCTGCATCTGTACCCTTATCACTACTCTCAAAGTTATCCCAGTTCAGATTTTCATCACCTCTTATATGACCTATATTCTTTTCATTTGTTTCTCTGCCAAAATCCTTTCTCTACCCCTGTCCATTCTCTATGCAGTTGCTAAGGGGTTGTCCTGCAGTTCTGAGAATTTCACTCCCCTATTTAATCAATTTCATTGGCTCCTACCTGATTCTAGGATCAAATATTATTTATCTTTATTTCATCCTTTTAAAATCTCTATTTTCTAAGTTTAGTAATGCACACAGTTGTTAGTATAATAGCATGTATGTATATATATATATGTATATAATTAATAAATAGTTAAATATACAGATTTAGTGATGCTGGCTCAAAAATTTTGTTTGGAGGGGTTATGGCAAACAAAAAATTTTGGAGGTCACCACTCCAAGTCATACCTCCTCTATTTCTTTTGAAGAGTGACAAGATTTTCCTAGACTACTGGTTGGAGGAGTGTGGACTATGACAATAGTGACAATTCTCTGTGTGTTGCTCAATAACATACCTGAGATACTCTATAGATAGCCATTTAATTTTTGTTAAAGACAACCACCATGCATCACATTTCTAAAGCTAAAAGGCTCATTTGTAAATGCCTCCCTCATCTACCTTTATCTTACTTTGCTCTTCGACAATCTTAAAATCTTACACATACTATATACAATGACTTCTCAGTGACTTACATTAGTCGAAGTAGTTTTTTGGTTAATATTTTCTAAATACCTTTTAGAAGAGGCAGGTAGACAAACCCAGGTTACTCCTTAGGAGCCGCTGTTGTTAACTCAAGTCTTATTAACTCACCTGTATTGGCTGAGTCTGGTATAGAATAGTGCTTATGTAGAAAATATACTGGGGTATGATTTCAACTGTATGACCGGCACACTTCACCCTCATGCACTATCCCAAATATGTCTGGGGTAAGATCCAGAGATTCACAGACATGAAAATGTACATTAATTACTCACTAAATCTGGAAAAACCACAACGAGTACATGCCCCGAAAATTCTACATCAGACATACTACCTGTACTCATGAAATATCATACATTATTAAATCAAGAATTTTTTGCATAGTGCTATTAAGGGTTGTGAATTGGGAATGGATTTTTCTTAAATTGAAGGTCTAACTGTGTCAACACCCTACTCAACAAACTTCAACAAAGTCCTATCAAACATAGACTCCTTTGATGTTTGACTTTGAAAGTCCTTAACCTGGACACAATTTATCTTTCTAGACTTTCTACACATTATTCCTTTTTCCTGTATCTGTTGGTCTAAGTCGACAAACTAGCTTTGTTTTTTTCTGACTCAATCCTATGTTTCCTGTCTCCATAACCTTTGCCCTAACTATTGCCATTGCTTAGCATTCACTACCTCTTCACCTCTACTTTTCAGAATCTTTTTCCCCTTAAGACACAGATCAAGTTTGCAGAAAAAAAAACTAAATGAAAGAATAATCCTATGTTCATCTTGTTATCGTTATTTTTGTCTACTGTAGCTACAAGTAATACACACATACATTTTGAGAGTTGTATTTTCTAATTAGAAGATATATTTGTATTAAGACTGGTTTATCTTGGTCTCTTTTGTTATGTTTAGGGATTTTTTTGAAGCATAGCCAGTTTTAACTTAATCAATTTGCTTATTAAATAGTTCCCCACCCTTTTCTCTTAACTTTTGAAAAAGAATTCACAACTCAGAAAGAACAGTAGCTTTTATCAAAGTTATTCATAAAACATTCATTAGCATCCAAACTTAGAGTGGCTTAACTGAAAAAAATTGGCACATTCTAATGTCAATTATTATTTAATGGGTTATCTTAACCTATTATTCACAAACTTGTGTATATACACAGGAATACATACGTACATGTATTTATATGCACACTTTATATAAACATTTGCAATAGAATTATTTGATATCATTTGTTTCCTTTCCTATCATTTGAAAGTTTTTATGCATTTAAAAACATTATTTTGAGAAGGTAAAGATAGACCTCACCACATTACCAAAGTGGTCCATGATGGAAAAATACTAAGAACTCCTCATATATGTACATCATCTTTTGGTGTAGTATATGCACTAGTCTATTATTGGTTTCCTGCACCTAGATATAAAGTCACTAATATATCCCAACCAAGAGTATGAAGATGATTAGCCAATAGCGAGGCTCATATGCTCTGACCAATTAGCACTCAGAAAATTAGCACTCCATTATTTCAGGTGCATTAGTTCTTTTAAATAATTAATTGGTTGGTTTATATGCTCTGGATAATTAGTGCTTTTAGATGTTCTAGAACTTCGAGGAGAGAAGGTTTTCACTGATAAGAATCAACATCTATATTGAGCTCTTCACTATATAAATATAGGAACAATTCAACATCAAATATAGGAAAAATTCAACATCAAATATAAATATAGGAACAACTCAACATCGAAAAAATATAGGAGAAAATCAACATCAAAGAAATCCTTCAAAAAAACCTAATCAAAAAACTGATATCGAAGAAATCCTGCCACCCTGACATGGATACTTGTCTCATCTTGAACAGGAGAGGCATAGAATCAGAGAAAACTTTTCAGGTCCGGAGGAGCATATTCTTCATGAAGAAGTTCTCAAGTTAGCCAACATCAACATTTGTACTATAAGCATTCACTAGCCATCTGAAATCTAGCCAGCTGTAATTAATCTCTGAAATAACTTATATCCTTCAATAAATGTAACTGGAATGTATATCACTTGTGTGCTGATTTTTGCTTTCATCTTTTAATAGGATGAGGATAATGTTTACCACATAGCAATTTATTTAGAGGGCATTAGCTGCTAAATGTTGGTGAATGGGAAGGAAACAAATTACCCTCATAACTCTTGGAATTATCCAAATCTAGAAGAAAATGCCACTATCTACATTGTCTTGCATGATCCCTTAGCTGCTAGTATTCTCAAACTACTTTATACTTGTCTTCTGTCTTAATGCATGTTTACATCTGTGTGTATGTATGTATGTATTTAAGTATATGAATACACACATACACACACACACATACATATATATATATATATATATATATATATATGTAGCCTTCCAGAAATGAATGCAAACTTTTTTGAAATTAGGTACCATTCTCTATTTGTATACAGGACACATGAAATAAAAGCATGTACTTTAAAAATGCTTACTAATTAATTAATTGAATGGATCATGAATAATGACATTTCAAGCAATAACTATGTTATCTCAATGCCCAAATTACGACTGAGGGTGGAAAGAAGTTAATGAGCATCCCTAAAAAATTCTGCTGATAGCAAGCCATAGTCACAGAAACATTTATTTAGGGCCCATCTGCTTTGATG
Organism: Pseudocheirus occidentalis; assembly: GCA_028646575.1. Classification (NCBI taxonomy): domain Eukaryota; kingdom Metazoa; phylum Chordata; class Mammalia; order Diprotodontia; family Pseudocheiridae; genus Pseudocheirus; species Pseudocheirus occidentalis. The sequence continues at coordinate 222,184,981 of CM053596.1, read as the reverse complement.
AAGAGAGACAGTGTGACATAATAAATAGAGAGTTGGTCTCTAAGCTAGTAAGATCTAGATTCAAATCTCACCTCTGATACATGCTGACTTTGTGACCCTGGAAAAATCATTTGACTTCTTAGTGTTCAAGACAAGTCTCATTATTATGAATTAGAGACAAAGAACAAATCATGGTCAAGAAAGCTTCTTCATCTGAGAGGTCCCTATATCAATGGAATCAGAGATCTAATTTCTACCTCTGCTTTTATGGAAGAGTACAGTCCTGAGAATTTTTTTAACTTCTGTTATTTTTGTGTATATAAAAGGGGAGAACCTGCCCTACTATATTTAATTGTTATAGGATCATAAATTAAGAGCTTAAAAAACTTGAGTTCATCTATTTTAACACCTCACTTTTACCTTTGAGGAAATTGAGTCCCAGAGTGAAGTTAGGTGACTTGTGCAAGAACATACAGATATTAATTAGTGGGACCAGGATTGTAATCTGTGTCTTCTGATTCAAAATCCCATCTTTTTTCCATTCCACAATTCAATATCTGAAAATGGGATATCACATCTGGGAAGAAACCCTGCCCTTCCTGCCTCACACAAAAAATCAGTTAATGTATGCATCTGAATATTTGGTTAAATGGACACTGTGCATACTTCAATTGCTGATGAATTGGGGGAAACTGCATGCTCTCTGACCTATGGAACAAGTTTGAGAGACTCAAGGTACTTTAAGATAATTTGTGGACTTAGAATTCAAATTTGTGAAGCAGATTTTTTTTAAAGTGAAATATTCACATTTCAACCTTTAATTTTACTAAATGATTTTCTGTAAGACTTCTTTTGAATAGTTCTCCTAGTGTGTTTGCAATAAGCTTTGATTTATAAAAAAACAAATTGACTCACATGGTGCTTTTGGGAAAACAAGAGCTCTATAGAGAGAAATACACCTCTGCTACATTTGAAAAAGAAGGGCCACAGAGCATGGACTCCAGAGTCCAAACCTGATAATTAAATACATTTGATGCAAAGAAAGGAAATCATCCCCATCATATCTTACATCATACAGCATAAATTCATGTTAACTTTCAATTTAGTTGACAACAGTGCATAGCATATAACCTTGTTAAAAATCAATCATGACTATGATGAAGCAGTTTAAACAAACAAAGCTATTATGACTGTCACTTCTTGTTAAGGGAAGATGAAAACAGAAAACCAGGGTAGTCTGTTGCGTATGGTCAGGAGCTTTAAAAAAAATAAGAGCCAATGAGGAAAGGCAAAAGTCTTTAATTTTATACTAGAACCATCTGCTTTTGAACAGTGGTTCAGCATCTTCCAATGACTTCCATTCTTAAATGTTAAATTTCTACCATCCCGTAGTATGATGAGCTATCAGAACAGTTTACATGTAGAAGTCATAAAGACACATAAACTGTAATCTTGAGTTAACTTGAATTGTGTCTTGAACTTATTAAGTAGGCCCCACATTGCTTAGTACCATGCAATTAAAAATACAGATATTTATACATAAAATGTGTATATACAAACATACACATATATTTACATATATACACATATGGTATAAAAACATATATAATATATACATATGGCATAATTGTCATAATTCACTTCCTTTGTTAATACTATTCAGTTTATTTTATGTATTCAAACATATTATTTGAAAGGTAGTTTATAAGTTTCATCAGACACATCAAGGTTCATGAAGCAAACAAACAAAAATATTAAGAACCACCGATTTATACTGTTCACAAATACTATTTTGAGTTTTCTATTTATTTTTGTCCATATAACATGACTAATATCTCTCTGACCAAAAGTTCAACCAATTATTCCAGTTGGATTAACCCAAAGGGCTAGTTAATGTGAGCCATTTGATCTCCTTAATTGGTCTAAGTGGGGCAGTTTTCCTGCAGTTTATTCTCCCTTCCAAAAGGAAATTTGGCCATCTCTCTGGGTGCCAGATTTTGGAAGTGTTCTCTCCCTCTCCAATGTGGTTTTCCCCTTTCACATTCCAAATCTAATTGCATATGGAGATGGCAAGTACAAGACCTCCAGTTCAAACTCTCTTGACATTGAAGAAAACATTATTTTTTAAAATAATCACTTGTGTCTAAGAAATTATTTCTACTTTTACCAAAAAAAAGGTTCCTAGAAAAATGGAAGAATAAAAAAGCACTTCTATGAGACATTATTCTAGCCTAGAACAACTTAAGAGGTTCTCAAAAGAGGTTTACAACAACCAGGGTTGTTATAGGCCCAGAATGTGCCAGGAGCACCAACAGTAGGTCTGGAGGACTCCAATATAGCAGCAGCAACCACAGCAACTTCTGGAGCTCTTAGCCCAGAGACTGTAAGGTAGTTGGACAACTGGTAAGAAAGAGATTGCTGAGGACTTTTTGTTTGCACTGGGTGTAACTAATATAGATTATCAACTCTATTTCCCATATGCAATTCTTGGTCACAGTTCTAGAATGGAGAAGAATGCTTGTGATTAATTGGTCACAAAAAATCAGGAGTCCCCATTGCAGTTCTAGAATCAAGAGGAGAAGTAATACTTACCAAGGACTCTACTCACGGTTCCTGGGCCAAGAGGAATATTATTACTTGTGACTACTGGTAAACAAAGAATCCTTTCTTGTTAAGGACTAGAGCATAGAGCAGGAGAGCAGTGACCACGGTTCTTCCAATATAGCATCACCTTGGAAGCACTGAAAACTTACACACTCTGAGAACTGGCTATGAAAACAGTAGCATGAATAAGCCTATATCTTAAACCAGTATCTTCAAACTCCCAGGTGAATAGAGCCCAACTTTAACATAGAGTTCAAAGTGAAGAAATAGGCTTAGAAAATGAATAAGCAGCAGCAGCAACAACAACAACAAAGAATTATACCATAAATTTCTACTACTGGGGCAGAGAAGACCAAGAAATTTAGAAGAAAACAACCACGTAAAATCAGTTACAAGCAACACCCCCTCACCCCAAAAGAAAAATGCTAATTGGACCCAATGCCAGCAAGAATTGCTGGAATAGTTAAAGAAAAAGATAAGAATGGTAGAGGAATAAAAGAAAAAGAAATGAGCATGATGCAATGAAATCATAAAAAAGAAATTAAAAAGGTTGATGAAATGTACAAATAATTAAAGAAAATATCACCTCAATTGGTCTATTGTTAAAAGAGGCACAAAAATCTACTGAAGAGAAGAACATTTAAAAAAAAAGCAAACTGACCAATTAGAAAAGAAGATAGAAAAATTAACTGAAGAAAAGAATTCCTTGAAAAGCAGAATTGGCCAAATGGGGAAAAATACAAAAACTCATTAAAGAAAATAGTTTAAAAATTAGAACTGGGCAAGTGGAAAACAATGACTTCATGAGAGTTCAAAAAACAATAAAACAAAGGTAAAAGGAGGAAAATAGAAGGAAATATGAAATTTATCATAGGAAAAAACACCTGATCTATAAAATAGATAAAAGAGAGATAACTTAAGAATTATTGGACTACCAGAAATCCATGATAAAAGAGGGACTGAATATTATATTTTAAGAAATTATAAAGAGAAATTGCACCAATATCTTAGATAAAGAGGATAAAATAAAAAAATTAAAGAATCCTCTTATTTTCTTTTTAAAGGGATACCGAATTAAAACTTTCCAAAATATTAATGCCAAATCCCAAACTCCTAAGTCATGTTGAAAATATTGCAAACACCAGAAATAAAAATTTAAAAATAAACATTTTGGTGAACAGTCAGAATCATACAAGAATTATCAGCTTGCACTTAAAGAATCAGAAGGCTTGGAAAAATATTTCAGAGAGCAAAAGCTAGAATCACAATGCAACTAGTCTACCCAACAAAACTGAGTATATTCCTTCAGGGGAAAAACATGGGTGTTCAATGAAATAGAGGACTTCCCAGAATTTCTGATGAAAATACTAGGGATGAATAGAAAATTTGGCATTCAAGTGGAAGACTCAAGAAAAGCTCCTCCTTATTCTGCTCCTTCCTGTTAAATCATCACCTTGTTATGTCAGCAATCGGGGGTTCATACCTTTTGTTTATTAACAGAGGTTTGATCTAATTAATTTCAAACTAGGTGCTAAATACCTGTTAGCTTTGCCAATACAACGGGATTAAATTTCATTACTATTACACTAGGTAAAAGGGGAGCACAACTCAGTGCAGATGGTGTCTAGGCAAGTCAGTAGGAAGCTTTTAGCTACAGTACAGATCAAGAAACAAGACATTTTGGTTCTGGTTCAACACGCTACTGGCACAGCAGACCAGTTGCGAAAACTTCAACCCCAGAGCAGAAGGCAAATTGTGAACACTGGAACCCTGGAAAAATAGGTGCAAATAGACCAGGCCATCCCAGTGAAGTGGGAAAGCCACAAGTAATTGAATCCCCAGAGCAGAAAGGCAGTGAACAGGCCCTGGAACCCCAGCATAAAAATTATAGAAAAGTATAGTGCGCCCTGTGCCCCAGAAGAAAAACTCAACTTTAAAAGACACAAAATAGGTAGAAAAGAGCATAAGAAACAAATGATAGCCTTGACAACAGAGATACTAAATGTATGCTTTTCAGATTATGATGCAATGAAAATTACATTTAATAAAGGGCCACATAAAAAGAAGGGATAAAACATAACAAAACACAAAGAGAGAGCAAATAGTTTGCTCCAATCTGCAATCTGCAGTTCTTTCTCTAGTTGTGGATGGATATCCAGCATGGGTCTTTTGTAGTTGTCTTCTAAGCTTGTATTGCTGAGAGGAGTTCAGTCTATCAAAGTAAGTCATCACACATGCAAAGCGTCTGTAACTGTGTACAAAGTTCTCCTGGTTCTGCTCTCCTCAGTCAGCATCTGCTTATGTAAATATCTCCAAGTTATTATGAAGTCCATCTGTTCCTCATTTTTTATAGCAGAGTAGTACTCCATTACATTCATATACCACAACTTGTTTGGCCATTCCTCAATTGATGGGCATGCCCTTGACTTCCAATTCTTCACCATCACAAAATGTGCTGCTATATTTTCATATATACAGGTCTTTTTCCCACTTCTGTGTTTTCTTTGGGATATAACCTCAGAAGTGGTATTGTTGGATCAAAGGTACACACTTATTTATAGCCCATTGGGCATAGTTCCAAATTGCTCTCCAGAATGGTTGAATTAGTTCACAACTTCACCAAAAATGCATTAGTGCTTCAGTTTTTCCACTTCCCAGCCAGCATTTTTCATTTTCCTGTTTTGTCATCTTAGTCAAACTTACAGGTGAGATGTGGTACCTCAGAGTTGTTTTGATTTGCATTTCTCTAATCAATAAATTTAGAGCATTTTCATATGATTATAAATGTCTTTAATTTCTTCCTCTGATAACTTTCCATATCCTTTGACCATTTATCAATTGGGGAATCACTTGTATTCTTATAGATTTGAATCAATTCTCTGTATATTTTAGAAACGAGGCCTTTATCAGAAACACTGGTCATAAAAATTCTTTCCCAATATCCCCCTTCCCTCCTAAACTTGGTTACATTGCCTTTTTTGCACAAAAGCTTTTCAATTTAATGTAATAAAAATTATCCATTTTGCATTTGATAATGCTCTCTAATCTTTGTTTGGTCATAAAATCTTGCCTTCTCCATAAATCTGCAGGCAAAGTATTCCTTGCTCTCCCAGATTTCTTACAGTATCAGCATTTATACCTTGATCATGCACCCATTTAAACTTGGTTTTGGTATACAGTGTAAAATACCGAACAATACCCAGTTTCTTCCATACTATTTTCCAGTTTTCCCAGCAGTTTCTGTTAGACGGTGAGTTCTTATTCCAGAAGCTGGGGTCCTTGGGTTTATCAAATAGTATATTACCATAGTCATTGACTGCTGTGTCTTGTGTACTTAATCTATTCCACTGATTCACTACTCTATTCCTCAGCTAGTACCCATCAGTTTTGATGACTGTTGCTTTATAATACATACTGAAATCTGGTATGGCTAGGCCTCCTTCCCTAGCATTTCTTTTCATTAATTCCCTTGATAGTCTTCACCTTCCAGATGAATTTTGTTACTATATTGTCCTACCTCTATAAGATACTTTTTGGTAGACTCATTGGCATGGCACTAAATATGTAATTTAATTTAGGTAAAATTGTTATTTTTATTATATTAGCTCAACTTACCCATGAGCAACTGATGGTTTCCCAATTATTGAAATCTGACTATTTGTGTGAAAAGTGTTTGGTAATTGTGTTCATATAGGTCCTAGGTTTGTTTTGGCAGGTAGATTCCCAAATATTTTATAATGTCTACAGTAACTTTAAATGGAATGTCTCTTGCTATTTCTTGTTGTTGCATTTCAATAGAAATATACAGGAATGCTGAGGATTTATGTAGATTTATTTTATATCCTGCAACTTTGCTAAATTTATTTATTATCTCAAGTAGTTTTTTATTTGATTCTCTAGGATTCTCTAAGTATATCATCATATCATCTGCAAAGAATGATACCTTAGTATCTTCTCTACCCAATATGATTCCATTTCTTTTTCCTTCTCTTATTGCTACTACTAACATTTCTAGTACCAAGTTGAATAAGAGGGGTGAAAATGGGGATCCTTGTTTCACCCCTGATCTTATTGGAAATGCTTCTAGCTTATCCTCACTACATATAATACTTGCTGATGATTTTATAGATAGATGCTCCTTATTATTTGGAGGAAAACTCCATTTATTCCTATACTTTTGAGTGTCTACCATAGGTCTACCATATCTGCCTTCTCAAAAATTCTATTCACCTCCTTAACTTCTTTTTTGTTTATTCTGAGGTTAGATTTTTCAAGTTTAGAGAGGAGGAGATTGAGGTCTTGCACTAGTATAGTCTTGTTTTTTTATTTTTCCTCTGACTTTCTTAACTTCTCCTCTAGGAATCTGGATGTCTTACCATTTGGTTCATATATTTTTAGTACTGATATTGTTTCATTTTCAAAGGCTCATTTTAGCAAGATATACTTTCCTTCCTTATCTATTTTAATTGCAATGAGTTTTGTAAAGGGCTTATTTCTTAAACATACAGAGAACTGAATCAAATTTATAAGAATTCTAGGCATTCGCCAATTGATAAATGGTCAAAAGATTTGAATGGGTAGCTTTCAGAGGAAGAGATTAAAGCTGTCTATAGTCATATGGAAAAATGCTCTGTCACTATTGATTATGATGAAATGAAATGAAAATCAAAATAACTTTGAGATACTACTTCACACCTATCTGATTGGCTAATATGACACAAAAAGAAAATGATGAATGTTGGAAATGTGGGAAAATTCGAACACTAACATGTTGTTAATGGAGTTGTGAACTCATTCAACTACTCTGGAGGGCAATTTTGAACTATGCCCAAAGGGCTATAAAAATGTGCATACCCTTTGATCCAGCCTTACCACTTTTAAGTGTGAAAAGGACACACATGTACAAAAATATTTATAGCAGCTTTTTTGTGTTGGCAAAGAAATGGAAATTGAGTGGATTTCCATCAGTTGAGGAATGGCTGACCAAGTTGTGTTTATGAATATAACGGAATACTATTGTTCCATAATAAATAATGAGTAGGTAGAAAAAACTGGAAAGATCTGCATGAACTGATGTTGAATGAAGTAAGCAGAACCAGGAGAACATTGTAAACAGTAAGAGCAATATTGTGTTATAACCAACCATGTGCAACTCAACTCTTCTCCATAATCCAATGACAATTCCAAAAGACTAATGACGCAAAATGCTAAGCCCATCCAGAGAAATAACTACGGGTCTGAATGCAGATCAAAGGATAATATTTTAACATTTTTCATTTTCTTCTTTCTTGTGGTATTTCCCTTTTATTTTCTTTCTCCTTTCACAACATGACTAATATGGAAATATGTTTAACAATCAATATCCAATTGCTTGCTGTTTTGGGAAAGAAGGGAGGGAGGGAAACATTTGGAACTCAAAATCTTACAGAAATGAATGTTGAAAATACCTTTACAAGTAAATTTTTTAAAAAACAAAATACTATTAAAAACATAAAGCAAACACAGAAAAAGTAATAAAGACAAACTCAAATAAAGACAAAAAGAAAAAAACATGTC
>CM053596.1:222127450-222160253 GCA_028646575.1 Pseudocheirus occidentalis | reverse complement strand
CCTCCCCTCCCCTCCTCTCTCTCTCTCTCTCTCTCTCTCTCTCTCTCTCTCTCTCTCTCTCTCTCTCTCTCTCTTTCTCTCTCTCTCTGCCTCTCCCCCCTCCCCAGCCCTGTGGAGGAGGAACCAATCCCTAGCTATCCCACAAACTATCACTCCATATCACTTCAAATTCTCCCAAAAGCCAGGTCTAAAATATGTGGATCTCATTCTTCATTGAGTCCATAATATCGTTGTCAGGAGATGGATGGCAAAAACATCATTTGTTTTCTAGGATGATTGATGGTTATTTCATTAATTATAATTTTTGTGTCTTTCAAAGTTGTTTGCTTTTTGTTGTCATTGTTAACAAAGCTGGTATTATATAAGTTGTTTGGTTTCATTCTGGTCATTTCATTCTGCATTATTTTATATGAGTATTCCCACCTTTCTATAAAACTCTCCTTTTTGTTCTTTCTTAAGGCATGAAAAATGTTTCATTACGTTTAGATACCATAATTTGTTCTGTCATTCCCTCAAAATGGAAATATGCTTAGATTCCAATCTTTTCCACTATAAAGAGAGCTACCATAAATATCTTTGTACAAATGGGTCATTTTCTTTCTTCTTTCATATTATTGGGATAAAAGCTACTGTTGCTTAATCTCATGCTTATCTACTTTATGTCTACTGTTCCTAAATTTCTGATTTTCTGCCTTCTTTTTATTGTGATAATACTATATTCTTTCATATTAGGTTAAACTAAATTTGATTGATTTTTTGGTATCATCATTTACATTTCCCAACATATCTCTCTCCTTCTTCTTCCAGAGAGGTATTCCTTATAATAAAGAAGAAAAAGAAAATCAGAGGAAAACTAACTTACATGTAGAAAAAGTCTTACAACATATGCAGTGTCTCATACGCATACTCCCCCATCTCTATAAAGAATAAGAAGAGATACTTTCTTATAATTGTACTTTGGGGCCAAGCATGGTCATCATAATTTTGCAGCATCCAGTTTCATTTCCTTTGTCTTTGGTAGGTTTTCCATTTATATTTCTGTAGTCATTGTACGGATTTTTCTCCTGGTTCTATTTATTTCACTTTGTATCAATTCATCTGCCTTCTGCTTTTCAGTATTCATCCATCATATGCATTTTTCCTAGTAATTTAAGTTAGCCATTAAAACTTGCCTTCATTTTAAGTATATTTCTCTCAAATTTCTTTTCTGCTTTCATGTTTTCACAGGAACTGAGCTCTTTCAAGAAAATGCAGAAGTAGAACGTTCTCATGTTGCCCATCAAACTGGTACAGGAAATATGTTTCTTGCTCCTCAAGACACATTCAAGATTTTTCCTCTGCTATCATCATTCAATGGGGGCATGTTCTATAAGATTTGCTCCATCTTCCCATATTGCCCAATCAAGATCCTTGTAGACTAGTCAACTACTGGCCTCAGGTCACTTTGCCTTATTTTTAGGTGATTCCTTACCTAGCTCATTGTTTATCTCTTCATCCCCACCACTGCTCTCCTACTTGGGAATTTCACAGTGATTTTTTTCTCAAACATCACATGTCCCAGTTTATCATCATTGTAAACACATTACCAATATATTCTCTCCTCCAGTTCATCCTATGCACACCTGACAAATCATTAATGATCTGTTTCTTCTAGGGGACAGGGGACAAAATATCTCAGCCTGGACCTTAAGGATCTAAGGACCAACTTACCTTTCAAGACTTATTTCATATTATTTCCTTTCATGTATTTCAAATTCCATCCACATTATCTTATGATCTCTTTTCCAAACTTGGCATTCCAAAGCATATAGATAGTACAGTGACTGAGCATTTGGCCTTGCTATCAGAAAGACCTGATCTTAAATCTTATTTCAGGCACTTACTAGTCATGTCATCCTGGACAATTAATTTAATTGTCTCACCTTAACCTCAATTTTCTAATCTGGAAAATAGGGATAATAATAGCATTTATCTCACATAGCTGTTATGATCATTAAGTGATATAACATAAGCAAAGTGCTTAACAGGTCTTAAAGTGATACATAAATTCTAGTTATTATTATCCCAATCTTTAGCTCTGTGCCTATACATAAACTGTCATTTATGAATGAAATGCACTTTCTTTTAAACTTTAATATCATCTAGATCAGCAGTTCTCAACCTGTGGGCTGTGACCCCTTTGGGGGTTGAACAACCCTTTCACAGGTGTCACAGGGGTCGCCTGAGACCATAGGAAAACACCTATTACCAATGGTCTTAGGAACTGAGACATGGCTCCTCTTATCTGTCTCCAGGCAGGTCCGCCCACATGCAGATACACCCACATACGAGTATTAAAGGGTTGTAGCACTAGGAAGGTTGAGAACCACTGATCTAGATATTCCAGGAAATTGAGATTCCCTTACAAACATATTTCAAATATATATATGTATGTATATATAACATATATATATATACAAAAATATATTTCAAAACAATAAAATAAAGAGAAAGAAAAACAATCAGAACCTGAATTTTTCCTATTCAGCAAAAAAAAACCCGGAAAATATATTCTAACTCTTCAACCTTCAGTTACCTGAGCCCTCTTTTAGTGAAATAGAGTTTTTCTATTTGGGGAAGTTTACATTTCTGTAAATATTAACATTCTCTTATAATGCGTAATGTATGTTGCAAGAAGTGGAAGCTGATGGTGGTGATTAGTTTGCCATAGACAAGCTAATTGATATCTTGCCAAGCAAGACTGCCACATCTAATTTATAAATCTTTTTTCCAATGTTTTCAGGGAAAAAATAACATAAATAACAATCAAAATGTTGTGCCTTTGCTCTTTCTTGAAATTCATTCATTTACATTTTATCAAGTAATTCAAGCTTATCCCTACTTTTGCTTTCTATAGTAAATGGTAACGTACCGAATAGCTATTCAGGGAATCTTTCTATTAAATAAGCATAGAACTGTTTCCCAAAGTGATAAGCATGAGTGAATTTTATCTCTCCATCATATATAGTCTGTCTTCCTGAATTGAGGCAGGACTGTTCCTAACTTATATACAATAATTATCAAATCTGATGGTTGTAAAGGACTTTAAGAACCCTCTAATCCAATTCCTTATCCCATGTAGAACTCCCTTCTAAATCATCCCTGAAAAGTGGTCATCTAATAGCTCCTTAAATATGTTTAGTGAGAGGATGTTCATCATTTCATGAACCATTTCCATTATTGAGTAGCTCTAGATATTAGGAAGTTCTTCCTTTACTGAGTTGAAAACTTCTCTGGAGTAGTACAAAATAAGTCTACTGGTTTTTCTAATTAATATGTCTTCAAAAAATTGGAAACAGAGATTGTCTCTCTAAATCCTCCTTTCTGATGTAAATATCTGCAAATTCTTTATATACCAGGATTTGGGGTTGTTTTGAGTCAATTAAATACAGGATCACACGGGTAGAAAGTGTCTGAGGCTGAATTTGCACTCAGGTCTTTCTGACTCCAGGGCCAGTGTTCAATAGAGTACTGTGCCAACCACCTGCCCCTATATCAATGTTTTAAGACTCATTTATTATCCTTATCCTAGTCAAAGTTTTATCAAGGCCATAAAAACTGTCTTTGATTATTTTTCTTTTCTTTTTTTAATATCTCTTTCACTTCCCAATAAACTCTTTACCCCATAGTAGAACCCATCCTGGAATTTACAATTAAATCACTCAAGAAAAAATATTTTTACATGACTATATCTGGAAATTTCTGCTTATCTTTGTACCAGTAGTCAACCACTTTTCAGTTAACAGACAGGAAGCATGCTCCACTATTAGTTTTCCATCATTACAATTCGGTAATATAGTGATCAGAATTGTTACATGTTAAATATATACATATTTGTTTTTATGAAGAAGTTTTAAAAATTCAGATAAAATCTGAATGTCCACATATGATGATTTGATGTAGAAGAGAAAGAAGGAATTATATAAGAAACCAGAAATTCTAGTAAATTCATATTATTTTTTCTCTTTAACATTTAATAAAATATATGAATTTAAAAATTATCCTCGTTTATGTTTCCTTATGGCTTTCCTCCTATGTATATATATTTTTTCAAATGTTCCAACTATCCTTTTGTCCTTTTCTATTTTTTTCCAACCCTTTCTCTAGGCTGACCTCTCACCTCTCCACACTCCTTCCAAAAAATGTGGCGGGGGGGGGAGGGTGCAGGGGATAAAACTTCATATAAAATATACATAGTTAACCAAAACAAATTCCCGCATTTCCTTGTTAGAAAATGAGTATCATATTCTGCATATTGGGTCTATCATATTTCATACAGAAAATAGGAAGTGTTCAGAACTTCAAATCAGGAAGACCTGAATTCAGATTTTACCTCAGATACTTGCTAGCTGTGTGAACCCGAGCATTTTCATGGAACAGCAGTGAAGAATACCTCCCAAAATAACATAGCTAGCAAGTATCTGAGGTAAAATCTGAATTCAGATCTTCCTGATTTGAAGTTCAGAACACTATCAACTGTACCACCTAACTTCCTCTAAACGTCAATGCCTTATCCTAACCCAGAATCTATTCTCTTCCCAGTTTACCCTCTGAACTTAGTATAGTTTTCCAAATAATTTTCCTGAAAAACCAGTACTAATGTGGTTCTGCATAATGGTCATGTGTCTCATTTTAAGTATCAGTATGTCTTCTTGTGCAAATTAATCTTAGATTGTTTGTAACAGTGGAAACCAGTTGAATCAGTGACCCGGTTCTACACTTGTAGGAGTGCAGAAGAGTTCAAATGCTAACACCTAGAACCTTTGAGAACTTTCCCAATCGTTCTGCAAAATCAAGGAATGTTAGAGCTAAGGTACGGAACTAAAGAATGAGTTATAGGAGTGTAAATTTAGAGCTAAATGGGACCCCATTGGTTACATAATCCAACCCTGTCATTTTACAAATGAGAAAATTGGGGTGAAGTCCATTTAAATTCAATGACTTGTCCATGCTCACACAGCTAAAAAAAAAAAAAAAGGAAATCACAAATCCGGATATATGTTCTCTGCATTGAATTCAATATACATTCCGCTGAACCATTTTATAAAAATCAGTTAATTAATTAATCATTTGTTTCATTTGTTATCCTACTACATATTTTATAGATAATGGCATTGAGGTTCAGAGAAAAGAAGAATGAGTCATGAAAAGCACCCCGTCCACTCCACTGTGCTGCTGCTCATTTTTTTTATTAAAAAAAAAAACTACTCTAAACCAAAACCATTATACCTGATGAGGAATCAGGATGGAAAAAAATCCAAAGGGATACATTTCACGAGATGGTTATGTCTGCCTTTCAGTTCATTTTAAAATAGTTTGGACTCCATTTCATTTTGTAATTTGTAATGTTGAGAAGTGAATTATGGTGGGTCAAGAGGGAAAAAAAAAAGCAATCCATCATTAATGATTTTTTTTAACAGATTCCACAACCACCTGTAATAGAATCTTGGGGACGCATTGGGAAGCATGTGAAAAATTACTACAAAATGGAAAAAAAATAAGTTTGGTGAAAGCACTTTTCATCCTGAAGGGTGGCTCTTTTCATCCCCAAAAGTAAAGAACTGTAACTGCACAGCTCCAGATTTTTTAAAGCATATTAACCTAAGACTATGCACAAAAATACTACTCTTGTCAATTTTCTTAAATATTTTGTTAATGTTGCAATAGTGTTTATATGGCTTCATTTTTACAATTTGATTATTTGTGTATTTGTATATTTGATTGTATATTTAATGGGGGGGGGGGGGAAATCTGTATGCAGTTACCAATTAGTTGTTTAGCAGTTACAATGTGTTAAGCCTCCTAGACCACAGTTCTTAAATGGTAACCTATTAATCACAAAAAGAAATTTCATTCTACTTTTCACGGGCTTAAAAACTAAAACTAAGAGATAATCTCCTCTACCTCTCTTCATTTTACAGAGGAAGAAACTGAGTCTTAAATACTTTAAGTGATTTGCCCAAGATAAGCATTGCTATATAGTAAACATGTTTTTGTTTTTGTTTTTTTAGTCCAGATCTGGCGCTAATTCCCTGCTAGCTGAGTTCTGCTCTTTTATACTTGAGACTCCATAAACAGTCTTCTAGAGATTCTAAGCCAACACCTTTGTCTCACAGCTAGAGCAATTTGAAGAAAAGAACTCAAGACTCCTGTCTGGTCACTATACTTTTTTTTTTAAAACTTTTCCTGCTCTCTTTGTCATTCTCTTACAATTTGTTCACATAAACTTTGCTGTTTCCCCTACCATTCCTCAACTATCAGATCTAGACTATAATTTTTAGGATGGCTAGTCTAACATTCCCATCCTAAAAATGAGATAATTGAGGCACGTGGAGGTAAAGTTGACTTGCTCAGGTTCCTGCTGATGGATCCTGGCCAAAAAAAAAAAAATACCACAAGCCCAGTCTCCTGACAATCAGTCCTATGCACTTCCTTCTACATTCTGTCATTCCCTTGCAGTTTCTACATATTCTTAAAGTTATGCCCCAGAGATATAACCATACACACAAAAGATAAGAAATTTCTTAATTATGCTAAGATATTTCTTTGTCAACTGTTACTCCTTGTTCTGCTTTTAGACAGAAATTATAAAAGTGCCTGTTTCTTCTTTTTTTCTCTTTTCCAATTCTCCTTATCTTGTGAACGTGCTTTTTTTTTTCTCAGCATCAGTTTCAAATTTCAAGAAATAATCAGGCCCAAGTGGACAGCTTAGAAAAAAAGAAGAAAAAAAAAGACTGGTGATAAATAAATCCCTTCTACTTTGCTTTTCTTCAAAAGCCTGTATCTGAAGGTGAGTGATGTGTCACCCACTATGTTCACAGCACACTTACCCCAAACATTTTTTTAACTCAAAAAAAGAGATGGAATGAGGAGCATGCCCAGTTGCTTCATGATTCATGTCTTTGCGCCACCTGGTGGATAGCGTCTACCACTACATTATGAATCTCCAAGACTTGGCTTATTTAAATAAAAGAAAATAAAATCTATAGTTAGTTACTTGGGTTTCTTTTTCTTTTCTTTTTTTTCTTTCTCAGAAGAATAAAGATCTGATAGGGAAGGAGATTAAAAATTAATTGTCACTGTATATTTGATGGGAGGGGGGGAAATCTGTATGCAGTTACCAATTAGTTGTTTAGCAGTTACAATGTGTTAAGCCTCCTAGACCGGAGTTCTTAATGGTAACCTATGAATCACTGTCAGTAGAACCAGCATTTTCCATCACTTTAAATACCATGTTTAAAACTTCACTGACTGTAGTTTCATGTCCCAAGCACTATTTCTTGTTTGGCTACCATTCTCTCTCTGTATCTTTTAACCAAGAAGTGAGCATCCATTTTAAGGCTGATTAAAGAGACACTTGGAAGGTCCCTCAACTCTAAATACCCTCCTCCATTCACAATCTCACTGCACCTCAGACTATTCATCCATTTAGTAAGACCAAATATTTCCTAAGATAATTTCTCACCAGGCTAAACTCCTCCAGACTTCTCTAGCATACCTGAGAAAACTCTTTGTTCTGGAAGATCACTTCTACTCAGAATTTCTCACTTGGGAAATATTCTTATCCCCTGTGCCCCTCTTTTTTATTAGAAGGCTTCCCTCAGTATCTCTACTTATTTTCTCCACTTACTTGGAGCTTTCCAGCCAATCATGTCTTAATTTCCCACCAGGTATCACTCCTCTGGCCTTCTATATCACACCCCCTCTAGTACCTTCTTAACTCAATATTTTACTCCTTTTGTTGTGTTTTTTTCCTCATTAGAATGTAAGCTTCTTGGGGGCAAACTTTCTTTTTATTTATATATGTATTCCCAGTGCTCAGTAGAATGCTTGGGACATACTTGGGACATACACTTTAAAAAATGCTGCTGATTGACTGAACTTTCAGTTCTGATTCTAAATTAGTAAGAGTGGCAGAAAGCTCACCATATAAATATATTCCTTTCTCTATTAAAGGCTCTTCATGAAGAATCCTATTGGATGCCAAATGCTCCTGGGGTTCTTTAATGGCTCAAGAAATGATTAGCCAAAACCTTGGGTCATAAGTTTGAAGTAATGAAAGTATGGGAGTCCCTCCTTATGATTTTATAAATGTGGAAACTTGAGACTAGGAAAATTGAAGGACCTTGCCCAATATCACAAAAGTAATAAAAGTGACAAAAAGCAGATTCAAATCTCAGTCTCCTGACACCAAATTCAGTACTCCATCTACTAAGCTTGATGGCTGACTGAAAGCAAGGTCTTTTGAAAATGGAACATGGGATGAAGAAGCGTTTTGTGAGCAGAGCAGCAGGCGAAATAGATCAGAGTAAATAAAGAGAAGGAAGATGCTCAGTACAGAACAATCTTTGCTTACTGTATGACTTCGACCCTTAACACTGCTTGAGGGATTGGAGGTAATAACATCACTATTCTATATGCTGTAATATAGGAGAAAATCTAGAAAGCATAAGGTTTTAGTACTTTAAGCAGGTGTGGGTCGTTGTTCTTTATCAAATAGAAAAAAAATCAGTCGAATATTTTACTTGTCTTTTCTTTATTCTGTAGTTATTTGGCTTGTAATAGGTAGAAAAGGATAGAAGCATTTCGCTTAGAAGGAGTAAGCTTTGAGGCTTTTCTGATTTACATTTTCTGTTCTCCCCCCTCAAAATTCTGTTCCTGGGCTCATTTAATTACACCTTAATTATTTCAAAATTGTTTTAAAAGGTCTTACAGCAATCCAATCTTCCCTTCCTCTAATCCAATCTGTATTTTGCCTTGTATTAAGACAATCTGTATCCTGCTATATCCCTCTGCTCAAGAACCTACAAGTGTTCCTTCTTGTCTACACCATCAAGTGTAAATCCTCTTTTTGACTTTTATGATCCTCAATGATCTAATGTTCCTTTGGTTATAGAACTCTCTTCTACTTTATTTGCCCTCATAGACCCACTTCTTCAGTTGGGGTAAACCTCCACATTGTCCTTCCTCTCTTTCTCCTCTCCAAAGAAAAGTAAATTTTGATGTCCAGAAGCTGCCCACTTAACTTGGAGTCTACTGGCTAGATTTCCTTCCTTCCTTCCTTCCTTCCTTCCTTCCTTCCTTCCTTTCTTCCTTCCTTCCTTCCTTCCTTTCTTCCTTCCTCTCTCCCCCCTTCCTCTTCCTCCCTCTCTCTGTCTCTCTGTCTGTCTCTCTCTCTCTGTCTCCTTTCACAAAACCTTAAACACAGTTCATTCTGAAGCTCATAGTTGGACCTAATGGTCCCAGCCCAAGCTCCACTTGATGGCTGTATTTGGGGCTCTGTTGATTTTGAGTGAATGTTAATGGTAACTGTTTCTCTTTGGAACAGCAACCCTGAGGGTCTTCCCCTCCCAGCTTGATCTTTTTTTTTCTTCTTAAAGGGGCCATCCCTTGACTCACTTCTTAAAGAGGCCTATTCAGTTAATGGGCATTATCTCAGTCTAAGTGAGTACCCAAAAAGGCCTTAGCCTAAAAGGGCCAGGGTCTCCCACTGCATCCTGGACCATCTTCAGTCATCCTGATGAATATCAGCCCACTGGATCCAGATGACTCTGGAGGAGAAAGTGAGGCTGGTGACCTTGCACAGCCCTCCCTCACTCAACTCAGTCAATTTCAAGTTGTCAACATTTCCCTCATGCCATGAACCTCCTCGAAAACAAGGAGAAACACAACAACAACCCAGAAATAGTGGCCATACTTATCTTCATTCCTTTACTCATATTGTTCCTCCCTTCCTTCAACACACACACACACACACACACACACACACACACACAGTCTTCAGTATCCCTTGTGCTTATCTAAATCATACTAATTATTCAGGGCTTAGCAAAAAAAAAAACTCATGCTCCTCACAAAACTTTTTCTTCTCAGTTTATTATAGTGCAATGAGCACTGGCCTTGGAGTCAGAAAGCCTGTGCGAAGTTGGCTAGACTACTTAACCTCAATGTCCCTCATTTGTAAAATATGGATAATACCTATATGTAAGGGTAATTAATTTCAATTTGAAGACCCCTTTTTTGTATTGTCAAGTAAGCAGGTACTTAGCCCTTAGTAACTAATCAAACTTCTGTGAAAGAAACAGAGGGTGTGAACTCTGTCTCCTGTTGCTGACATAACAGGAAGGGGCTGCCTGAAACAGGAAGCCAATGTGTATGTGTATATAAGAAAAGCCCTAGAGAGGCACCTTCAGAATTTTCTCCTGACAAGATGCTGGTGGAAGAAGCTGTTCTGCTAAGAGATCTGGTGAAGGTTGGCATTGCTGCCACCTGGAAGGCTGAGATTTCTTCTGGGTCGTAGGGCCAGCCAAACTGCCAGAGGACTGAGAAAGCATGATTGGGATGCTAAGACTTTGTGGTGTGGTTGATCCTTGAATTCCAGGGAATAGAAATTGTGAAGGTTTTGAGATGTACTGGACCCTGTGAAATTCAGTGTGGAGCAAGAACTGCCCAGAGGACTGAACAAGGACCTGGGAGCTGTCTGCCTCCAAATCGAGGTGACTGGTGGACCTAGGTGGGAGCTGGGACTATGGAAGGGGATCCAGGGAATCTGAGAAACTACCCCCAAGTCAAGATAAATAAAAGAGCTTTCCTTATATTGAATGCTGTGATAACATGGTTTACTAGTGGTCTAGGGATGGGGGGGGTGGGGGTTGTGCATTTTCTAATGATTGTATTTAGTGATTATTAATGATACTTAGTAACTGATTGTGAAATAAGTGACTGATTAAGTTAACCTAGTTGCCCCATGAGTGGAAGACTGGTTCTTATTCTGAGATGATTGAATGACTAAGTAAGGAGGCAAACCTCATTAGGGAAACCAGATGATTGTTCTTTTGTTCTTTGTTCTAAATACTGTGACCACTTTGGTGAAAACTATGTGGCCATTTTAATGTTAAGCTCTATATTGTGATTTTCTGTGATAAGATATAATATTGTGAATACTGTATCTTGATTTGTTGTGAATATTTTCCTTTGATTTGTTCTTGAATAGAGTGTTCACTATCTTGTGTAATAAGAACTTTAAAAGTTGTTCACAGTAGCATTCTATTGGGAAGCTGCTTGTGCATGGCATTACACTATCCCACCTGAATCACAGGATTCTTGTGTGTGTCAAATGAGATAATGTTTGTCAAGTAGTATTGAATGTGTGTATGTAATTTCAGTTTATATAGAAACATACTTGATTTTTCTCTGATTTTTTTTCAGATTTTAGTTTTGTTTCCACAGTTAGAAAACGATCTATTACATTTGTAAGTATTGTTCTTAGTCACCAGTATGATATAAGAACATAGCAGACACATAATAAAACAGTGCTGGTTTCTCTAACCAAAAGAAGAGGAGAATATTATCTGTGGTCAATGATACTGCATCTTATTATTAGATTCTATTATTATATGAATCTATAGTTTGCTAAAGGTTTGATGAATCAAGAAGGGAAAGGTTGTATCACTGTTTCACCATACCATTATATCGGCATGGGTTGATGGGTCAGAGGAATATGGAAGACAGAGATCAAAGGAAAAGGACTTTGTAAAAATAGGTGCAACCAGACAAATTATCAGACACTAGCACTCTCTGCATTCCTGAACTGTGCTGGACATCATGCCCTAAACACGATCTCTAAAAAACAGTTTCAGTTTGTTTTGTTCTCTTGGAATTTGATTTCATTTGTAATGTAAAAACAATTTTGGTCCTATAGGATATAAAGCTGATGCAGCCTGACTTTGCAATGTAAACTTGCTCTCCTTCCAGCTCAGATGCCACATCTTCTAGCTCAGGTTGGGACGGTCTTTCAATACCTGGCATTTGTCTAACCACCCACTCCATGTAAACTGCCTCAGGGAGAAAAAGAAAACTCAGTACTTGTTTCATCATTATCTTTCACTCAGTGCCTCTTACCGTATACTCACACAATAATGTAACAGACCCAAAAGATTTAGGGTTTTTTTTTTCCTTTTTAGAAAATGTCTTTTTGTCACTGAAAGCTCTGCACAATCTTCCTTTCCAAACTCTTTTCCTATTATATTTCCTAACATTCTTTACCAGAGGTTTCAAGTATGGGGCTAGTGGGAGCATATGGTCTGTAACATTCCCAAGTGGCACCCAAACCAGATAAAATTATGATTGAGAAATACTTAAAAATACAATAAAACATAGATAATATTACATTTTAAAACTAAAGCAATATGTTGCCAGCAGGAATCGTTATGGATGGATTAATGGGCCTATTATAATTTAAAAGGGACACTGCCATTATCTGTTACCATTTACTGAACATATTTGATGTTCTCTACCCATGGTCTTTCCTATCTGTCCTCTGTATCTTTATAGAGACTATCCCCAAATCTGATAATTGAAGTGAAATGAATTGAAATTTTTTTTTCCTTTTTATGTTCCCAGAGCCATTTGCAAAAATTCTAATTAAAATACATGCACTGGCAAATCCCTGTTTCACTGACATGTATATTATCCCAGTTGGAATTTTAGTAATAATAATGAAAATAATGACAAGTAATAATCATAAGAATAGTAATCATGAGAAATCTCTAATGGTATAAAATCTCACCTGATTTAAGTTATGAAACAATGAAGAAGCACATGCAACTTCAGAACAGTCATATCTACTGTGGAAGAGAATGAGAAAATATCCCATGAAAATGCAATATGAAATGGCAAAAAGAGACAATTTTGGAGCATGAGTTACATTGACAGCCTATAGGAAAGACCACAGAGGTCCTACATGGAACTCTGAATTTTCATTTGGAAAAAACAAAATGAGTTGTGGATAGAGGATGAACTATAAGTCAGTGTTCTCCTATACTGTGAAATCTGATCCAATCAAAAAAAAAGTTGTACTGAGTGCTTCCTGGTGCTTTGAGGACTAAAATAAAATGTAAGACAGAGTCCTTGCCTGAGAGCAGCTTCCAGTTAAACTGGTAGAGAAAATACATATACATGCACGTATACTCTCCTGCACTGATTCAAATCACCTGGGTGGCACAGTAGATGAGTCCTGGATTAGGACTAAGCAAGACCTGAATTAAAATTTTGGCTGAGACACTTACTAACTCTGTCACCCCTGACCACTCTCAACCTTGGTTTCCTCATCTGTAAAATGGGGATAACAATAGCACCTAATTCACAGAGATAAATTACATAATACCCTAAATAATATGATAATAAACATGAAATGCTTGGTAAACCTTAAACTGACATATGAATGCTAAAAAATACTATGGACTGGAATACATACATACAGATATAAGTAGCTGTGTATATACATTTTCATATGTCTATATCAATTTCTCCTTCTAGATATAAATTTAGACATAGGGATGCACAACATACATGCATACATACATATAAAAGCACACATGAAAATAGCTAATAATCCTAGACAGTCAATCAATACTAAATGAATACCCATCCTCTTATGTGTGATCACAAAATCAGAACTGAAAGGGACTTTAGATGGAATCTATGCCAGCACCCTGATTTTACCTGTCCTGCTTGTTGTTTGTATTATTCATAGGTTAAATGAGAGGGCTGGACTAGATTAAATTTAAAGTCTCACCTAGATCTAAATCTAACAGTTGAAGCACTGTGGGAAGTCAGAAGCGGAGACGTCAGTGGAAACTGGGTTGGCTAGGAAAGGTTCCAAAGATGAAGTGGATTTAAGCTGATCCTGGATAGATCCGGATGGACAGAAGAAAGTGCACAAAAGGGATAAGATGATAAATATTCTGCACCACAGTGAGAAATGACTACCTTACTCATACCATCTCCTATAATTAGATGTGTAACCTCAAATACCAATTCCATTTAAAGGTGCAATACATTAGGGATTCTTGGATCGATCACAGAGAATAACCCCCTTGCCAGAATGGTCCAATTTAGGCGCCAGGGTAGTTAAAAAATATTTTCTCTAGACATCCGTTTCAGTTCTAGCTCCAGGATCTAACCACAACCCTGCTCCTCAACTCCAATTACTTAGCAGCTGAAAGTTACTTTGGCCTGCAGCCCGTATTTAGAATCGGGACCAGAGAAATGGGAACAACAACAGCAAGTATAATTCAAAAGGAAGCAACACACAATAAATTTCAGGGATGTTATGGAAACAACTTCAACCAGAGATTAGGAGATCAAACCACTGATTTCACACCAATGGCAAGTAAGTCTGCTGTTTTCTCTATTGTCTGTAAGAAATTATATCTTTTTTTTCCCTTTTACTCTAAGTGAATGAGACATTACAAAATAGTTTTTTTTTCCCTTAGAAAAAAACCAAGATAATTTCCAATCTCTGGCAGAAGGATCCACATGAAAGAATTTCAACTTCGAAAAAAATATATTCAATCTAATAAGCATTTATTAAGCACCCAAACTCTGTAGGAATAGTAGAGGGGAATATTATATGTTATTTGGAAAAAAATCTCCATTTATTATTTGTTTATTATAAGGAACTCCCATATGGAAAAACTTCATCTACCAATGTAGGTTAGCACCTTCTGCAAAACTTCAAAGAGTTACCTAGATAAAGTGACTCATCCAGAATAATGCAAGCCCAGTGAGATAGAGGCAGAATATTGAAACATGTCCTTCTGGATTCTAAGAACTAATCTCTGTCTATTATTCCAGCCATTTTCACAATTAATTTCAGGATTTCTTTATACTCTTAAAAAATATTGAAAACTCCAAGAGTTTATGTGTTTGCGTGGGTCATTTCTACTGATATTTTCCATATGATAAATTTAAAAAATGTAACTCAAAATATTTATTAATCCATTGAAAAAAGTGGTATCAAATCCATCATATGTGAATACCAATAGCACATTTTTTATAAAAAGCAACTATATTTTATCCCAAAATTGCTGAGAAAAGTTGCATTGCTCTCTCTAATTTTGTGTATCTTGCTACTGTCTGACTTGACAGAAGAAAAGTATATTCTTCTATCTGCTTCTACATTCAGTCTGTTGAGATATCTTGTTTTGGTTGAAGTACTGAAGAAAAACAACCATGATACAGTTATGTAGCTGGAAAAGGGAGGCATATTTTAATAGGCAAATAATATTTCAGCATTATTTTGAGAATAATTTTGGGCTCTGAATTCTCTGAAAGAGTTTTAAGGATTCCAAAGGGGTCCATTGATAATATTTTGAGAACCACTACACCTTTCCATGATGCCTCTCAGTCACTTAGGATACCAGGATGATATTTACAAAAAAAAAAAAAAAACTGACCAGACCAAAAAAAGCCCCAATCTTCTTTCCCTCAAGGAACTGGCATAGTACCGAGAGTAGGGTATGTGGGAATACATCATGTAATCAAATAAGCATATGCATGATTATCTGAGAAGAGACAGAACACTAGCAACTAAGCTGAAGAAGGAGCCAAGGCATTCACAAATAAGCAGTCTATGTTTCTCTTAAACAAAAGGATTTAATAAGGCAGCTGTGTTCCTTCTGCATTTCATATAAATACTCCCTTCATTACAAGGACATCTAATTGATTTAATTAAAAGGTTGATACCAAAACAATTTCATCTTTATCTTCATATTGTTCAGTTGATTTGTTCTGGAATGTAGTCAACCTTAGGACGCAGAAAGAGAGAAAAGTAAGCAGTGTGCCAATTTTATAGCTAGTTCAACAAAAGTACTAAGAAAGTAGATAGCTTGACACAGTGGAAGACACACTGCATTAGAAGCCAAGACAGAGGGTATGATTGTAAATGTTTAACAACCAGCTGTCCAAAAATATGAGCATAATACACCTTTATTACTTTAATCTGCATTACTGACATTTTATCCATCTTTTTATAAGTCTAAACAACCATCATCATAAACAAAATAATTTAAGCCCTGATTTGTAGCATAATTTTCTCCAGGGTAAATTCTCACAATGAAATTTTAATAATGAGCTCTGTAGGGTTTGAAGTGTCTCTAGTAAAGTCTGATTTCCACTTCTGGTTTTACCACAACCTATATTCATCTTGGGGAAAATACTTTCCCTTGAGAACAATTCAGTTTCTGTTTGTTTGTTTTTTTTTTCTCTCTGTAAACTGTAGTCGGCATTATAGGCTGGAGTAGATGACTTAGAAGGTAATATCTATTTTACGTTCTACAATTCTATGCATTGATGTCACCACCGTTATTTGTTTTAAGCTGTCAAATTAAAATATTAATAAGAAGCCAGTATTGTTTATTTCTCCTTTAGTCATTTTTCAATGGGTTTTAAATTAATGATTACCAAAGTTGGGAATGAGAACCAGCATGGCATAGCAGAGAGATTCTTGACCTTGAGATGAGGAAAGCCTGATTTGAAGGCCTACTTCTGCTTTATGCTGCCATTGTGATTACGGACAAGTCCCTTAAAATCCCAGTATTCTAAGAAATTCATTAAAACTATAAGTTACAAATGATTTGCTATTTTCATAATTTGAAAAAATTTGAATGCAGGGTTTCCCTTTGATGAAATCACAAATTAAGGATGTTTCCTTTCAATCCTCTCTGCCTCTTAATACCTCACCTCCAAAAAAAACTGGGTTGGATTGGGATATTTCAGCTTCAGATCAATCTTTCACTAATGTATGGAAAAATCTAAAGGTTATCATGAAAAGTTCTTCCCATTTCAGACTTCCTTATAAGTATTCTCCATATTCTAGCATTTAACCATGAGCACTGAGAATTCAAGCAACCTAGGATTGCTCCAAACCTTCCTCTCTTCAAGCTTGTCTACCAGTGCCATGCCTTCACGTGTTTGTCTCCATTCCCCTTGCCTGTTCACACCTGATTCCCAAGCTACCTGTCATACTAGAAAGTATTAGATAACCTAATTCACAAATGAGGGTGAATATGTATTTTAAGATTTCTATATATTACCTTTCCCAGGGATATTTATATTGTATTTGTATTTAACTCAACTGGAACAACTCTCACTTGATCCCAAGATGTAATGCCCAAATTATAGGTAAAAGCAGCAGAAAGCTGGCAGGGAAATATTTGTGTCAGGGAAGAAGTACCTAGAAAACCTCAGATCTCATCCTAATGCAAAAACCACTTATAATCAATTCCTGACTTCACTCAAGACTTTCTTTACCATGCCTTGGTACCATGTACATTTCCCTTCTCCCTCCCTAACCCTTTTAAACTTGATTTTGCATTTCATCTCCCTCCATTAAAACATAGGCTCTTTGAGGTCAGGGACTGTCTACTTTAATTTGTATTCTGTGTTTAGCATACTGACTGGCACATTGTAAGTTCTTAATAAATGATTGTTGACTAATGCCTAAACATAGAAGGCTGATGTTAATGATGAACACACACACACACACACACATACGTATGTATATACATATCCATTAATGGAACTTTATTTTCAAAGAGTTTGGTGCTTTTAAAAGATTTACCTACTAGGCTAAAATTTTCCCTGCTTCATCCACATAAGGAATGGTTTTGAAAATTTAATCAAAAATCCATTTAGTTCCTTCTGATCTTAGAAACCAAGGTGTTCTTTTCACCAGTTAAGAGTATTACTGAAGATTTTTACAGCCCGATCACTCAGAGGCTTTCTTGTGGAACTTAAAACTCAGAAAGAATTAGACCTTATTGAATATTAGCATCTCTGAGATGTTTGGCAGGAGAATGTCATTATAAGTGTAAAAATCCCAGGGAATTGCATTTAGAAATAGCTGAATGCACTTTTCCCCTTGCCAAGTTGAGTGGACACACTTGATTTAATAAATGTTTACAACATTAAAACTAACACTTGAGACTTTTCTGTTAAACACACTGGTATGCAGGTAAACAAGAAGCAGTTCATCTTACTTGAATGGAACTAATTTAAACCAAAACCATTTTCAGATACTAGGAATATGTGCAACGCTCCCTCTCAGTCCACTTTGATTCATTCTCTCCTTCATTCATGATTTATTCCCTGCATATTCACAAAGAAGATTTGGGACAGCTTCCATATTTTAGTTTATTACTCAAGGGAAGGCAACACAGACCACTGCATCCATGTTATGCTCAATCGATTACCATTCTTTGTGAGATTATATATATAATCTATATAAATGTTTGTTAAATTAAATTGAACACAGTTTTGATGATCCTGTTTCCTCATATCTGGTTTTGCCTATTTCAATCCTTGTAATCTTTCTGTTTCAACACCATATATTTATTGAGCATCAATTATGTCTAAAGTACAGTAACAGGTAAAAGGAATACAAAGAAACTCAGGACCTAGTCCCTACTTGTAAGTGTGGTATAATCTAATCAAATAGATCAGGCTTCTATGGGAAAAAAATGATAATGTAAATTAGTGTAAAAGAACGAAAAGAGCACCCCAACATGTGCAACAAGGAATAGGTGTGTTATCTACACTCACTTTTGGATCACCCTTAGTTTGTGCCCATATTTAATCCCATCATCCTGAGTTTTAGACTAATGCAGGAATTTGTTTGTATATGTCCTTATGAATTAATACAATTTCAACATACCTCTCAGCTAATTAGGCTAACTCAGATCTCTCCTACAAAGTTCATCACAATATTTATTTAATAGTTTAAAAAAAATAAACCCTCCTTTTCCAATGTTAGTTACTTGGATATCTGTTTGCAATAAATTCCTGAGTCTCCTAGGACTGATCCATAACTCAGTAACAAAGAAATCAAAAATAAATGCAAAATCGGTTAATACTTACAAAACTTTCTCTATGAGAATATTCACATCCAGAAGCATCTCAATCCACCAATGTAAACATAAGATTATTTCTTCTCGCTTCTGGAAATACAGTTCCACTATTTCATTCATGTAAGATACTAAATAAAAGAATTTCTCAAGAATTATGTTCATCCTTGTCACAAGGTAAGGATTAAATTAGAAAGGCCTCTCTCTTCTTTCCCTTCCTTTTCTTCAGCTTATTTTCAAGGAAAACAGTTTCTTGATCTTCTCTCAGGTCATCACTTTAAACAATCTCTCTTCAGACTCATAATAAAATGCCCTTTGTGCTTCTTCATAAAATAACAGTTTAAAAAGTTTTCCAAAGTAAGAAGCTTTTTTTTCCTCATTGTCCCTCTCTATTTATCTGATAACTTCTCCATTAAATGTCTTTTCTCAGTGTTTCAAAAACTAACAGACTTTATTCACCTTTATCACAGTAAATCTATTTTGGAAACAAATACTGGGGAGTAACATGCAGTAATTCTTGAACCTGGAGTCAGGATGGTAATGGCAGGTCTGGTTTCAAAATCCTCCTACAACTTACTGGTTGTCTGACCCTAAGCAATTCATTTAAACACTCTAACCCTAATTTTCCTCAACTGTAAAATGGAACAAAATGAATTATAAGCCTTTTCTTGCTCCAAATCTAAAATCGTTTGATGTTTGTATCTGTCATAGTACAGTACTTTGTTCATAATAAATGTTCAATTAATATTTCTTTGATGAAACCTTAATAATATGTGACATTTATATGGCATCTCTAAAGTGTTATACACATATTATCTCCCTTGATAATCAAAACAGCTTTTTAAAGACGTTTCTATTATTATCCCCCTTATACAGATATGAAATGTGAGTCTCAGGGAAGCTAAATTGACCATTACAATAGGTGAGATATATCTGAATTGGACATTAAATGCAAACATGCCTGTCTCCAACTCTAGCTTTTTCTTTTTTACTAATGTGAGTCTGACTCTCTAAAGAAAATTGCGCAATTTTCAAATTCCTTAAAAAATCTAAGATAATGCTTGGTAAAGGCAAACAATTTTGTATGAAAGAGTACAAAAATAAGTCAAGCTGACCAACTCAAATTACTGTATTTGACAATAGATTCTGAAAGAAAATTTTAATTCATGCATTGCCTAATTCTTCTTGTCGACGGCCTGTGCTTAGCTTTTGGCTGTATTCATAACCATTATAAAGAATCAATGGTGAAAAATGAAAAATCTGAAGTAATCTTTTTCTCAAAATCATCTAACCTTTAGACAGCATGAGTGCTGGTAGAGGCTCTGATTTTGAAAACTGCACATAGTCTTTATTTCCACTAAAATGCCAGTGCAAAATGCCTTTACACTTTGAGAAACCAATGCAAGTTAATATCCTTCCCATATATTTTCAAAACATTTTTTTCCCCTACGAGCATCTCTCTCACCATTTTATTTTTCTTAATAGATCCCTGAATCTAATAGGTCTGGGTGATTTTAAGGAAAGATGTTTTTTCATGAATATTTTTATTCATTTATTTATTTTCTTGTTTACATCATTCATTTCCAATGAGATTTTTAGTTACAAATTTTCTCCCCATCTTTCCCCTACCCATCACCCCAAAACAGCCATCCCACTGTATAGCCCCTCTCCCAATCTGCTCTCTCCTGTGTCCTCACCCATTGCCCCTCTGACTTTCTGGTTGGGCAGGGTGGATTTCACTACCCCAGTGCCTGTATATCTTAATTCCCAGTTGCATGTACTTAATTCATGTTAATGCATGTAGATTCTTTCTCTTCCTCCCTCATCACCCACTCCCACTAGAAAGACAAACAATTCAATACAGGCCGTACATGTGTAGTTACGCAGAACATCTCCACAGTGGACATATTTTGAAAGACTAATTATATGTCCCTCTTTTCTATCCCATTACCCTCCTTGTTCTATTCTCTATCCTGTCCCTGTCCCTTTCTTGAAGTGTGTGCTTCCAACAACCCTCCCCCCAAACCTCCCGTCCCCTCCATCATTCCACCTCTCATCCCCATCCCCCCTACTCTCCTCTGTGGCAAGATACCCAGTTTAGAGTTTGTCATTCCTTCCCTAAGCCAAATTCAATGAGATTAAGTTTCACCCTTTCCCTTTTGCCTTCCTATTCTTCCCCTCCATTGTAACAGTTATCCCTTGCCTCTTCTATATGAGATGATTAACCCCATTCTGTCTCTCCCTGTTTGCTCTCATTCAATTCTTCTCCCCCTCACAAGTTCACCTTTTAAAGTATCATCCCTTCCTATTCAATTGATTCTGTGTTCTCTGTGTACACATACATACATAAATTCAGATATGTATTCACACACACACACACACATGTGTGCATACCCTCCTGTATAGACTAGGGAAAGATTTTTGCAGGAACAAAAAGGATAAATATGGTAGTTCAAACGAAATCACCAGCATTACCACTAAATCTGCTGTGGAATATCAGTATGGAAAGGTAGCATTCTTATGTTGCCCTCTTTCTCCTCATTTCTTAAACCACACTGTAACATTTTGAGATGTTTGTTAATTGCCATTTGGAATGATTGCTGAATGTTCTCTCAGTTCTCTCATATTTTCAGAAGAAGCAAAAAAGCAGTTAGAACTGCAATTATGTCATTTTAGCTCAGATCTTAATGTACCAATGCACTAGGTCTTCCCTTTGGTTTGGGGTATTTTTTCAATCCTCTGGCTAAAATTGCGATCATCTAACAAAGGGCAAAATTCTAAAGCCAAGGGCAGGATGGAGAAACATGCAGTAAGAAGGACTTCAAAAGATCTTCTTTATATTCGAAGCTGAGACATTAGTGGGGTAGTGTTGTGTCCTTGAGGCACCTATAAGTAGTCATGGAAGGATATTTGATGGCAATAAGGTCCTGCTGTGCCTTCTAAGATTATAGTGTCATGAAATTACAGATCTGTATCTGGAATGGACCTCAAAAGACTTCTAGCCCAACTCCTTCAGTTTACAAATGGAGACTGAGGCCCAGAGAAGGAAAATGATTCCAATAAGGTCACCCGTGGAGAAAATAGAATAGCCAGGGTTTAAATCCAGGGTATCTGATTCCAAATCCAGGATTCTTCCTTAAAAGCAGGACTGTGCAAAGAAAACAATATTGACTGCAGTCAGAAGACCTGCGTTTGAATCCTACCTGTTGTGTTTACTACCTGCTTGACCTTGGCATTTTTTTTAATCTTCCTATGCCTCAATTTCCTCAAATTATTTCTGAGGGCCCTATTAACTCTCAATCTGAGATTTCAGACTGTGTTTCTTCACTGCATTTTAGCCCCCTTTGCTACACATATCTAAGTCTTAGGTTTTTACTTCATTGACCAGTTGCTGACCCCATGAACTCCCTTAAGACACAGTCCATTAAAAGCACAATCACTGAATTATTGTTTACAATTGTTTTCATGTTTGTATGACTGCAAGCTCTCAGTTCACTTCCACATCCAGACCCAAAACTAAAA
The DNA here is from genome assembly GCA_028646575.1 of Pseudocheirus occidentalis. Classification (NCBI taxonomy): domain Eukaryota; kingdom Metazoa; phylum Chordata; class Mammalia; order Diprotodontia; family Pseudocheiridae; genus Pseudocheirus; species Pseudocheirus occidentalis. The sequence goes on along the minus strand of CM053596.1, from coordinate 222,138,006 downwards.
TGTAATCATCCCCACCCTGGCCTCCATCCTTTTAAATAGTTAGCTTAGAATTTTCCCAATGTGAGATGTCTCTGGACTCTGGTAAGTTCCTAAATTTAATCGAAAATGCAAGAAAAGTCTGAGGCTTTTTAGCACGTAGACTATAGCAAGGGAATGAACCCAAGCTTGTAGAAAAGAATGTAATTGCATGTGATGATTGCAGCTCTTAATAAGTGCACCCACTAACCTGAAACCCTAAATCAGCCCAAAGGTGGAAAAGTTGATCTCTTTTGAATTAAATAAAAGTTCTTAAAGCTTTTAATTTTCTTTTGGGTAGCAACACATTATTAAGAGATGTTATCTTGCTATCGAGTTTCCTTTTTAATCCAATTGGTCTGGACCTACTTTATTTTCTGTTTAATAGCAGAACAAATATCAGCATTGAGATATGTGAGTGATTCAAAGATGGCAAACCGCAATAATTAAAATCCCTTCTATGAAAAGCTTGATCAAGATTAAGTCAGATACATACTTTACTCATACACACCCCTTCCCCGGAATCTAATTGAATCCTATCCAATTCCATAAATCTCAAATTGCATGGTAGTAATTCATAGACCCATGCAGAATCTAGTTCTCATTTCCAGAGAATGAAAAATTGCCAGAAAACCAAGACTTGGGTTTTGAAATCTATTCATCAGGTTTTCTGTCAGACAAGAGGAAAATCAGAAATACCGTTTTATATGGAATTCCAGCTGCAAAACAAGCTCATTACCAGTTGAGAAACTGAGCACTCCCATTTATACAACCCCCCTGAACACATCTTTTATGGCTTGGGAAGTTTGCTTTATCAACAGGATAAATTATTTAATTAAATTTTGCTAATTCAGAGGGGGTAAAAGAGAGAGAGAGAGACAGAGAGAGAGAGAGAGAGAGAGAGAGAGAGAGAGAGAGAGAGACAGAGACAGAGAGAGAGAGAGAGAGAGAGAAGAAAGAAGCAAGGATTGGAAGGAGGAAAAGGGAGGGAAGAAAGGAAGGGACGGAAGGACGGAAGGGAGAGGAAGATAAAAATGGAGGTAGGAAAGGGATGAAAGGGGGAGGGGATGAAAGGAAGAAAGAGAGGGAGAGAAGAAAGGAACAGAGAAAGAAAGGGAGGGAAGGAAGTGAGGGAGCAAAGGATGAAGGGGAAAAAGAGGGGAAGAAAAGGAGTGAGAGAAGAAAAAAGAAGGGAGGGAAGGAAGGAAGGAAGGAAACAAAGAAGAAAAAGAGAGGGAGGGAGGGAGGCAGGAAGGGAGAAAAAAGGAAGGAAACTAAAAGGTCTTTTTCCCTATGAGAAATTCATGGAAATATTTGGTGAAGAGATTAATGGAATTCTAAATTTCACAGAGTATAAAACTACTTTTATAATCACTAATAATTTGGGCAAGAATCATTAATGAATGAGTTAGAACTTCCCCCCTTCACCAGGGTTTGAATTGTAGCCTTTTGAAAACTATTTGTTTTGCATTCATCTGCTTTGCTGAAACCTTTAATGCAGGATCTCTCATGCCTGCAGCTTCAGGCTTTATTGAAAATTATCTCTTATTGAGGATGGGATACTGCCACTTAGTTTCTGAAACACATTATTAATGCGTCAGAAGTAAGTGATTGCCCTCCCTAAACAAATTGCCAGACAATTGTCAAAAGCTTAAAAACTGTGTTGGGTGCTTTATAAGCCAGGATTGGTTTTCCCTTGGTCTATAATTATTATTTGTGAAAAGGGAAGAACAGTGAATGTTTCCCTCCTTCAACTACTAAATAGAGCTTAAAGTTAGTAAGGGCTGCGTCCAGTAAAACCAGGGAATAAATTGGATGCGACATTTCAAGGAGGACACGCACATAATTCTGGAATCAAATGGTAAATGACTGGAGATTAAGTGGAGCATTAAGTTTTCATCTTTAAAAGACTGCTAGACAGTAGAAAATTCGAAAATTGGCTAAGTTTTCTTCAATGATCTCCCTTACCTTTTTCTTTTGCTTTTTTGGAAGCCCATTACAGTAATGTTCAGTGATCCTATATTGGTATTCTTATCTCTTCTCATATTTGCCTTCCATAGTCATTCTTCTTTTACCATCTCCACCTCCAGATTCCAATTCCTGTCCTTCAGCCCAGTCCTCTTTCAGGCAGTCATATTCTTTGACATTACACATGATCCTCATCTATGTTCTTTAGCATAATGTAATAGAAAGAACTTTAAAATTACAATCGGAAGACTTGAGCTTGAAGTCTCAGTTCTGTCACTACTTGAGCAAGTAATAACGTACTTGAACCATAGTTTCCTTATGAATAAAGTGGAGATGATAAGTTTTATCTATTTCACAAAGGAACAAATGAAATTCTTTATAAAATGTTCTTGTTAACATGAAGCATTACATAAATGTGAGTTACTACTATAGCAAGATATATCTGCATACATAGACATGTACATACATCTATGTTTGTGTATATGTGTATATGTATGTAAATTTGTGTGTGTGCAGACTGGGGTAAGGATAGTCTAGGCATATATATATATGTATGTATGTATATGCACACACATGTATTACTTCACTCAAGGAATGTCCCACAAACTACATATGTAGATATGTGGATATGTAGAAGTAATATCACAGCCCAGTTTCCCCCTTGATTTCTTCACACTCTACCCCCTAAATCTGAACACCTGGGCCCTAAGTCTAGATTGGAATCGTTGTGTGTCCCTTTAGCTTATGGATCTATGAATATGAATCTATTATGAATCCATGGTCCTAAAACACAAAGTAGTTATATCAAAAGACAAAAGACACTTCTGGGAAGAAAGAGAGCCAGTTACCAGACACAGGAAATCATGGTGACACCTGGCTTAAAAAGGAGGCCAGCAGTAATAGAGTCTTTTTAACAGCTACCAAAAGCAACCTGATTGTAAGTGAGATAAAGAGCAGCAGACAACAGTCAGCAGAAATCTCAGTTTTGCATGAGTGAAGCTACCCAGATGGGTTGCTGAATTTTTCAAGTGAAACATGACTTTCCTACACTGGAACAAGTGTCTTTGAGGTTTTGTTTTGTTGTTGCTTTTTCCCCTTCACTAATTACTTGGGAATGAATCCTAATTCCTAGAAAGGATGAGTTAAAGCTGTGTTTTCTGTTCTTATATTCCTAATTATTTAGAATGAATGATTTTAGAATTAATTAATTGCTAACTATTATGTGTTCTTTGTCTAGTAATAGTACTGTACAAATCATATGAGATAGTTTTACACATTCTCACTCAGTTATAATGAAGGCTCAAAACAGATAAGGTGAAATTTTTATCCAATACATACCACAATGAACCTGATCATTGATCAGGTAAAATCTAAAACGTTTGAAATGCTTGTTATCTACCTATAAAATATAGTTGGGGCTTGACAAATGACTCTGGAGGACTGTCAGTAATATAACGCTGTTGTATCTTTTGTGCTGCCTCTTGTTTTTTATTGTTTTAAAAACTTCAAAAGATCTCCTCCAAGAGCTTCTCATTTGCACTGAACTATTATCTGTTGTGGGCAGCTAGGTGGCATAATGGATAGAGTTCTGAGTAATATGCTGAGAAGCATATAAAACTCTATTTTCTCAAACCAACCAATTTTAATAAAGACCAACTGTCCTCAAGGACCTAAATAAAGATAAAATATAAATATAAAAAGTGAGAGTTCCTTCCCTCAAAGAACTTATACTCTATTTGAAGGTGGGGGTAGAAAGTAGCATTATAGAATAATCAACTTAATTTTTTTAACTTAAAAATGGAGAGGAAGTAATGTTTCTTATTCTTTTGTGCCATATATGTATGTCGTGTTCATTTAATGTTGCTAGGGATCTGGATTCTTTTTTTAAAAAATTTCGTTTGTTTTAATCATCCAAGACCAACCTGCTCACCTTCTTATCTCAATACTGTCTCACCTCACCACGCTCAATTTAGAATATAAGTAAAATCAAACCCATTGTAAAAATGTTTAGTTAATCAAAACAAATTATTATATTGGTCATATTAAAAAAATGTCTCATTCAGCATTCCAAATCTTTCATCTTTTCATTGGCTGGTTTTATTATAGTTTTCTGGAATTCTGGTTGATCATTATGCTAATAAGAGTTCAGCATTATAGTATTCCATATCACACACAAACACAAACACACACACACACACACAGATCATATCACATCATATAGCTTGTTCATCCATTCCCCAATGTATAGGCACTCCCCTCATATTTCCATCCTCTGGCACTTCAAAAATTATTATTAATATTTCTGCATGCCCATAGAGATTATTTTACTTAAAAATAATCCTGTCTCACTTAATTTTGTTCAGTCATTTTTCAGCCCTGCCAGATTCTTTGTGACCCCTTTATTTTGTAGAGTGGTTTTTCATTTCCTTCTCCAGATCATTTTGTAGGTTTCCCAGTGGGTTGAAATTATTTTAGTAACTAAATGTGTGTGTGTGTGCATGAGTGTATGTTTTCTTCCTTCTTTTGACAGGGAGGGAGGTTCATCTGGTCCTTTCCCCCCTTTCTACCTGGCTTGTATGTATATCTAATTGATCACTCTTCTTATGTTAGATGATTTCTCTAATCTTCCTTCCCTCAACCCCAGTGTAGTCCTATTCCCCCTCCTTTTGCTTTCTTTTCTTCAGAACATCAATACATAAAGGAACTACTACAAGGTCTTCTCTAAGTGGAAGGCCTTTATAAACCAGCGATGATAAAGTTCAGAGGATACATGTGTGTTATCTCCTGATATTGGAATATAAGCAATTTATCATTTTTAGTCCTTTATCATTGTTCATTCATATTTACTTTTGTATGTTTCTCTTCATTTCTGCATTTGAATTTCAAAATATCTGAAAAATTCTAATCTTTTAATCAGAAATGCTTAGAAACCCATTATTTCATTAAAAATGAATCCTCCCCCATTCCATATGATTATACTCAGAAGTTTTCATTTTGGGATTCTTTCATGTGGTAACCAGTGGATTCTATTGTAATTTGTCTTCTGATTTGAATAGATGTAGGCAGTTGACTTTTTAATTTTTTTAAGTTTTATTTACTTTGTTCTGAACTTTCAAATAGAGCAAACATTTCCATAACATAGTAGACTAGGACAAAAAATGATTGTACAAGAAAACTGAAAATCTATCATGTACTTCCTGCTATTCTTTTTTAACATGTAATAAAGTTAGCATATAACTGTTTCTGCTTTTTTTTCTTCTTCTGTACCCCAACCCTTTAAATGGTTACCATTAGACATATGCATGTGTCTGTTGTGTGTATGCACACACACACACACACACACACACACACCCCATTTTGTAGATACTTCTATTTATCAGTTCTTTCTCCAGATGTAGATAGCATCATCTGCCATGTGTCCTTTCTAGTTAGTTTGGGTATTTATAATAAAAATTACTAGTCACCCAAAGTTGCTCTTAAAATACAATTGTTGTTGCTGTATACAGCATCTTCTTGGTTCTTCTTATGTTGCACTTTATTATTTTGTTCAAATCTGTCCATGTTTTTCTAAGATCATAGGGCTCATCATTTAGGTTTTTTTTTAAGAATTTAGAATTTATTTTTTTTTTATTTTTGGTTTTCAACATATGTTTCTACGAGATTTTCAGTTTCTAGTTTTCTCCCCATCTCTCCCTTACCCTCTGCCCCAAGATGGCAAGCAAACCAATTACACCTTATCCCAGTCCATCCTCTCTTATATTCCTGCCATCCTCCCCTTAGTCCAGTGGTTCTCAACCTGTGGGTTGCAACCCCTTTGTGAATGACCCTTTCACAGCAGTCCCCTAAGACTATCAGAAAACATATATTTCTGATGGTCTTAGGAAGTGAGACACCTCTCCTCTATGGGTCTCCAGGCAGGTCTGCCCACATGCATACACACCCCTTTTTCCTTACCTTCTTGTAAGACAAGATAGATTTCTATACCCCATTGCCTGTATATCTTATTTCCCAACTGCATGTAAAAAATATGTTAACATTTGTTTTTAAAATTTCCAGATTCTCTCCCTCCTTCTTCACCTACTCCCAGCTGAGAGGATACACAATTCAATGTGGGATATACATGTGTAGTTATGCAAAACATTTCCATAGAAATCATATTGTGAAGGACTATATTTCCCTCCATCCTATCCCTGCCCCCTTTAATTTTTTTCCTCCTTTGTCCCTTTTTTAAAAGTGTTTCTTCTGACTATCCCCTTCCCCAATATGCCCTTTTTTCTATCATCCCCACCCATCCCCTTCCTTCTTACTTTCCTGTAGGTTAAGATATCCAATTGACTGTGTATGTTATTCCCTCCTTAAGCCAAATCCAATGAGAGTAAGGTTTACTCATTTCCTTTAACCTCCTTGCTCTTCCCCTCCAATGGAACAGCTGCCTCTTGTCTCTTTTGTGAGAGATAATATATCCTATTCTATCTCACCCTTTCTCCTTCTTCTAATATATTCCTCTCAATTTGTTTCTTGCTGATTATTTATAGTATTTTCCCCTTTACCTGGGAACTTTTGAATTTGGCTATAATATTTCTAGGAGTTTGTTCTTTGCTTGCTTTTTTGGAGGGAGGAGGGCAGGGAAATTGGGGTTAAGTGATTTGTCCAAGATCACACAGCTAGTAAATGTTACTTGTCTGAGGCTGGATTTGAACTCAAGTCCTCCTGACCCCAGGGCCAGTGCACTGTTCACTGTATGTCCTGGCTGTCGTGAATGCCACCTAGCTGTCCTGTAGGAGTTTTCTTTTTGAAATCTTTTCCAAGAGACAATTAGTGGACTCTTTTGATTTCTCTTTTACTCTCTGTAGAATATCAAGGTTCTAGAATATCAAGGCAATTTTCTGTAGTGGGAAATGTTGATGGTTAGCCCTGAGGGGTCTGCCATGGACGTGAATACAGGTCAAGAACCCCCTTGAGTCTGTTTCTCCCTACCCAGTCTCAGTATCTCAAAATGTTGACTTAGCACCCCCTGTTACTCATCCCCCATGCAAGAGAGGCTTGGAATATTCGAGCCATCCCTGAATATATCCCACTTGAGCAATATAGATGCATGAGATAAGAAAACAGGGAAATATCCCATGACAGTAGGCTCCAGCAAAGTTGCAAGTTAGGTGCCTCATGTTGTAAACTACATGAAGTTTCCCATGAGAAAATATGATGTAAGTGCTTTAGCTATAGCATATGAACTTGGACCCTCAGATACTCAGTTAAGATTTGCTTGGCATGCAATAAATGTATGAACTCAATCTCTTCCTGGCCCATGGAGTCATTATTCATGTTGATGCTTCCATGTTTTGGTTGGTTCTGCAAGTGCAGTCTACAAGTGGCTCCTGGACAGGGACCTATCAGGGTATGCAGGGAGTGGCCTCCTTGGGAACTCAGGAGAATACAAAAAAAAGGAACTTTGCACAACCAATGTGCTGCAGAACAAGGTGAAGAGGAAAAAAGCACAGCAACCATCCCAGTAGCTTTCAGGAGAAAATGGGACAGGTACAAAGTGAAAGTAGTGGCCAAGAATATTATTTAAGACTCTTCAAGAAATTAGTAAGAAAAAGAGGATTATTTGTCACTAGCAGTCAGTTACAAGAATTGTTGGAATGTGTAGAAAAATCTTGCCCCTGGTTTCCAGAGAATAGGACAGAAGATTTGGTAAAATAGGAGACAGCAGGAAGATAGATAAGGGAGAGACTAATGGAGGAGGAACTCCAGTATTTCCCCATTTCTGCCTTTTTTCCCTATGGAATATTTTAAAGACACTTACATTAGAAATGAAAGTGCCAAAGGTGGCTTGAACAATTTAAAATAGCTGTCTCTAATAGAAACAGATAAAAAGAAAATTTCAAAGTAAGTCTTATCAGGCCTCCGTTACTTTTCTGGAGGACCAAATAAATGTCTGATTTTTGCAGAAGATCTTTAACAATTTCTATGAGTGCACTCTTCCTGTCATTTTCTGCATCTCTCTGCTTTGTTTATGTGTTTGTGAGTATGAGTGAGAGTAATTTGTCATTAAATAAGATTTAAAATGCAGCTATACTGCTGGACCTTCCTTGGAATGTTGTTATCTCTTTCACTCCCCCCTCCCTTCTTGCCTGCAAGAACACAAGTGGCAGGCTAGAATGGAGGGAGGAAAAAAGAGAAAAAAAATTATTTTATTATTATATGATAGTAATAGCAAGTGATAGAGTATGGAAGGAAGTATCAGGATAGAATTTGAAAAAATATTTTGGCATAAACTATTTGTATTGAAAAGTGTAAACAGAAGTTTTGAGATTTTTAAAAGTTTGAAAATCTCTTCCTCTTTATTCAACTCTGGCCAAGCTGAATGTCGAAAAAGAGGTAAGATAAAGGAATTTTTCCCCTCAGATAAAAGAGGCAAACAGACAAGCATTTAACCATTTGCTGCCTCACCTATTAGAGAAAAAAATTGTCTATTTGAATGCAACTAAAAGTCTATTAAACTCATTCTGGTGATTTTTGGGAATGTAAAAAAAGTGAATAGTGTCACTTGATGCTAAAGATAAATCAGAATTTGTTATACTGTTCAGCACTAAGAAAAATTGTGATATTGCTAAGATATGATAACAAACATTTAAAAGGTGAAGTCTTCAAACTCCTTAGTATGGGGGAAAAGGGGCTTGGCACCACTGGTTTATTCTAGAGTCCCATTCCCTCTTACTGGCAAGTTAATGTATCTCACTTTCTAAGAAATTTTTAAGGGATAAACATAGCACTGAAATTTACTGAAGTACAAGTTAAAATTAGCTGAAAACATTTTTCAAAAAGTTATCAAAAACCTCTGCACTTGATAAGCCCAATTTTCTATTAAAATTTTTTGAGAATGATGATTTAGAAATACAATTAATTTAGAAATACAATTAATGTGTTGTTGTGCTCTTCTTAAACTGTAGTAAAATTATATTACTGAAATAATTACTGAAAACTGAGGGATCATTGTAAGCCATAAATAGTGTTAGATAAGCACATTTTTAATCTGAATTTTCTTAAAACTAAAAGATAGAGGAAAAGTTTGTGTAAAAACAATAATGTCATTTACATCTTAATATATATATGGCATATAGGAAACCAGGCATTTACACCTTTACCTATACTTAAAGAGGAAGTTACAGCTAAAACAAATTGGCCATCAGAGTTGTTAATTAATTACTGTATATGGAAAGGAGGAGATTGGGTGAAAACTTTATTTTGGATTAATAATGCCCATCCAGACCATTCCTCCTGCATGTATGAGATTTGATGAAGCAGGGGCATCACCGTCAGCCCCTCCCTAAAGTTCTTCTCAGTTCTTCTTCTTTTGTAAAAATGCCAAGACCCCTGAAAACTATAGGCGATATAATTCAGCCTGGAAAAGGAATTTGTTTTAGTTATATAGTTCTTAAATAATGTACCTAATTAGATAAGAAGTTGCAAAAGATTAATACGGATTTCTAAAAATTGGCTTTTACACCAGGACAAGTTTATATTTGAGAATGAAAAATGTTAAAGAAACTCCCTTATGTATGGGGGACCTAGTAAATCTTTCTTGCTTATTACAGTTCCATGGTAATAAAAATAACACGTAACTGGATATCAGCTTTGAATTAGTGAAAAATTGCTACTTAAAAATGAAAAGCATTTAAGACTATATTTAATTCACATATTCTCATTTTTTCTTTCTATAGAAAAATGTCTATGATCAGAATAATTAGTCAGTAAAAGATAAGAACTCTTTTGTGTTAGTTTTATGGGAAATCTAATATTATTTTTCATCAAGAATTAGAACATGTACTTAAATTTATAAAAACTACTTAAGGCTTGCCTTAAGAAGATTCTAAAACTAATAGCTTTCATAGCAACTTCTTTTTAATGAATCTTGATTTTAAAAATTTTGTTTTTGCTTTAATATAAAACAGTTATCGTTTTTAAACTTTGCAATTAATTTTCTTCATAAAAGTTTAGTAATAATTCATGAATCTTTTTTAAATAAAGGGGATATTCTTTTAAATTTTCTTTTTAATCCCTCGTATGATGTTAGCAGGTCTAGTAAAACTTTCGTTTCCAAGTCTATTTTTAGCTAAGTTAAAGTGAAGTAGAACAGATTTTGCTGTTTTGATCTCTATTTATAGTCATTCCATGGCCTAAGCAAAATTATACAGTGTCTGAACTTATTATTGGCAAAGATTTAACTTATGAAGTATCTCCTTCTTCTAAAATGAATATAATTGGAGGATAAACAAGCTTTCTGAAATAATGATGTATGTCTACTATTCAGTTGTAAGGTTTTAGTCAGAAATTTCTTTTGTCTATCAGCTTCCTGGAAATGCAAGTTACTACATTAATTCTAATAATGATGAAACTATTTATGCTCACTCTACTTCTGCTCAAACTGCACCCCTTAATATTGTGTCAGATAGCAAATATTTAGTGTACATATGCCAACATATTGACACTTATAAGCTTAAACACACAAAGAATACAGTTGTTTTTAACTTCTTTTAAAAATTACAAACCTTCATGAGACGTCACATTTA
>CM053596.1:222108816-222121548 GCA_028646575.1 Pseudocheirus occidentalis | reverse complement strand
CCCATATGTTTATACTTTGTTGTGAACAATTCAATTTGAGCTAATTCATTCTTTTATAGATTGTGATCATTTCAGGAGAAAAAAAATTATGTGTGTGTGTGGTTCAGTCTGTATTGACAATGCACCATTCTTTTTTATCAATTTAGTTCTCTGAATCTTTTCTTATTTCTGTATCTCAGTAATTTGAAATATCTATGATTTCAATGACACACCAACTCCTTAGACCCAAATATTGTAATTCACTGAAGTTCCATTTGGTAAACTTTTGCTAAGGGCCTCATATTGGTCAGGTATTGTACTGGGCAATGAGTTACACAGACGAAAAATGAAATTGTTGCTCTTCTAAAGGGAAACAATGCATTCACCAATAAGCAAATAATAGACAGAGACTGAGAGTCAGACAGATACATACATATATACACACATATATGTATAAATACACACATATATACATACATATCTCTATACATAGAAATATAAAGATTACAATACATATTACATGTATTGTACAATATACATATTACATATTACAATATTTGAAGCTGTGTTTAAGTCCCTGACACATACTGGCTACATGTCCCTAAATAAGTTATTTAACATCTAAATGCTTTCTCCTCCCACTGAAAACAAAAACAGCAAATGAATAAATAACTCTGAAGCTAAAAACTGCAGAATAGTTGCTGATCTACTTTAGTAGAGTGAATTTCCTGAACAGGAGTTCCTGATACTGATGAAGTCACAGGTACAGACTCCACTTCCTCTTCTGGAAAAAAAATAAAAATAAGCAGAAAGCATTTTCAGTGGGCTGGGTACTAACAACAATTCAGTAAATTAGTAAAATATTTATAGGAGATTTCCCTTGATCTGGGACTTGAATGGAACCATGAGTTCCACAAGGTAGACATGAATAGGGAGAACATTGTATGCTTGAAGGACTAGCTTGGCAAAAGCAAGGATTAGTGAGATGGAGTCTTGCATATGGGGGGCACCAAGTAAACCAGTATGTAAGGAAGAGCACTGTATAAGCAGGATGGAGCTAGACCATGAAGATGTTTTAAATGCTCAAGAAAATGGCTTGCATTTTAACCCTCTGCACCTTAGTGGAAGGGCAGGGAGGTGATTAAGTGAAGAGAGCACTAGACCTGAAATCAGGAAGTTGTTCAGTCATTTTCAGTCATATCTGACTCTTTGTGACCGAATTTGGGGTTTTCTTGGCAAAGATATTATATTGGTCTACAGGATCACACAGCTAGAGGAGTCAGAAAGCTGAATTCAAATGTGGTCTCAGACACTTACTAGCTGTGTGACCCTGGACAAGTCTCAGTTTCCTCATCTGCGAAATGAGCTAGAGAAAGAAATGGCAAGTTACTCTAGTATCTTTGCCCAGAAAATGCCAAATGGTGTCATCAAGACTTGGATGTGACTAAAATGACTGAATAATAACAACAACAGTGAGTTGTTGTAAACATAAAAAAAATCCTTAGCCTGTGGCCAAACCAGTGATAAGCCTCTCTAAACATAACCCAAGCAGCAACTTGAGTGACAGATATGCATTTATACATAAAGCCTATTGAGTTAGTAGGGTCTGCCAAAGCTTGAGCAGACACTGAATTTCATTATATCTTTCTCAGGCTGCAGCCTTGTGAATGACAGTATATATCCTTTGACATATTAATTATGTGACACTGATCAAGCTATTTAACTCATTATAGTGTGAGCTCCTCAAGAGCATATTCTGTCTTTTCTCTTTCTATTTCCATGGCTTTAGTGCTTAACATATAGTAAGTTCTCAATAAATATTTATTGACTGACTACCCAAAGCTAGACAACTGCCCAAGATTATAAATTGCAGAGAAAGTACCAGTCTGCATTGGTAGACGTGGGAGGGGGGAGGTAATCTTCATTCCTGTGTTCTAGATATTAGAGAAATCCTAAGTCTCATCTCTATTCCTGTTCCTGTCCCTTTTCTTATTTCTGTCTCTATCACCTTTCAGACCAATATCCATACATATGTATGTATATAATACATAATATATTATATGTACATACACATACATACACATGTACATAAATAAACTCTTCAAACATGATTCTTATAAAAGTAGGAAATTTTGTTTTCCCTCTTTATGAACATTAGTATTTTCTGGGTTTTTTTGGTGGAGCCCAACTTTTTCTCCCAGTTGCTATAGTTAAGGAAGAAGCTACAGTAATTCTTGGAATAGTACAATGGATTGGGAGTCAAAGTCCCCAGGTTCAAATTCTCCCTTTGCTACCTACTATCTGTATAATCTTGACTAAGTCATTAAACATATCCAGGCCTTCCTTCTTAGGCTATAAACTAAGAGAGTTAAACTAAATGGTGTTTAAAGTCATTTCTAACTGTCAGTCTGTTTCTTATAATTGGTGTTTTCCCTGAGTTCTTGTCAATCTCTCAAAATCCTTCACTTTGCACTCACAATTTGATTATTTACTTCAAATTGTATTTTAAGACATTCCTCCATATCACTGCCTATCACCATAAGGGCCATCCACAAGCTTGGAGATTATAGTATGTACTTCTTCCACCATTCATGAAATAAGAGTGACCTTAGTATTTGTGATTCTCAGAAAAGCCTCTTCTTTTTATTTTGCAATTCCACAGCTACTTCTTGTCTATAATCTAGACCAAAATTAAGCTGTTTCTTCAATCCCCATCCCTTAACCACCTTTAGAATGATTATATCCTTACAGAATACTCCCAAGGATTCTTAGAAACACTACATTTCATATACATCTTCATTCATCTGCATGCCTATTTATTATTCTCAAGGAATTTCAGAACATCATTTAAGTATAACTTTCCCTTGCAGAAATATGTTGCCTGGTACACAGGCAAACCTCCCTACCCCCAACCCCCTTATTTTAAGTATTCAGTGATTCTTTGCTAATGTAGCTTTTGATCTTTCTCAGGATATGGTATTAAGACTCACAGATCTAACAACTTGGGTCCCTTCGATTTCCTTTTTTTTTTTTTGAGGGGGGAACGTGGGGCAGTTGCAGTTAAGTGACTTGCCCAAGGTCACACAGCTAGTAAATGTTATGTGTCTGGGTTTGTATTTGAACTCAGGATCTCCTGACTCCTGGGCCAGTGCTCTATTCACTGTGCCACCTAGCTGCCCCCTTGGGTTGCTTTTTTAATAAAAGTAAATAATATTTAACAACACTTCAACACTTCAGAAAATTATTCAAGTCTTCCTTTCTACCTCACTTTCTGTACTTAAACCTATCCTTGATTAAATCATAGACTTGGAAGAGACCTTGGAGGTCATCTTGCTTATTTCACAAAAGGAAAAAAACAATAATAAGGTGAATGGAACTTCATTGATTTGTCCAAGGTTAGACACTGTTTAGTAACATAGTTGGGACTAGAATCAGGGCTCTTGATAGTTGTTCCAATTAATATGCCAGAATACATGTTGGCTTTCCTATGTTGCCATATGCTTAAATACTCATCAGCTCCAGGGGCTTCTTCATAGTTCCAGAAACTTGTAGGGAGAAACCTACCATAACCAAACTGTTGACTGTGTAGTTACTATCAAGCAGCATGAATGCTAAGAAAAATCAAAGTTATCAGAAGTATATATTAAGATAGATAGAGTGGTATGGGCAACCAATATAGTAGAAATAGCAATGATTCTATAGTCAGAGGACTTGTGTTTAATTCCTTCTTCTGCAGATTAAAGCATAGCTAGATGATACAGTGACCTGGCATCACAAAGACCTGAGTTCAAATCCAGACTCTGACACTTAATAATTAAGTATACCTGGCCAAGTCACTTAACCTCATTTGCCTCAGTTTTCTCCTCTGTAAAATGAAGTGCAGATGGAAATGACAAGCCACTTCAGTATGTTTGATAATAAAACCTCAAAAGGGGTCATAAAGAGTTGAACACAACTGAAAAATAAATGTATAACAAATCTGAAGACTAAAAATTCAATGATATTAGGCCGGTTACTTAAATTCCCTAGCACTACAGCATAAGAAGGTTAATCTAGGTGGTGTCTGGGACCTATTTGTGATCTTCAATCCATATACAAAAGCAACATGAGACTGGGAAAGAGCTCGGGACTGGGAGCCTGGGATCCTTGGTTAGAGTCTCAGATATGCCACTTACTAGACAGATACAAGATAACTAGCATTTAAGCATTTATACAGCACTTTAAGATTTATGAATCACTTTATAATATTGCCCTCATTGTATCCTTATCCCCTGTGAGGTAGGAACTAATAATATCCCTATTCTACAAAAGAGAAAAGCAAGGCAGACAGAGATTATGTGACTCCTCCAAGGCCAAGATGAGTATTTGAGGAGGCATTCACACTCAAGTCCTTTTAAGTTCAGCACGTCAACAATTATGCCACAACATCCAGTGTAAACTTGAATAAATCCTTGTCTTATCTTTGGACCACAACTACTTTTGGCTGACAAATGAAGAGAACAAACGAGCTAAAGTTCATTCCAATGTGCAGACTTCACATGAATTCTCTGTCTTTTCAGCTTATAGGCTGAGTTGTTTCCTGTTTTCTCTAACAGGAGGAGTACAAATCATCCCACACACTGATGTATGCGATCATACTCCTTCCTCTAAACACATGGTAACATATAGGAGACCAGCCACAGGTTATAGGTCACACTGACTCCCAGGTCAGAGTTAATTTCTACTATTTCTTTATGTGAGTATGTTATCATTTCTTTGTCTCCCTGCATATACCTTCCCCATCCAACACAGACGCTTTTTAATTTCTCTGGTTCATAGTTCTAATTAAAGCAGGAGCTGCTTTTATGCCAGCAACTGTGATACATATTTTTAGATTTACACATAATGAAAATAATTATGGGGGGAAAATTCCTCAGGCAAAGACCGCAGCAAAATGTTCCATCTTTAAATGCACATATTGTTAATAGCTTCACTGACTCATTAACATTTTAAATATCTTCAATATTTTTAAACTACATATGTAGGTATGGAGGTCTATATTAAAGTTTATTATCATTAAGTATAATAGTAACAACAATATTAATAATACCTATCATGCATATATAGCTCTTCATAAAATAAGTATTATATTTATTAATAAACCATGTATCAGTTCAAAATGAAGTTCACTGGACTTGGGTCTCAAATGTACCTTTTCTCACTCTAAACATTTGGCAGGAGCCAATATTATGCAGTAGTTATTTATTCACCACACACACACACACACACACACACACACACACTAAAAGCAAAAAATAAATGCCCAAACAACCATAATTAGCCTTATTAAAATTTAATGATAAAATCTGCAATGTATAATATCCTTAGAATTGCCACCTGGGTAAAGATAAAGTCATTATTTTAAAGCTTTAAAATAATTTAAAAATCACTAACACATAAAGAAAATGATTTACTGTGTAATTAAATGTATTTTTAATGGAAATCATCTTCTTCCCCTCCTCCCCCATTTACCCTTCCTACTGCCTTATTTCCATTAGAAAAATTATCCGTCAATTCACTCAAATCCTTAACCTTGAAGTCATCCTTGACACTTGCCTCTCCTTCATTCCTTAAATTCAATTAGTTGTTAAATCATGTATATTCTCCTTCCACAGCATCTCTTTTTCTCTGCGGAGAGTACTTTGTAAAAATGTTGAGTACATAGCCATATCCTAGATGAGACTCTCATTGCCTCTCACCAGGACCATTAAATATTTCCTGTGCTACTCTTTTTGTTGCAGCCTCTCCCTTTTTTAATTCGTCCATCAACTTCTCATGTCAATGTCACTCACCTGCTGAAAAATCTTCAGTGATGCCCTGATTCCTCTTCGATCACATTCCTTAATCTGATTGCAAATGCCTCCTATTTGAACTCCAACATACCTCTTCATGAATTGTCCCTTTCTTTCTACTTACACAGCCACCACCCTAGGTCAGGTCTTGTTACTTCTTGGCTGGACAGTACTGAAATAGCTTCCTAATTGGTTTCCCAGTTCCAAGTTTCTAATCCAATTTTCTTCCACACAGTGATCTTTTTTACTAAAGAACAAATCCAATCATATTACTCCCCCTTCTCAATAAATCCCAGTGTGTGTGTATTTATATTTATATATGTGTGTGTGCATATATGTATGTATGTATACACACATATATACTTCTCACTGCTATTTAAAGACTTTCACAAACTGACCACAATCTACCTTTCTAGAATTATTTTATCCCACTGCCTGTCGTAAGCACTACAATTCATGAAAGCTGCTTTTTTTTTTGCTGTTCCTCATACACGGCACATTTCTGTGTTACTGTACTGATTCTCCCCAATGCCTTTAAACATTCTTTTTCTTGTTAATCATTTCCAATTTCCTTTAAAATTTGAATTTTCAATGTCAATTTCTACATGCAGCCTTTTTAGAACCTCATAGCAGTTAGTGCCCCACCCCCAGATGCATACAAAATAACATCTACCTACTTTGCAACTATTTTGTATACATGATATATGCACTTGTCTTCCCTGACTAGATTGCAAGTTCCATGAAGTCACAGAATTTTCACTTTTGTCCTTAGCACAGTGCCTAACACATAGATTTTGCTTAATATTTTACATAGAGGAAAACTAAAGCATATGTGATATTAAAAGTCCACAATCCAATGAATAGAAGAGACAAGACTTAAACCATACAATAAGGTCCTAGAATTTAGAGTTAATATAAACCACAATGATTATCTATTACATTTCTCTTCTTTTGTTGTTGAGTTGTTTCCAGTCATGTTTGATTCTGTGTCACCATTTGGTGTTTTCTTGGCAAAGTTACTGCAGTTATTTGCCATTTCCTTCTCAAGTGCATTTTACAAATGAGGAACTGAGGTGAACAGGGTTAAGTGACTTGCCTGAGGTCTTACAACTATTACACATGTGAGGCAGGATTTGAACTCATGAAGATGAGTGTTTTTTTAATCCAGGCCCAACAATCTAACCACAGCACCACCTGGCTGCCCCCTCTATCTATAGGTGAGAAAACTGAACTCTAGAAAAGATTATTTATTTAACCAAAGTCATATAGACAATAAGTAGCAGAACTTGTATTTGAACCCAGGTAATCTGATTCCAACCTAGTGCTCTAGGCTGCCTTTTACTTATCTGGGTTTCATTTTCCTCATGTATAAGATGATAAGACTGAAGGTCTCAAAACTCTCTTCAGTTATAATAATCTTTTATCTATGATCTTAACATACACTTCCAATAATATCATTCTGCAGACTCGCAAATATAAGAAATACTTTTAAAAACTAAACCACGAGTGAATATTTTTCATTAGTTATTAATTTTATTACATATTACAGTTATTATTAATTATATTTTAAAACTTATATCCAGGAATCTTTTTCATGGTTAGACTCTGCTGGACACAGGAAGAAATAGAGTCAGAAAGTAATCTGACTCCTCTATAACGTGTTTGGGTGTCAAAACACACTGGAAGACGAACAAAGCCTTTCAATGACCCCTTTGCCCCCATTCCAATCAAGGAAGAGCCTATAAGTATCTAAGCTTCTTTCTATGTTTGTCATCTAGGATCCCAGGACTTTATAAGAGCCAGTGTAAAATAAGGCAGAATGCATACAGTCTTTCTCCTAGGATGAGATTTAAACTTTGATGTTTGTCTGTTCCCTAACTCTAGCGTTCATGCTTTTCCAGATTCAGGAGCTTGTCTGTCATGATTTGTGACACATGTCCAATTCATTCTGGTTGACTAGATAGCTGCTCTTGACTTATCCTATCTGACTAGGCTTAGTACATGTTAACTGGGGAGCTGAAAGAGGTCCAGTGGCTAAATGCAGAGGACCACATTTTTTGTTTGTTTTCTATTGCTACTTTACTGTCTAAAATATAAAACATCCCCCACTGTATTACATTTGGAAATATCTTCTGGCATTTTTCCCCTTTGTAGCTGAGCCTCATGAACTGCAGTTTCCACAGGTTCACCAAGGTAGACCTGTTCTGTTACCCAGTCATTAATTTATCTGTCCTTTACTTGCTATTAATCCAATCATCATTCACTAGTAGCTGTTTCCCTGAAAGGAAACTTACTTTCTTCAGATCTCCAAAACCATTAATGCAGCTCTCACTGCCCTTGGGCAAGTTGTTGATATAATCCGAATCTTCCCCATCAGTAAGAGGAAGATAATAATATATCTTACAGTTAAATGGTAGGGATGGTATAAGGTTTAATTGACACTAATGCATTTTAGAATAATGAAATGCTATGGAAATGCAGAGGAACAGGCTAATACTTCAGGTCAACTGTTGATAAAACCCTGTCCTAGGTGCTGAAAGTTTTATTTAATGCATTTATGTTTTGGAAGAACTCAATAAATCCCACGGAATGAAAGTGACCATAGACAGTAACAGCAGCAATAGTGATGATGATGAGAAGAAGAAATAGCACTTATGTAGTGTTTTAAGGTTTCTGAGAGAAGGAAGACCTTGGACTTGTGCATTGTGGAGAATAAAATATATTTTTATGAATGTGGACGATGACTTTGAAATAAAGAATGCTATAATTGTGAAGACTCCAAAATGTTAATACTACATTTGCAGGTTAAGAAACCTCAATTCCTTTCATAAATTTAACCTATTTGATTTCATCTAAGCCAAAGGTGTCCTAAGCACTGTTACTACTGCAGTAGTCAAATGTAAGTTGTCTCATCACTTTATTTATCTAGGGAGAACATTCAAATGTATTTTCTCAAGGTTTAAATATATAGTGCCACTGAAAAATTAAGGAAATCAACCTTACGTGGCAAATATGATAAGGATAATTCTATAAAACTCCCACCCAAAGGGAATATCAGGTATGACAAGGGCATTTTAGTAATAGTTCAGAGACTTCAGAGTCCTGTCTCCTCTTTGCCTTTTTTTAACTATCTTCTCCTTATTTTCCCTTTCTATATCTTTATATTTATTTTACATTTTATCTCTACTTCTCTCCCTCCCTCTCTTTCCCCTTCTTCGACTTTTCCCCTTGTCTCCCACATTACTACTTCTACTTAACTGCTGCTGCTGTTTCTTTTGTTATTGTTGATGTTGTTAGTATTACTAGTGCTGCTGCTGCTACTGTTAGTACCACATATTTGCTACTCAGTCCCACTACAATGATGATGATGACATCATTTCCTCTAGCCATTTGCTTACAAAACAATTGCTTCAGAATAAAAATTGAGAAGTATCATCTACCTTTTATATATGAGTTAACTGGTGCCCCCAAAGATGAAAGGACTTGCTCAGAATCACCCATCTACTAAGTTTTATTGGAGCTAGATCTCAGTCAGACTTTTTTTTCTATCCCACACCCAGTCATCCTTTCATTTTACCAAATAACTGCACAAATATCTATAATGTGAAACTATAATCTCTTTTAACTAGTTCTTATGTTTTTAAACCATGTCAAGTTCCTGCATCTAAATTTAAAACTCACATTTAACCCGACAGATATTTCATTAAAGAGGAGCTAAATTAGATTGATATTTTATTTTACATTAATTAAGTTGTTTTGAAATTAGAAGTCCAGCATTGTGGAGGCATATATGATTTTATTGTACTGGGACTCTTCTACCCAATCCATCACTTAGCACACAGAAGATGCTTAATTCATACCTATTTAATTGATTAGCAGAGAAACCCAAGGGAACTGCTTGAATTACATAAACATTAAAAGGCTCAGGCAAGTTCACATATTTAGTTTGTTTCAAAGGTAGCATTCAAATTCAAAATCTTCCTGATTCCAAACCCAGCATCCTACTGATGCTTTCATATTGCCTATAATTCATGGATCAATAAAATATAAGATTCCCTAGCCAACTCTCGTTGTTGTTGTTGCGGTTATTGGTGGTGGTGATAGTGGTGTGTGTGTGTGTGTGTGTGTTTTACACAATCATAGTTGTATGAGTATGGGAAGAGTTATCAAATATGGAGAGTGAAAAGTGAAAACTCCCATGTCCTCATGATTATATAGGTGATCTGTGCCAGAACTGGGTTTCCAGATTGAGTTCAATGTTCTTTTGTTTCATTGTGATATTTCCATAATATTGAAAGTGGATACCAGGATAATGACAGTGTTAAATGCTACATTTGTGACAACATGACTGGATAAGTATGTGATTCGATTTGACAATGGGCTGTGTTATAATGATATTCTGCATTCTAAAGGTATAAGAAATATTGATTTTAATCATTGACTCATTAGATATTTTGTTTTAACTCTAGAGTAAAACATAAGTAACAAGGACAAAAAGTTTTTAGGAATAAGAGTAGACAGTTTCATCCTTTTTGGAAAATAAATCAAAATTTGCACAATAATAACCTAGCTGTTATTTGTATATTATCTCAAGAAATACTTAGGAAGACATAAATACTCAGACATTTTTTCCATCTTTTTTAAAATTTTGTTTTCTAAAATTGTATGCTTCAAAAGAAATGCTTTCTGGTGTACATTATTTAGATAATCTGTTAAATATGAATGAAAATGATGGAACCTTACCTGTTATATTGCAGTAAACAAAGAGCGGCTCAAGGGGCCCACTGCCATCTGAATCAATGTGGAAGAAACCAGATGTGTTTCCCTTGTGCCGGTAGGCTTCACATGATTGCTCATAGATTGCTAAAAGGGAAACAGAGGAAGTGGGAGAGTTTTGTTTGTATCTTTTGTTGTTTAGTGTACATTGACTGCAGAATGGTCAGTCACTTTCTATGACATGAATAACTTTATCTGCATTTAACCTTCAACAATTTAACACAATAATCTTACTCTATCAGTCCAAATCCCAAACTAACTTGGGGGGGGGGGTGTAAAACAATTAATGAAATAGTATTCCTGGTCATACTGTTCAAACAAGGTAAAAACATGACAGTATACATGAAGAGTGTCTGCTCTTATGTAAAAATAACTCTTCAGCTCTGGTATAATGGTAGTATCAATAAAATGTATCGATAAGATGACAAGAAACTTTAAGTTGCAAATAGGCAACTACCCTTAAGCACCAGGGACCACCATGACTAAAATTAGAACAAGTAAAGGGGTAATCTAAGTGATACTTATAATAATAACTAGTTTGCAGGAAAGTGAACTCATAGCCTTGACCTCTTTATATCAATTAATAAATATTTTCTGAGCATAAACTCCATGATTAGAATGATGCCAGACAATGAGAAACATAAGAAAAAAGTATAAAATATGGTCCATCAAGAAATTTCACTTATGTCTATAGCTAGGAAGGCAAAATTGTCAAATATAAAGTAGAATTGTTTTTGTTTGTTAAAGAAATATCAAGCTTAGCAAGGGCTAGAGTAGTTAGGTGTGGTTTCACAGGTGAGATGAGATTGGAAGTAGAAGACAATGCTCCAGTCAAAATGATTTAATCGCTTCAAAGAAAAATCATTATAAGCCTGTGATACATATGAGGTATACTTCAAACAAATATTTTCTTAGCATAAGTATGTCGTTAGGGATGGGGAACCTGTGACCTCAAGGCCAAGTCCTCAAGTGCAGCCCTTTGACTGAATCCAAATTTCACATGACAAATCACCTTAATAAAAGGATTGGTTCAGTAAAACTTGGACTCAGACAAAAGGCTGCAATCAAGGAGCTAGAAGGCCACATGTGACCTTGAGGCCACAAGTTCCCCACCCCTGGTCTTTAGCATAGCCGTCTTCCATCTGTGTGACTTCCTCATGCTATATTTTATGCCTAGAATATATTTTCTCTATCTTTTTATCTACAGGACTTCTGTATGTACTTTAAGGTCCAAACCAAATGTTACCTTCTCTCTAAATCCTTTGCAAGGAATGATTTTCTCATTTTGACCTGCTTTTTTGTTGTTGCTTTCTATCTCTGTATTGTAAAAGGGTCTATGATATCTATCTGGGTACCTGCCTTTTGTCCAAACTAGACTGTGAATAACAGGAATGATAGGACCCTATGGCATCTGAGAAATTCTGCCCTCCATAATACTGAAAATTGTAACAAACATATATAGTTTGTCAAGTTTTGCAAAGCACTTGTACATATAACATCCTACTTGATCCTAACAACAGACCTATGAGGTAGTTATTATTGTTATTATTATTATTATTATTATTATTTACCTTTTACAGATGAAGAAACTAAATATGGGAGAGGTTGAGAGACTTTCCTATGTCACAATACTTGTGAGTATCAATTATCTAAATACAAAAGAAGATAATTGTGTATTGAATTGAGCTAACAAACATTAAAGATAGACATTGCATGTTTGTCATTATTTACACTTCCTTATGATGTTTCAACAGTAATATATTGAATGGATATTTATTAAATCAAGTATACAACATGGTTTATTGGAGGAAAAACCACTGAATTGGAATCTTGGGATGTGAGTTTGAATTTGGCTCTTTCGCTTTCTACCTATATGACATTAGTCACCTCGACTCTCACAGCCAAAATTTCTTCATCTGTAGGGGGCTGGAAAATACATGAAAAGTCATCTAGTCCAGCTCCCTACAGATGAAGAAATTTTGGCTGTGAGAGTCAAGGTGACTAATGTCATATAGGTAGAAAGCGAAAGAGCCATTAAAATGCTTAATGGCTATGTATACATGAAATATAAATCAAGATTTTTCTTTGACTTCTGGGATAACCAAAACACCTCTGATTAAAGTGAGGGGAAGATCGGAAGAAAACA
>CM053596.1:222090067-222108316 GCA_028646575.1 Pseudocheirus occidentalis | reverse complement strand
TGGTGGATCCAGCAGTTCCCTTACCCCACTGCTTCTTTGCCCTGGCGGCAGAATGGCCGAACTACTTTACCCCCCAAATTAATTTTCAAAGTTTCACTTTTACTAACCGTATCTGAAGATTTAAAGATCCCTTTAGGCCGATGCTTTAGATTTTCTTTGAGGTTGACTCAAGCTGTGGCTTGGGAGGCTCCGCTGCTCCTCGTGGCCGCCCTGAGGTCTTGCCTGACCACCGCTGCCGTTTTGGGCTGGCCGGGTCTCTGCTCCACTGCTGTGCCCTCTCTCTGGTCCTGCTCCTCATGCCTTGGCAGATGTGGAGGTGCCAGAGGCTGTAGAAGCTCTGCAGGCTGGCTGCGGGGCTGGGCTCAGCTCCTTCCCACTGCCCCAGGCCTGGCCGCAGTCTCGGCTTCGAGCTGTTCCAGCCTCTGATCTGGCAGCCACGATGAGCCCCTGCTGCCGAGCTGCCTTCAGTGAGAGCTGTGTTCTCTGTATTTTTGTGTGAGTCTGAGAGTCCTAGACTTTCCTAGACTTTGTCTGGGCTCATATTTTATGGGTGTTTAGGGTGGCGGTGTGGGAGCTGTGGGACCTTGCTGCTTCTACCAATACCTCCATATTCTTAAAACAGATACCTCCAACATAGATCTCCTGTGTACATATTTTGTATGCTTTTCCCATATTTATTTTCTTTAATGCTATTTTTGCTTGGTCATGCAGGACATTGGGGATTGTGATGTAAGAGTCCCAAGTTCAGGAGTTCCACCTAAACTTATATCAAAAGAATTGAATTTGTTATAAGAAGGTGTCACCAGACCTTTTCCATTTTATCTGTTTCCTTACTTCCATTTTCACTCCTAGAAATGATTAAGCATAATATCTCCTTGCTAAATATTGTGGATAAATAAACAAAAATCAAGGCTTAGATTTCAGTTCAAGTTATCTTCACTTACATGATATAGATTTTGGATTCAGAGGAAACAAGTTCAAAGGCTACCTCTCTAACATGAGTTTTGTAACACTCACCTCTATGCCTCAGTTTATTTATCTTCAATATGAAGTGTTTATTATCAATAATCTATAATGCCTCTTCCAGTCCTAAGCACTAAATGAAAAAGGTTGTGCAGTCCCTTAAGTCCTGATCAGGTATATTGAAAGCTCATGAATTTTGGCACAAAGAGGCCTGAATAACAGAGTGTGCAAAACCATTCCTCAAGCGGAAGATAAATTTCAACCATAGATTCTACATATGGTGATTCAATAGAATCATTTTGACATAGGAGGTAGCACCCGTATTACTATGAGCTGTAGATAATTTTTAGGCAACCATTTGAAAGCAAATATGAGCATCAACATTGGTGTACTTCAGCCTCCACCAATATGGTGCTTCCAAAACTAGTAAGTTGCATTGCTTTCAATACCCATATGCCTGCTGCCCGTATACAAGAGCAAATGGAAATTAACCATCTGGTTTATCTCTCATTTGGTATCCTTTATAGGATTTGCTTTACAAAAATCGATGTGCCATAAAAAATGTCTTATTTTCTGCAGTACCCACTTTATTGGCAAGGCCATCATCTAGGAATGGTCATGTTAAAAATAAGTATGTCCCTCAGGGATGGAGGTGTTAGAAATGTAACAGTAAACGTTCAATTTAGTTGTGAAAAATTGTAGAACGTCCCCATTATAATAGAGACATCAAAGGCTGAAGATAATTTTGGGATGTTCCATTTATAAAGCACTTTACGGTTTTCAAAGCACTTTCTTCCCAACTAAGTTGTGAGGTAGGCAGTATAAGTACGATCCCTCTTTATAGGCAGGGAAACTGAGACTCAGAAAACATAAAGGACTTAACCATAGCCATATATCTATTAAGGGTCAGAGCAAAGATCTGATCCTAGAGAATCTAAATCTACATCTGGCAATATTCCCACAGTATAAAGGATATAAACTTTTTCTGTTAAAATGAAAAATAGTGTTCTCTCTCACTTGCCTCATTTCTCCTTTTTCTAGCTCAAATTATCAGTCCTCTCTCTCCATTCTTTTCTCATATCTCTTTCTCTGTCTGTCTCCTTTCCTTCTTTTGTCTCTGCCTATATCTCCCTTTCAGTCACTCTGTGTCTCTCTATGTCTCTCTCTTCCTTTGTCTCTATCTCTACCTCTTTATCCCTCTGTCTCTGCCTGTATCTCTCTCTCTCTCTCTCTCTCTCTCTCTCTCTCTCTCTCTCTCTCTCTCTCTCACTCTCCACCTACTTTTTTTGCTGAGACCTCAGAAATGTAAGACAAAGCTAAGCAGCTCTAACCTATCCTCTTCCAGGTTTATTAAGAACCTTCTGGAGCCTAACAGAAGTTTTAAGGAATTTGGCATGGCTAGGGTTGCAACTGTGTGATCATGATAGGTGTTAAAAAGATAAACGAAAAGCTGTGTCTCTGTTTAGCTCCATTCTTATACATACTCAGCATGGATTATAAACTCTATTGGCATTCTACAATTAGACTTTTCTTAGTCCTGAATCAGCAAGAAATGAGTTTGATAATCTTTCAGGAGTTTCATAAGTAGAAAGGACATGGAAAATCTTCCATTACTAATGGTATGTCCTTGCACAGGTGTGTAAATCTTGCAAACCTCAATTTCCTCATCTGTAAAACACAGATAATAATACTTGCACTTTTTAATCTGCAGTATTGTGGTAAGGACCTGTATATATATATATATATATATATATATATATATATATATGTATGTATGTATGTATGTCTCTAAGTAGTAAATAAATGTGTTATTATTAATTATAATTAGTATAAGCAGGACTTCCCAATGGAACTATGTAACTCCCTATTTAAGTATAACTAAGCCAGATCTCCTAGGTCATTTTACAAGACATTGTCCACATCAGCAGCTAGTGATCCCCTCCTTACATTAAAAATATATAATTACCTGTATATTTCCCATACACATAATTATATATGTTCTCTCCTTGACAGAATGTAAGTGCTTAGAATCCTTTATTTCTTTCAAATCTATATTCAGGCACCAGTTTTTACATGAAGCCTTACCTCATCCTTGACCTGGCAATGTTCTCTCCTCCCTACCCTTCATATCCTCCCCCCCCCAAAAAAAACATTCATCTTGTATGTATTTTGTACATTCTCATTTACATACATGTTATATTTCTGATAGAATGCTAGGAGGGCAGGAGCAGTTTATTTTTTTGTCTTTGAACAGATGCTGTCCTCAGAGGACAGCATCGGTCTCATAATAATGACTTAATAAATGCTTGCTGATTGACTAACTATGTACAATTGTCTTATTTCTCCTGCCAGATTGGAAATTACTTGAGAGTAAAGACTGGATCACATATATGCTCTCTATATCTTGCTCTCATCAGAGGTCGAAACACAGGTTGGTATATAGTGGGTAGTAAAGCAACATAATAATTTATTCCATTATAACATCATATTCCAATGCCTTGCTTTGGCACAGGAATGTGGGTGGATTCTTAAAGGCAGACGACAAGTTCTGATATATCTTACTAAATCACAAAAGCTTGGTTTAGACTCAGAGGGGAATTCCCTTCTGAAGAGAGGTCAAGGAATATTCATGAAGGCAATCAGTAGGACAGGCACCAGGTAATGCATATATTATTACTGTTCCTTTTGGTAACACAATGTCTGAAGACTACCTAGTGGAATTTGAGCAGTTTGGAATGAAGGTTAGCATCTGCATGGATAGAGAGAGTACTCACATCAATGAAATCAAGGATTATTAATCATCCAGCCTAAGTGGTATAGTGGATGAAGTTATGGATCAGCAAGACCCGAGTTCTGATTCTGCCTCAGATACTTACTACTAGTAGTTGAGTCACCCTGGGAAAATCACTTATCCACCTCACTTTCCTCATCTCTAAAATTAAGCTAACAATAGCTCTTTCCTCACAGGTTTGTTGGAAGGATCCAATGATATAATGAATGTAAAAAAATTTACAAACTCTAAATCTGTATGTATATGCTAGCTATTAATCATTATTTGAGACACTATTATTAATGAAGATGATGATGATTGATTGATTATCCTGATACAGGCAAATAAAACCCCTTGCTTCCCTTCAGGAAAAAAAAACACAAAGAATGGACTGAAGAATGTTGTTTCTGATAATCATCTCATTGCAATCATGGACAAGCTGAGAACTCAATAAAGAACCACTGAAGTCATTCATTTACACATGACTAAAAAAAATTGAAAGTAGCTTCTTGATACATAATTCATCCCTCATAGATGTGCTCTTGTCTCTTTATGTTGATCCATAAATGCATGAACGCTTAATTTAAGCTGATGTCACTTCCCCAAACTCTTGCAGAGCCCTCCCAAGCCTGCTGCTGCAGTTAAGGAGGTCAAGTGGCATCGACAGGGGAGGCCTGCACATGATGACATATTTATGGTTCAGACATAATTACCATTGTATACCCAAATTAATATTAAATTTATAAAATCTATGTTCTCCAAAGAACCTATTTATTATTTAAAAGAACCCCGAGGTTCTCTCTTGCAAGAATAGCCACCATGGCAGGGCAGAGGCATGACAGGAGCTGAAAGCAGACAAATTGCCTAGCAAGGTTTAATTCTGTATGCATTTATATAGAAGTAATTTAGAACATGGAGATCAGAACACTCCAGCTGTTCTCTTCAAATCACATTGTCCCTTGTATACAATTCTAAGACATTTGGAAACAATTCTCTTCCACCTGGGAAAACACACACACACACACAAACACACACACACTGCAAACTAAAACTTTTGAGAACTGTATACTTTCATTTTACATTCAATTCTTTCTTGATTCCATAGGAGTAATTGCTTTTTGTTTTCTCTCCTGAAACTACCAAACAGAGTAATTTAACTAAATCAATTGCATATAGCTATAGAAATTTATAGCTAAAAGAGACCTTAAAAGAAATTGAATTGATGTCTTGTATTTCACATATAAGGAAACTAAACCCAAAAGAGAGGTATGAATTGCTGAAAGTCACACATCATTGGTGACAAATCTTGGACTTGAATTCAGACCAAGTAATACTCAGTGTACTTATCTTTACAACACAAAAGTGACTCTTGTCCACTCAGGCTTTAACATCTATTTCTTGGTTTCCTTAATATGAGGGCTTTTCATATTTCAGTTCAGAGATTCTTATACTGCCATGATGAGAAAAAAAATAATGAGGCCATATTAAAAGATAGAGAAACTGAGTCCAAAAGGAATTCTCTAAAGGTACTCACATCAGAAGGAGAGGCTAGAATAGAAAGAGTAATGAAAACCACATTTCCTACCAAAGAACCTAGCTCATCTCTAAAAAGATATCATTATCATTGTTAGCACTTTTATAAGTTCTTTTTGTTTATAACCTATCTCTTTGACAGTCTTATTACACCTATTGACAGAGAGGAAAACTGGGGCATAGAAAAGAAAAGATTGTTGTGCCAAATAATATCACAAAATACAATTTCAAAGCGGTTTGTGGTCAGAGTTCACTAAGTACCATCATTCATTTAAAGAAAATAAATAGGGGATGTTTAATAAAATTCTGTACCCAATACCTTCACTTTTTATCACTCATAATTTTATTTGCTGAGTGTGTGAAGGAAGAACAATAGAAAACTTGTCTTTCAAGACACTAGAAAAAAATTTTCACCTAATACAAAAATACCAGATCAGATAAGGGGGAAGAAAGTGATTTTTTTCCTTTTTCTGAGCATTGATGTTCTGTTACCCTGAGCATTGATTATTGCTAAAGGAAAAAGTTAGATGCTGAGAAAATTCAGCCTGATAAAAGACCACCGAGCCTCTTCCTTCAGGAAATGCACCTTTAGCTACTTTTAGTTAAGCTACCAAATGTGTTTTCCATTTTTGGTTAAAATATTAAAGGAGTGGTTAAGGTAACAGTTTTGGCAGGTTATTTTAATTGGATACACTCGTTAGGTGACTTGAAATGGTAGAAAACTTCATCAATTTGGTTCTATTACAATTACTTTTCTTTAAGCAACATGTGTTATTGCTTAGAAGAACACCTTTAGATTACTTATGTTTCTTTAATTTAGATTTTCTACTCCTGACAAAGTTGAAGCTTTATAAAAGTGTTATTAAGTGCTCAGAGGAAATATTTAATTTTTCCTTCCCCACTTGTATATTTTTTAATATCCAAGAAAACTAAAAAGCTACCATTGGAGTCTTTAAATTAACAGGGATTGTCTAGTAAATCTGTCTTTTAATGATTCAGTAAGGAGTTAGTAAATACTCACAGATTTAATAGCGGTTAATGCTGTGCTATGCATCCTGGAGTACAAAGAAGCAATATAGATACAGTCCTCGCCCCTAATGTCTTACAGTGTTGTTGTAAGGATAAGCCTTCCACACAAGACAGATTTAGAAAATAAAATATTCCTAATAACAAGCACTATATTTGCTCAAAGAAGGGAAAGTTCTGTGTGTACTAGAAGAGTCTAAAAAAGTTCCACAAAGGAGGGAAAGACAGCTCTAAGGATGAATAGTTGAAGAAACTGGGGAAGGTATTTTATATGATTCAATAAAAAAAATGGATAAATATATGAACTTGGGATATAAAAGCTGTGAAGAGAGTATTCTGACTGGAGGATACATATTGAGAAATATTGTGAAATAAGGTTGGAAAGATGAAGATTAGAGGTAGATTAGATACAGCCTTGATATTAGACAGGTAATATTTAAATTCATGGAGGAAGTTACAAAAACAAATTCAGGGATATGAGTGACAGAATGTAAAGTTCTAGGAACAATGAATTGTCAAGGTGTGTTGGAATGTAAAGGAAATGAAAGGATATGATCTGAAATAAGACAGGAAAATCAAGTTGGAACCAAAGCATGGTGAATATTGCAGACTAAGAGATTATTATTTTTTCTAGAGGCAATTGGGCACTTAAAGAGTTTTTTTTAATTTAGTATTTTATTTTTTCCACTTACCTGTAAAAATAATAGTTAACATTTGTTTTTAAAATTTTGAGTTCCAAATTTTCTCCTTCCCCAATCCTCTTTATTGAGAAAGCAAGCAATTCAATATAGGTAATATGTGTGTAGTCATGCAAAACATTTCCATAATAATCATAGTAAATAAATGATAATAATAAAACACAGACCAAAAAGAAACCCTCAAAAAATAAATTTTTAAAAAGAATGCTTCAATTTGTATTCAAAAACCATTAATTATGTTTCTGGAGATGGGTAGCATTTTTCATCATAAGTCCTTCAAGGTTTTCTTGGATCATTGCATTGCTGAGACTAAGTCATTCACAGCCAATCATCTCATAATATTGCTGTTACTTTGTACATAGTACGTTCCACTTTGTTTATGTATGTTCTTCCCGATTTTTATGAGAGCAATCCTGTTCATCATTTCTTATAACACAATAGTTATAGCACATATTGCTAACTACAATTTGCTCAGCCATTCCCCAATTGATGGACATCCCCTCAATTTTTAATTCTTTGTCATCAGAAAAAAAACTGCTATAAATATTTTTTGTACATATAGCTCCTTTTCATTTTTTAAAAAAATCATTTTTGGGATGCAAATCCAGTAGTGGTATTGCTAGGTCAATTTATAGCACTTTGGACATAGTTCCAAATTGCTGTAAGAATGGTTGAATCAGGGGTGGAGTCAAGATGGTGGCATAGAAGCAGGAAAACTCCACAGCTCCCCAAATAACCACTTCAAATACCTATAAAAAAAGACTCTAGACAAATTTTAGAGCTCCAGAACCGATAAAAGTACAGAGAAACAAAGCTCCCACTGAAGGCAGCCTGTCAGGTGGGACAGGAAGGACTCATCACAGCCAACTGAGAGCCAAAACCTGCCCAGTCTGAAATTGCAGCTTGGCCCTGAGGTGGCCAAGACAAGCCAAGGCTGGAGCTTTCAGGACACTGGATCACATGCAGTTGTGGCAGTTTCCAGAATTACCAATTGATAAGAAACGAGGACAGAGTGAAAGATCAGTGTGACTCAGCTAAATTTGAGGAAGGAAATTGATTCCAGCTATCTGCCCCCAGGGCAAGAAAACAGCATAAGCAGTGGCCTTGAAGCCACTTCTATGTGGCTGCTTTAGAGCTCTTGGCCTGTAGATTGCAGGGGGGCCAAGTCATTATACAGAGGCTAAGTGCTTTTGTCTTAAGCTGCCTGGATCGGGATTGTGGTCTTGAATGGCAGTCCTGAGGTATATGAACAGTGAGGCAAAGCTGGTGGGGGCTGCAGAGACAGCCTCCTAATAGCTCTAGTAGCTGTGAAAACCCCAGCAATTTGAGACAAAGCTCTCCCTTCCGAAAGCAGAGTTCCACAGAACTAAGAAGTCAAGTAACTGACTGGCAAAATGAGCAGGCCAAAGAAGAAAAGTAATCACAGCAATCCAACTTTAGATACCTTTTTTGAGGACAAAAAGGATCAAAGCATGGAATGGGAGGAAGACAACACAGTCAGAACTCCTTCACTAAAAGCTTCCAAGAAAAATGCAGACTGGTTACAAGCAATAGAGGAGCTTAAAAATAATTTTGAAAATAAGAGAAGTAGAGGCAAAATTGGAGAGAGAAATGTGAATGATGCAACAACCTGACTGAAGAAATTAACACCTTAAAAAAATAGATTAAATCAAATGGCAAAAGAGGCCCAAAAAGCCAATGAGAAGAATGCCTTAAAAAATCTAATTTGCCAGATGGAAAAAGAATCTCAAAAGCTCACTGAGGAGAGTAATTTCTTCGGAATTAGAGTCGAGCAAATGGAAGCAAATGACTTTATGAGAAATCAAGATAATATCAAACAGATCAAAACAAATGACAAAAAATAGAAAGCAATGTGAAATATCTCCTTGAAAAAACCACTGACTTGAAAAATAGATCCAGGGGAGGCAATGTAAAAATTATTTGACTATCTGAAAGCCATGAACAGAAAAAGAACCTAGAAATCATCCTCCAAGAAATTCTCAAGGAAAATTGCCCAGATATTTTAGAACCAGAGGGCAAAATGGAACTTGAAAGAATTCACTACTGACCCCTTGAAAAAGATTCCAAAAAGGAAACTCATGGGAATGTCATAGCCAGCTGAGGGGAGTATAAATGCATCTATATATGCATACATACACATATGTCTATATAGGAGGGTATATATGTGTATGAATACATATGTGATTGTGAGTATATATGTGCACATAGACAGAGGTCATAGGATCAATTGAATAGGAAG
Source organism: Pseudocheirus occidentalis (assembly GCA_028646575.1). NCBI lineage: Eukaryota > Metazoa > Chordata > Mammalia > Diprotodontia > Pseudocheiridae > Pseudocheirus > Pseudocheirus occidentalis. The sequence goes on along the minus strand of CM053596.1, from coordinate 222,099,066 downwards.
GGATGATATTTTAAAAGGTGAAATTGAGAGGTGGGAGAAGAATAGAAGGAGTGGAGACAGGGAGAGATAGAATGGGGTTAATCCTCTCATATAAAAGAGGCAAGGAATAACTGTTACAATGGAGGGGAAGAAGGGAAAGGCAAAAGGGAATGAGTCAACCTTACTCTCATTGAATTTGGTTTAGGGAAGGAATGATATACACTCTACATTGGGTATATTTCTCTACAGGAGAGTAGGGTGGATGGGGATGACAGAGGGGATGATGAAGGAGAGGGCAGGTTGTGGGGGGAGGGTTGTTAGAAGCACTCACTTCTGTAAAGGGACAGGGACAAAGTAGAGAATAGAACAAGTAGGGGATGGAATAGGAAGGAGGGAAATATAGTCAGTTTTTCACAATATTTCCATTGTGGAGATGTTCTATATAACTACACATGTACAAGGGAGGTAGGGAAAGAATCTAGAATTTAAAGTTCCAAAATCAAATGTTAATATATTATTATTATTATTATTATTATTATTTACATCTAACTGGGAATTAAGATATACAGACACTGAGGTAAGTAGATCCATCATGCCCTATCAGAAAGTCAGAGGGGTGATGGAGAAGGATATAGGAGAGAGAAGATTGGGGGAGGGGGTAAACATGGGATTGCTGTTTTGGAGTGCTGGGTACGGGAAAGGTGGGGAGAAAATTTGTAACTCAAAATCTCATGGAAACAAATGATGTAAAGTAATTGTTTGGTTGAGTCAGGTCTGAACTTCCCCAACAGTGCATTAATGTCTTATTTTTTTTGCACATCCCCTCCACCATTTGTCGTTTTCCCTTTCTGTCTTGTTAAATAATCTAACAGGTATATGGTAGCAACTCATAATTATTTTAATTTGCATTTCTCCAATAAATAGTGAATAAGAGCATTTTTTCCATATGGTTATAGAGATCTTTGATTATTTCATCTGAAAACTGTTCATATCTTTTGATTATTTATCAATTGGGGAATGACTTATTTTTTTGACTCAGTTCTCTATGTGTTTGAGAAATATGCTTCAATTTTTCTTCACAGTTACTATTGCTAACCACATTTCTCTCCATCCTTTCCCTCAATTATTCCATTCTCTCTTCTTTCACCCTGCCCGTCCTCAAAAGTATTTTGTTCCCAACTACACCCTCCCCTAATCTTTTCTATTTTCTATTATGCCACTCTCATTTCTTCTCTGATTTTCTGATCCCCTTCTTGTCTCCTACTTTCCATAGAGTAAGACAGATTTCCATATTGAATTGAGTGTGTGTAATGGTACTTAATTTGAATTTGAAGATCCCTTTTTGTATTTTCAAGTAAGAAGCTACTTAGCACCTGTGTTACAAGTTAAGCAAAGGTAGAAAGTACTTAGCACTTAGTAATTTATCAAGCTTCTGTTGGGGAAACAGAACATGTGAACTCCTGTCTCCTGTTACTGATGTAACAGGAAGGGGTTGGCTGAAACAGGAAGCTAATGCTATGTGTATATAAGAAAAAGCCCCAGGAAGGAATAGTCAGTATTTATTGGGAACTTGTGGTGGAGGAGATTCTTCTGGAGAGAAGCTCAGGACACTGAAGGGGAGCCCAGGAGGCCAGGAGCCCAAGAGCCCAGGAATCTAGGAGCCCCCCCCCCAGCTGTATAAGGTGATTCCTGATTTTTTTGAACAAGCTGTGTGAGACTGAGGAAGCATGACCAGGATGCTAAGACTTTGTGGCTTGGTTGAGTCTTGAATTCCCAGAAAGAGAAATTGTTAAGGATTTGAGATGTACTGGACCCTGTGAACTTCAGTGTGGAGCAGGACTTACATGAAAATCTGGACAAGGACCTAGAAGCTGTCTGCTTTTGAACCTGGGTGACAGTTTGGTGAATCCTGGTAGGATGTGGGACCATGGAAAGGGATCCAGGAAATCTGAGAAACCACCCTGTGTCAAGCTGAAAGAAGACTTTACTTGGATACTGTATACTGACTGAGGAATTGTAAATTTGCTAGTAACCTAGGGGATGAGGGTCTGTATTTTCTAATGATTGTACTTACTGATTAATGATACTTAGTGATTGATTTCTGAATAAGTGACTGATTGAGTTAACTTAGTTGCCCCATGAGTGGAAGATTTTGACTATTGTACTTTGAGATGATTGAATGCCTGAGTAAGAAGGCAAACCTCCTTAGGGATACCAGATGGTTGTTCTTTGTTCAAAACTTTGTAGCTGCTATGGTGGAAACTATGTGGGCATTTTAATGATAAGCTTTTATAAATACTCAATTGTGATTTTCTTTGATAAGTTGTAATATTGTGAATGCTATACCTTGCTTTTCTGTGGATCTTTTGCTTTGATTTTTTATGGAATAACTACAGTGTTCACTATACTGTGTAATCAGAACCTTAACAGCTGTTCACAGCAGCATTCTTCTGGAAAGCTGTTTGTGTGTGGTATTGTAATGCACATGCTATTCCTTCTTTCAGTCAGTTCTTATTAAAGTTCACTCACTCCCTTGCATTGTAAAAGCTTTTTCTAATCTCTATTATGTGAGATAATTTACCTTTTTCTGATTCTTCCCTCCCTTTTCTTCCAGTACATTCCTCTCTCACACTTTAATTTTATCTTTTTAAAAACATCATCCCTTTATATTCAATTCACATCTATGCCCTCTGTCTATATATAATATATATATATATATATATATTTATACATTCTAACTGCCCTAATAATGAGAAAGATCCTATGAGTTACAATTACCATCTACCCTTCTAGTAATGTAAAAAATATGTAAACATAAGCTTTATAAGTATCTTTTTATTTCCCTTTCCTGTTTACCTTTCTAAACTTCTCTTGAGCCTTGTGTTTGAAAGTCAAATTTTCTATTCATTTCTGATCTTTTCATCAAGAATGCCTGAAAGTCCTCTATGTCATTGAATATCCTTTTTTCCCTTATGAATTACACTCAGTTTTGCTGGGTAGGTGATTCTTGGTTGTAATCTTAGCTCCTTTGTCCTCTGGAATATAGAATTCAAAGCTTTCCCACCCTTTAATGCAGGAGCTGCTAAATGTTAGTTTGTCCTGACTATGGCTCCATGACTCTTAATTGTTTCTTCCTGGATCCTTGTGATATTGCCTGCTTGACCTGAGAGCTCTGTAATTTGAGTGCAATATTCTTTGGTATTTTCATTTTGTGATCTCTTTCAGGAGGTGATCAGTGGTTTCTTTCTATTTCTATTTTACACTCTGTAGAATATCAGGGCAGTTTTCCTTTCTAATTCCTTGGAAAATGATATCTAAACTTTTTTCCATCATGGCTTTCAGATAGTCCATAAGTTTTAAAATTATATCTTCTGGATCTATTTTCCATGTCATTTGCTTTTCCAAGGAGATATTTCACAATCTCACCTATTTTCCCAATTTTTTTATTTTATTTTTTCTTGCTTTCTCACAAAATAATTAGCTTCAATCTGCTCAATTCTAATTTTTTAAGGAATTATTTTTTTCAATGAGCTTTTGTACCTCCTTTTCCATTTGGCTATTTCTACTTTTTAAGTAGTATTTTTTTCTTTTAGTGAATGCTTCTGCCTATTTTTCCATTTGGGTAATCTTGATTTTTCAGGCATTCTTTACCTCATCAGTGTTTTGGACTTCTTTCACCATTTATATGGCCTTGTTTTTCATAATTTTCTTTCATCGCTTTCATTTCTCTACCCAGTTGTTCCTCTACTTCTCTTATTTAATTTTGAAAACCCTTTTTTAGCTCTCTTGTGGCTTAAGGCCAATTTATATTTTTCGTGGAGGTTTTGGATTTTGAAGCTTTGACTTTCCTATCTTCCTCTGTGTGAGTTTTGGTCTTTCTCATCACCATAGTAATTTTCTATGTTCAGAACTTTTTGTCTATTTTTCTCCTCATTTTCTATTCTATTTCTTGACTTTTAACTTTGTATTAGGGTGCTTCTCTGCTTCCAGGATGGAGGGGCACTGTCTTAAGCTTCAGTGGTTTTGTGCAGCTGTTTTCAGAGATATTTCTGGGTACCTATAAGTTTTCAATTCTTTCAAAGTCATTTGTTATAAGGAGATGTGTGTTTACTACTCTTGTGATCTATGCTCTGGTCTGTGAGTGGCCAACAGAACTCTTCTCTGCCCTGGAATTGTAATGAGGGTCCTGGCTGCACTGTGACCACAAATTCTGCTATGCTAGTGCTGCTCCTCACTATACTGTTACCCAGAATTGTAACCCAGATCCAAGTACGAGCAAAGCAACAGAGTCCTGCTTCAGTGGTAGCAAAGAGACTCCAGAAATAAAGTGGTAGCCATGTGAAAAACAACACAGAGCAAACCTGTTATTGCATTCAGGAGTTGATTGATAGACTCTTTCTTGGTTAAAGGATCTAGTAAGTCTAGCAATAATTTTATTATCACAGTGGAAAAATATTACAGGTCAATTCATTTCATCTCTCCATTCACACATACAACTATTCATTCAGTCATTCACCTCTACTTCTTTATCACTCACCATGTAGCCACAACTCTGCTAAATATATTGTAGTAGGCATAAAGAATTATAAGTTATTTTCACTGGTCTCTAGCACCTTCTAGTCTAGTTGAGGAAAGAAAAAATAGGAACATATGGATTCAAATAATCAGAGCCATATAGCAATCCAAAAGCTAAGATGTATAAAATTTTAAAAGGCAGTGCAAGATTTGATGCCATATGCATGATAGAGTCTCTCTCTCTCTCTCTCTCTCTCTCTCTCTCTCTCTCTCTCTCTATATATATATATATATATATATATATATATATACATACATATACACACATACATATATAAGTACACACACAGAGTTAGATATAGATATGTATGCATTATGTGTGTATATTGCATGTATACACATATATACACACATTGCATATATATATGCACATTTTAAAATTTATGATTACTATTTATCTTCCTTCTATTTTCCTACTATTTATTCTAATCTCTCTCCTTTCAACCTGTCTTCAAAAATGTTTTACTTCTGACTACTTACTCCTCCAATCCATCCCACCATATATTAGACACCCCCTCCTCTTATCCCCATTCCCTCCTACTTCCCTGTAGAGTAAGATTGATTTCTCTAACCAACTGATTGTGTATGTTATATCTCTCTTGAGTCAATTTTGATGAGAGTGAGATTCAAACATTGTCTGCCACACCTTCATATACCCCTCAACTTTAAAACTTCTTTTGCAACTCTTTTATGAGATAATTTACCTTATTTTATCTCTCCCTTGTCTTTTCTCCAGTGTATCACACTTTTTCACTCCTCAATTTTCTTTTTACGTATGATCTGATTGTAGTCATTCCTCTTTCTCACCCTTAATTTTATTTTTTAGATATCATTCCATCATAAAGCACTCATACACATATCTTCTGTCTATGTGTATTTCTTCTAACTACCCTAAAAGTGATAAAGTTCATAGGAGTTACAAGTAAGATCTTTCTATATAGGAATGCAAATAGTTTAACTTTATTGAAACACTTACAATTTCTAATCTTCGTTTACTTTTCTATGCTTCTCTTGAGTCTTGAATTTGAAAGCCAAATTTTCCATTCATCTCTGGTGAAAAGTCCTTTAATTCATTAAATACACATTTATTCAGTTTTGTTGGATAGGTGATTCTTGGTTTGTAATCCTAGTTCCTTTGCCCTTTGGGCTATCCTATTCTGCATCTTCTAATATTTTAAAGTAGAATCCACAAAGGCTCATGTTATCTTGACTGTGGCTTTATATTTTAATTGCTTCTTTTTATTTGCTTGCAACATTATTTTCCCTTCTGAACCTGGTTGCTCAGTAATTTAGGGAAACTATTCCTTCAAGTTTTCATTTCAGTATCACTTTCAGGATGTGATTGATGGACTGTTTCAATTTGTATTTTACTCTCTTGTCCTAAAATATGAGATTAGCTTTTCTTGAAAACTTTTTCAAATGTGATTTTGAGGCTATTTTTTTGATCATGGCTTTCAGGCATTTCATGAATTCTTAAATTATCTGGGATCTATTTTCCAAGTCATTTGTTTTTCCAATGATATATTGCACATTATTTTCTATTTATTTATTTTAACTGTTACTTAATATCTCATGGAATCACTAACTTACATTTGCTGGATTCTAATTTTTAAGGAATTGTTTTCTTCAGGCAGCTTTTGTACCTCCTTTTCTTTTTGGCCAAATCTTATTTTTAAATAATTGTCTTCAGTGAATTTCTTTTTGCCTCTTTTAACATTTGGCCTATTCTGTTTTGAAGGTATTACTTTCTACAGTATTTTTTGTGTGTCACCATTACCAAGCTTTTGACTCTTTTCAAAAACGATTTTCTAACATTCCTTCAATTTCCTTTCCATTTTTCCCTTTAGTTCTATTATTTGATTTTTAAAATACTTTTTGAGTCCTTCCAGGAATTCTTTTGGGGCCTGCAAAAAATTCACATTTTTCCTTTTAGGCTTTCCATATAACTATTTTGATTTTGTTATCTTCTGAGATTGTGTTTTGCTCTTCCTTGTCAACAGAGTAACTTTGTATGATCAGGTTCTTTCTTGGTTGTTTGCTCATTTTACCAGCTTATTTCTTAACTTTTCACTTTATGTTAAAGTTGGACTTTGTCCAGTAGCAGGAGCACTATTCCAAGCTTTAGTTTGTTTGTTTGTTTGTTTGTTTTTCCATGCTACTGTTTTAAAGGGTAATTCTGGTAGCCTAGAAATTTTCAATTATTCCAAGATGGTATGGTTTAGAAAAATTGCTTACTCTTCTCCTGACCTGGTCTCTGGGCTATGAGAAGCCATAAACACTATTTTCCACCCTGAAACTGTGGGCAGGATTCTCACGCACCATTGGCAGCACATTCTAGTGTAATAGAGTTTCTCCTCACTCTCAGATTATGACAGTCTTGTACCCAGTAGTAGCAATAGGTCCACTTCAATCTCTTTCTGAGCCATTGTCCACCCCCACCCATGCTTTCATTCTATAGGCTAAGAGTTTTGAAACCACTACTGCTGATTCAGTTGTGCCTCTCCCCCAGTCCTGATACTGGCTTGCAGGGTACTAGTCTTCATGAATAAGTTCAATTCTCACCTCTGTAAGAAAAATTTTTCTTGCCTACCTTCTAGGTTGTCTTGGGATGGAAAATTGTTTCACCCTATCCTTGTATTGGTTTTCCACTCCAGAATACATCTTGAGACATTATTTTAAAGTTCTTTGGAAGGGAATGGAGGCAATCTCAGGTGAGTCCCCACCTTTACTCTGCCATTTTGGCTCTGCCCACGTGATATCTGATGAAGTTTCTAAATTTGAAGTATGGCTGCTTTGACTCTTTCTCTGAAGCCAAGTGATGAAAAACACCTCTTTAAGTTAGATAGATCTTAAAGTGGAATTCAGATGAGTGCTTTTGGAGGAGATATGGGACTCTTGGGTGGTGCAGTCAGGAAGGTCTGAGTTTAAATCTGGCATCAGACAATTACAAGCTGTGCAGCCATGACCAAGTCACTTAATCTCTGTTTACCTAAATTTCCTTATGTACCAAATGCAGATAATAATATCACCTCCCTTTCATGGTTGTTGTGAGAATCAAACAAGGTAAAAATTGTAAACAATTTAACACAGTCCTTGGCACATAGCAAATACTATAGAAATGCTGATTATTAATGATTGTGTTGTAGAGTGATTCCTCCTTAGATATGAATTGGAATTGCAGACCTTTGTATTCTCCTCAATTCTACATTTTAACAATACCCAAACTAAACCAGGCAGTGTAAGACTATCATGGTTAGGGAATACAGACATAATTTATATGTCTATTAGGAGTCTAATTATCACACACTTTAAGTCAGCTGAGGCAGGACATTTAGATTTTTGATTCCTTAGTTGCCTTATCTATAACTTGGTAATAATAATGATGGATTGGCATTTATATGGTACTTTTCTCCTCAAAAACTCAAAGAAATAAATTCTCTTTATCTCCTGTACAGTGTTTCTAAGGCACTTAGAACACCCTCAAAAATGGTGCTCTATAAATACAAACTCCATATCTTAATCTATTTTTAAGATCCTGAAGTAATTCAGTTGCTGTGACTGATGTTTGCAAGATTCTCAGCCTCACTTTTTTTTTCCTGTGCAATCATTCCCTTAATTAAATGTGAAATGATATTTAAAGTCCTTGTCCTTTGAGATTGTCATTCTAGTACTGGACATGGAAAGATTAACAAATGAATTTATTTCAAGTATTCTTTGTTTCCACGGCACATTTTTAAAAATAAAAGTTATACAGAAAAGTATGCCTTTGAGTGAATTCAAAGGAATTCTGAATTATGTCTAATTCCAGCAGTAAATCATCAATCTTAGTCAGTTATCAAATTTTTAATGAGTATGTGGCTTTATGATAGCCACTGTCAGGGATGCAAAATAAGAATAAAAGATAATCTCTGTCTACGAAGAATCCACAATCTATCGGAAGGGGAAAAACTGGTATGTATGAAACACTTAAAAGAATAAGGGGTCACTATCATATATATCCATGTGGTCTAAACTTTTAGAATTCAGATTAGGGAGAAATCGATGTAGAGCTTGAATGACTAAGGAAAATTTCACAGAAGTAGTGAAATTGAACTGAGTAAGATGTGACTAAGCAGAAAGAAAAAAAAAATACCATTGCAAATTAGAGTACCGGAAGCAGCAAGGAGATATATGTGTTGCAATTATTCAGTAAATCTTGCTAGGTACAGGAAACTGGATGAATGGAGAGATGAATGAATGAATTAAAATGCATTTATTAAGGGCTTACTATATGCCATGTGCTGTGATGAACTCTGAGATATGCGTAGAATAAGCAAAACAGATCTGTTCTCAAAGAGTCCATATTCTTATTGGGGAAATGATATATAACAACAACTACAACAGACAGAAGGAAGGAAGGAAGGAAGGAAGGAAGGAAGGAAGGAAGGAAGGAAGGAAGGAAGGAA
>CM053596.1:222072482-222089567 GCA_028646575.1 Pseudocheirus occidentalis | reverse complement strand
CATCTCCTCTCTTTATCTTGTCATCTGGGCGTTGACCATCATACTTATGACCATAACATAATTAAAATTATTATTTTGTATGCTATCTACCACTACACAAAGATTTGATGGAGTCTGAATGCAAATCAGAGCATACTACCATCACTTTCTTTATCTTTTTCATGCATTTTCCCACTTTGGTCTGATTCTTCTTTCACAACATGACCAATATGGAAATGTAGTTTACATGATTGTACATATACAGTCTATTTATTCTTAGCTTTTTAGGGAAGAGGGAATGGAATGCAGGAGATATAAAATTTGGAATTTAAACTGTAAAAGTTGTCTTTACATATAATTGAAAAAATACAATATTTTTTGGAAAATAATGTATTCTGATTCTTGGAAGGTCTAAATTGATGTCTGACCACTTTTTGATAAGTTAAAGGCATCATTCAATGCTTAATGGAGATAATCCTCTGAAGCAAATCACTGAGTATGAAAATTCTTTTCCTATTATGTATTTGACATATCCTCAGTAGAATTGTTCAGAGAGGCTGCATTTTCATTCATTAAAAGAGTTATTCATTCACCTGGAGTATTTGGTAGTGCAGAACCATCTAGCAAATGTATCTAACAAAACAAAGATGTAAACATAAGATGTTATTTGAATGAATTTGCATCTGAAGTTGTGGTTGGGGATGTTTTCAAAACAGCCAGATTGTTTGTAGTGTAACAGACAAAGAAGAAATCTGCTCTCTGCAGCAATCCACATCATTTTTTTTTCTCTGTGGGGTTTTGGGCTGTATATTTAAATACAGTGTGAACATAGAGCAAGCAGTAGTAATACCTTTGCATTTATAGAGTATTTTTGTATTTGGAAAGCAATCTAAACCACTGATGAATATGGATGTTACTAAGGAGGTATATGAGCACCAATGGACAAATAGAATAAATGAAACACTTAGTAATTATTTATTCCCAGTTAGAAAGGCTGAATAACTTGATAAAAGAAAAAAAGAAGAGCCATAGAATTTCTGAGTCTTTTGCTAAATCCTTTGCAATTATATTTCTTTATTATGCAGCCTTGTTTCATTTAATATTTCTTTTCCTGTTTGTTTTTCCTGATAGAGTATACTAGAAAATGAGTCCATTCTTCTCATCCACACTTCCCAGGATAATTTGCAATTAAACATTCTCCCAGAGAGTTCAGTTCTAAAAGGATCTTTTAAAAAGAGACAGTAATAAAATTCATTCCAAATTCTTCTGGCCAGGGAATCACAGTTGAATTTTCTTAGACCAAAGAAGGTATTTCCTTTGAAGAGAAAATAATAGAATATGTGAAATAGATGATACTACAATGCCAGCATTTAGACTCAAGACACTTCAAGGAAATTGGACTAAGTCTCTGAATATGCCAGTAGATAAAGAGAACTTGGGATGAAGTGAATTCAGATAAATACATTAAATCTATTGTGCCTTAACAAAACCATTTCAGTTCAGACATGTCACTCTTTGGGACCTCATTTAAGGTTTCTTAGCAAACATACTGTAGCGGTTTGCCATTTTCTTTTCTAGTTGATTTTACAGGGGAGAAACTCAGGCAAATAAGTTTAAGTGACTGGCCCAGGGTCACACCAGCTAGTTAGTGTCTGGCGCCAGATTCGAATTCATAAAGATGAGTCTTCCTAATTCCAAGACTAGTAATCTGACCACTGCCATAGAAGCTATGCCTCGTTGTGCCTTGCTAGAACTTAAATGAGATATGCAGAATAATTACAGTAATTGTTGAAAGTAATAGACCCATTTCTTTGAAATACTTAAAGAAAGGCTTTATGGACTGTCATCAGTTAAGGGAGTCTAGGTTTCAAGGCAGAGGCAATCAAACAATATTACTAGTGCCACAGCTGTTCTGAAAACTAAATAATTTATAATCCCAAACAAATAGAGTGCTTAGTTTCTGAGTGGGCAATTAGCAGTCACCTTATAAACTCTAAAGAAGGAAGGAAAAAAAGAAGAAGCAGATTAGAATGAGAGAGGTGAGCAGAGACCCTTGAGTATGTAGCTTTTCATGTGAGTAGAGAGTCCACATTAGTTTTAGAGGAGAATCCTCTCAAGTTCTGATGAATCATTATACCAAACTCTCAATATTTTAATGCATAGAGCTCTGAGATCCATGGCATCTCATACAGTATGAGATGTGTTTTGTTTCACAGGAAACTTCAGTGTCATACTCAATTGAGTCTGGTTGGTGTCTTACCTCTAAAATCACAGGCCAGTAGGTATGTTCGAATCAGTTAGAAATATAAAAGTTCCTAGCCTGAAATGTTCTAAGTATAGAATAATTCTGGAAATGAAAGATGTCAGAAGAGAGATGAGGGAAACAGGACATAGTAACATGGCTAAAGAAGAGGCAGTCCATTGGAGTGGGACACTCACACTAAACTAGTTAATTGTTTATGCATTTATTTCTTTATTAAGTTAACACACACACTCACTCATATCCATGCATACATATACATTAAATGCTGAAAAACAGAAATTGATAAATTCTTTTGGCCTTGTCATTTATATATAATCTCTGCCTTCTTATTTCCACTGACATCTCTCTGACCCTAAAACTACCTACTTAACACCCACTCATCCAAGCCAAGCTTAGTCTACTTTGAATGATTATTATGATTCCTGTCCATGGTACATAAATAACCCTATGCTAAGCTCATGTCTTTCTTACTCTTGGTCTTCCTATGACTAATACTCCCTGGTCAGAGTTCCCACCTTGTCACTGAATTATCTTTATTATTGGCTTTCTGCCTATCTTGCTTTCAAAAATTATTCCAAGGTACTAAGTTTCATGGCCCTTCTCAATGTCTTAATGGTGTGGACCCCCAACACCTGGTATGAAGTTTCCTAGATATTAATTGATTAATAACTTTCACTTTTATTAATTGCATGCTATTGGAATCTCCCCAATAAATATTTATTTTAAGGAATAAATTCACATCTGTTGTTTTCCATGCCTCTCTCAGCACAGCTCTAGCCATTTCAATCATATATTTAGCAAAACAATTCAAATCATGCACAGGAATTTGCCAATGGTTTCCTCATTCTCTATGCTTTTATACTTTTTACTGATTTATTCATTTGTTATTTACCTCGTAGAGACTCAAAAATACTTATATCCCTGGCTAGGCTCTTAATCCTCAGAGAAGCAGTCTTTTGTTCCTCTAACTCCTGAATCAATGATTGCCCACATATGATGCATTTGACTGCTGTTTAAGCCCCTAACATGACAATATGTAGGATTATCAGATAATGAAATTGTGGAAGTGCCTTTGACGTAAATACATCCTGATTAGTTGTGTCACCTTAAAAAATAGTCACTTTATAAGACACTCTATTTTCCCAGAAATGTCTCTATTACACAGAGAACTTGTGAAAATCTACTTTGGGAATCTCCTGCATAGCCAGTTCATGAGTTGAACAAAGAAAATCAGTCTTTTCACTTTGTAGTTACACTCAACTTATTTTATTTTTTAAAGTGTTACACTGCGTATTTCCCAGTATTTGGAGTTAAATGGCTTTTGTCTATTTCCAAAAATAAATCCAATCCTGAATAATAAATATTTATTGCTATTTGAAGTTGGTTGGAAGTATGTGACATAACCTTGGAATGCAATTTCAAGAAATGATTTAACAGAAATGTTGTGAGCAATATTGGAATAAGGATACAATTTGTAAAGGGGACTACTTTGAAGGAGATAAGCACTTTTGAATATAGGAGTTCTTGTATTTTTTTAAGTCAATTCCAGATAGCTAAAAAATGTTATCTCTTTTTCCATTTGTAGTTCAAAATAAATGGTATTTCCTTAGCAATCATTTCATATTATAATTTTTTCTATTCTACTAAAGTCTATGCCCGATATTTAATTGCAGAATGAAGGTAATTTGGAGTACTTTAAGGGTATTCTAGTGGAGGTTAAGCACTGAAACATAATACAAATTGGAAAGTAAACAAGTATACATTCAATGAGCAATTGCCATAAATTTTACATGTTGTTTTTTTATGCACTGCAGCTCAGAAAGACCACCTATTAAATGTCTCAATTTTGTAATCTATTTAGGAAGGGAGTGTACCCATAACCAATGAAATCACAATTCTTTGAAATAGTAGAGCATAAAGATGTACATATAAAAATGTCATTTTCAATTAGTTCATAGATATGTGTGCCTCATAGCCCAAACTAGTGAAGACTGTTTAATCTTGAAGACTGCAAACTCTCTTTAGAGTTCAAGGACTGGAGTTCAAATCCAGTCTCTACTTTATCTTTGTGATCTTGGCTAACTCACCTCATCTATAGTCTTTGTGTCCTTTTTCCTCTCCATGGAATGAAAACTCATTAAGTGTGAGGACTGTTTCTTTTTATTTATGTATTTCCAGTGCCTAACCTGGTGCCTGAAAAAAAAATCTGTGTCACTAATAAATGCCTGCTGATTGTTGATTAGTGAATGTATAAGTAAATAAAGGAATTCAACTGCAGAATCTCTGGAGTCCCTGTTGGTTCTTTTCTTCTTTAATGTTACCTTAGAATATATCACAGGTTGCTTGTGGATAAGGGCCATGTCTTACAATGAACATCCAACAGAGAATTTTATATGCTGTTTTGTATAGAATTAATAGATAGGTAGATAGACAGATAGATATACAGATATTCAGTGATAAATATTTTAGCCAGTAAGGACATTCAAATCACAGGATGCTGACTTCTGGCCACTGGTTGTAGTCATACTCTGGATTGTGTACTCAGAGTTGATGGAAAGGAGAGAATGGAATAACTTAACAAATTTACATTTTAGTCTTATAAAGAGGCAGTTATTTAGAATAGCCTCAAACATTTAGATGATCACACTTTTGAAAATAATTCACCTGAAGTGCAATATAATTTAATTGAAATTCAACATATCTAGGACTCACATTCTAGTTCTAGTTCTGTTAGTAATTCATGTTGTCTGAGAAAATCATTTAATGACTGTGTCTCAGTAACTCCATCTTTAAAATGAAGGGGTGAAAATAAGCTCTCTTTAATTTTCCTTCAAAACTCCAATACTTTATGGCTCAATTAAAAACAATATTTCCATTGATTCAGTAGATATATTGATTTATAGCACTTGACACAGTGCCTGACACATAGCAGGTACTTAATAAATGACTATTGATATTTTGATTTCCCTCCCAGAGAACATGCATTCCTGGAAGGCAGGGACGGTTATATTTTTCTCCCTTCTTTCCCTTGTTCCAAGCTTGACAAAAAAAAGGGATCTGCCTAGCCACCATTTGCATTTTCCAGTTATGTGAGTATTCCAATGACCCATTCTAGAGAGTAGGCCACTTGCCCAAGGACATTAGTGACCAGATATTTTTGCTCCTCTCTTCTCCCCACTCCCATGACATTATACAGCACTAATCACTGAGTAGCAAGAGCTGCTTACTCAGTAGAATTTAGGGAGAAAATTTCCATTCCTGCTTTTTTTCCTTTTCTGAATGTCTGATTTAGGACTCTGAAAGCTCATTTTGGACCCTTGGATATGTCATGCATGAGAAAAGGGGCTCTTTCCCTTCTCCTTCATCAAGTATGGTGGTTTTTCACACATGAAAGGAAGTGTGCTCAACAAGGCCTTAGAAAGGAGCCCAAGGTTCTGACCTGCCTCTTCTACTTTGTGTGTATTTCTCTGCTTACAGGTGACTGAACAGTGATCCTGAGAGTAGAATCTTTTAGCCTGGTGGGGAGTTCCAGAATTCCTCAATCAGTGCTGCCCTGTTTCCTGCAGCTGCTACAATGCTCCTTGGAAAAGAATGCTCTCACCAAGAGGAGAGCCCAAATGATATCCAGGGTTTACCAGAAGATAGGGAACTCAAAGGACCTATTCATATGGTACTCTTAGAGCCAAGATGAAGTATCTTCTGGAAACACTTCAGTCAGGAGCACCAACTTCCCAGAAAAAAAATCTTGTTTTGATGTTTTAAGTATCAAGCTCCTTAGGTATCATAGTGAAAGTTAAGGCTTCCTACTTCTTGTTTTACATCTGTCAGTGTGTACTTAAGAATCTTATGAATTTAATCATTTCTTTTGTAGTAGAACAAATAAATAGCTCTCCCTTAATCTATTTACATTGTATTTTGAGTCATTATCTAAGAGAAATAACCCCTTTGGGGAAAATTTCAGATTTAATTGTCTCAGACTTTATAATATAACTCACCCTACCCCTACCTTTCCAGGAATACAGAAACTATGTCCAACATTGTTCATGACATTTCTGTAAAATCATTCTTTCTGCTTGCATAAAGGCACAGAGACAAGATAAAAACCTCAAACTGCATAGAGAGGCAATGATCTACAGAGACTGAAACTAGTGCAAACCATCCCAAAACCAGGATTCCTTGGTAGGAGAGGAAGACCCAGACCTTGCAGACATTTGTACCAGCATGTCATATCCCACATAACAGGTTGTTTGTGTTTGGTTGTTTCAGTTTTATCTGACTCTTTGTGACCCCTTTGGTGATCTCTTTGGCAGAGATACTGGAATGGCTTGCCATTTCCCTCTCTAGCTCATGTTACAGATGATGAAACTGAGGCAAACAGGGTTAAGTGACTTCTCCAGGATCACATAGCTGGTAAGTTTCAGAGGATAGTTTTGAACTCAGGAAGATAAGTCTTCCTGACTCCTGGTCAAGCACTCTGTCCACTATGATACCTAGTTCCCCCCTCCCAACTTTTACAATTTAGTTTTAGTATATATTTGTTGGATTTGAATTGTTTCCATTCTAGTTGTGTGCTGGGGCCAGGATCAAACTGGCTCTGTTGGGGCATTTGTTGAATTTTCAGTGTGAACATTGTCACTTTGAAAATGGGCAAAAGTGGAAAGGAAGGTGGGATCTGATCCAGGAGGAGTCTGAGAGGGCAGAAGACCAAGACCATCTGAAGGAGACATGGTAGCTAAACTGTTTGAAGCTGCTGGCAAGTTTGGCCTGGGCTTATCTGTTGTAGTAGTTATCAACTCTGCTTTATATAATGTGGATGCTGGCTAAGAGCTGTCATCTTTGATAGGTTCCCTAGAGTCCAGGATTTTGTTGTAGGGGAAGGGACTCATTTTCTCATCCCATGGATACAGAAACTAGTTATTTTTGACTGCCATGGAATGTTCCAGTAATTACCGGTAGCAAGGATTTACAGAATGTTAATATCACTCTCTGTGTTCTCTTCCAATCTGCCGCTAATCATAGCTGCCCCAAATATTCATAAGCATTGGTGAGGACTTCAACAAGCTGGTGCTGCTATCCATAACCACTGAGATCCACAAGTCAGTGGTAGCTCATTTTTATGCTGGAGAATTAATCACCCAGAGAGAACTAGTCTCCAAGCAAGTGAGTGATGTTCTTACAGAGCAAGTGACAACCTTTGGGCTCATCTTAGAGGATGTTTCCTTGACACATCTGACCTTTGGGAAGCAGTTCAAGAAGGCAGTAGAAGCCAAGCAGGTAGCTCAGCAGGAAGCAGAGAGGGCCAGATTTGTAGTGGAAAAAGCTGAGCAACAGAAGAAGGCAGTCATCATCTCAGCTGACGGTGAATCCAAAGAAGCCAAGCTGATTGCTACTTTGCTGGCCACAGCAGAAGATGGCCTAATAGCATTTCATAAGCTGGAAGCTACAGAGGACATTGCACACTAGCTTTCTCAACCTCAGAACATCACTTACCTGCTTGCCAGACAGTCGGTGCTCCTCCAACTTCCCCAGTGAGGACTGTGGCCCCTCTGATCCTACCTCACTCAGCCATGATATAATTCTAACCCATAGCCTTCTCCTTGTCCCCCCACCCAAAATCACTGTGAGATTTAATGATTTGGCTTAAGCAAAGGAAATAAAATTAAAGTGATTTGGGGGAAGAAAAGAAAATGGGTAAAGCTACAAATTAGGGCTTGATTTATTGTTTCCTTTATTATTTAGAATTATGAAATTGATGGAAAAATGTTAGTAGTGCTTATTAAACTTAAAAGTGAGTGCTGAATACATCCCTCATTTCCATTCAAGTTGTTAAACGTTTATGAGCCCAGCTATAATCTTTTCGGGTTGTTTAAAAAGGTTAATTTTTTTCAAATGATTTTTTAACCTGCTGAAAAATTTGGGAAACTGACAACCCAGAAGATGTTTTGAAAGCATTAGCTCAAGTTTCAACAACTGTTATCTGTATCTTCCAAGCTCATTGAGTTAGGCCTTAATAGATGAATGATTACTCAATACAATGGATATTTATAATCCATTGACCTATTAGTAAGCCTTAATGTATCATGTAGGATGTAATTTAAAAAACCAAAACAAGAGAAAACTTATTTTCTACTACAAATATCTTAAGAGTGCCAATATCTCAGAACCATACAGTAAAAACAAGTTACCTATTCCAACTATCATCTTTTTAGATATTAGAAAGCTAAGGGCCAGAGTGAAGGGATTTGCCAAAAACCCTGCAGTTAGCTAGTAGTAGAGCTGGGACTAGATTCCAGGACTCTTGACTCCCAATTGGATTATTTTTTTTTACCTCATTGCAATATATTAAATCTCATTTTTTAAATGCTGCTAGCTGGTCTCACATTAATCACTATTCTCCTACAATTCTTTTTATGAAGTTACAACATAATTATTAAGCAAATGGAATTTTGCATTTGCAAAAAGGTATCTTCTGACCTTTGGGGACCTCTTCTTCTATAGCTAAGTAATTGTATGCAAATGAAAAAAATACTCAGTAAGACTATTTAAATATAAAATGTTAGACATTTTTTTAGCAGCTCTCAATTTTGCATTGCCTTTTGATCTGAGAGAAGCTCAACAATTTGATTTATTTATGTTTATATTTCTACAATACACCTAGGACACAAAAACAATTTGTGCTAACATTAAAAAGTCATTTTAACAAATGACCATAGAAAGCTTCACTTCTTCAATCCACTCTTCTCTTTTTGTCAATAGGAACCTAGCAAATATAGGTTAACCAGTCACTTGGAACTTGAAGTATTATGCATTCTGGTCTTAAACATCATCATTACAGTTATCGCCACACCATCATCATTATCAGCATATTCATTAAATACTATATCCATCTATCTACTCATGCTAACAGGTAATGATGTCTTTCAAAACAAATTAAACCACTTTAATCCAAATTATTGGTTCTTTAATTACTTACACCTATTCCTTTAATAGGAAATAGCATTGTGAATATCAACAGGCCACTAGTCTACCTGTATCAGCCTTGAGTACCTGTGAAGCAGGTACCGGCTTAAGTGGTGTGAACTGTGAGGCATAGACAAAAGGCCCCTTTGTTCAATATATCTTCCAACAGCCCTATTCAACGTGAAAAGTCTCTATCATTAGCTCCATTCTTCTGAGTTTAGACCTTTTTAGAGTGCAAATAACATTAAGAAGATAATAAGTTAAGCCATTAGTAGCCATTAACCTGTAGCATGGCTTAATTAACACCTCAAAGACCCCACACCACCAAGAGAATGAAACACAGGCCTTGCAATCCATGCATTACTTCACCCAAATAATAATGCACCCTTACTATCTCCAAAGACAGTTTGAAAGGACGTCTGGGAATTTAAATTTTCATGAAATTTGACCTCTGTCTTTAAAGAGTTCATTGTACAATTGTGGAGGGAATATGGTTAAACATAGAAATATAACCATTGTGGTAGAGCTAAGATGGCAGAAAGGAAGCAGTAGCTTTTCTAAGCTCCTCCAAGAAATCGGTTGATAAAAGCTAAAAAGTAAATTCGAACAGATTTAAGAGTGACAGAACCTATTGGGAGACACAGCAGAGCAGATCTCCGGGCCAGGAAAGTGCCTACTCAGGTCTGGGCAGGGAGAACACAGAGCACACAGGAGTTGCACCTTGGCCTTAGTCTAGTCAGTCAGACACTACAGCTCACGAAGTTAACAACCAAACCCCTACCTTCCAGCCTGAGAAGCTCAATACTTCTGCACCCCCAGAAGCAGATATCCACTCTAAAAATCCATGAGATAGGCAACCACAATGGGAAAGAAGGAAACTATGAAGGCTAGGATCGTCAAATCTTTTTATAGTGAGAAAGAACAACCAAATTCAGAAGGCAACATGGAATCTATACTCACACTGGAGACCACAGAAGGAAATATGAATTGGTCTCAAGCCCAAAAAGTTGTCTTGGAAGATCTCAAGAGGAATTTTAAAAATGAAATTAGAGAAGTTGGAGATAAATTTAAATCTACAGTGACCACATTGGAAACAAATTTCACTGGAGAAAACAAAGTTTTAAAAATTAAAACTGGAGAACTAGGAGGGGAGGTCCAAAATCTATCTGGAGAAAATATCTCCCTAAAAGTAAAAACTAAACATATGGAAAAGGAACAGCAAAAACTAATTGAGGAAATTAGAATCAGGCAAATCAAAGCAAAGGACTCTATGACGCAGTGAGAGTCAGTCAAACAAAACATAAATATTGAAAAATTAGAAGGAAGTACAAAATATCTCAATGGAAAGAAGACTTACCTGGAAAACAGATCCAGGAGAGATAACCTAAGAATTATCAGCCTACCAGAAAGCCACAATGAAAAAAACACCCTGGACAGCAACCTCCAAGAGACTGTCAAAGAAAACAGTCCTGAGGTTCTAGAATCAGAAGGGTAATTTGTTATTGAAATAATTCACTGATCTCCTCCTGAAAGAGATGCCAAATTGAAAACTTCAAGAAATATTATAGCCAAATTCCAGAGCTAGAAGATCAAGGAGAAAATACTGCATGCAGCCAAAAAGAAACAATTCAAACATCATTGAACTATAGTCAGGATTGCACAGGATTTAGCAGCTTCTGCATTAGAAGATTGGAGGGATTAGAATTTGATATTTTATAAAGCAAAAGATCTAGACCTGCTACCAGGAGATGGTCATTTAATGAAATAAAAGACTTATGAAAAAAAAAAAGCCTGAGCTCAATGGAAAATTTGATCTCCACTTACAAGACCCAAGAAAGACATAAAAATGTAAACAAGGAAAACATACACTCACACATATACACACAGAGATGCTCACACATATACATAACTTGGGACTCAATAAGAGCAAACACTATACATCCCTTTATGAGAAAGAGATACCTATCAATAATGAAATTTGTATACCTATTGTGACACTTAAAAGCAGTAGTTCTCAACCTTCCTAATGCTACTACCATTTAATACAGTTCCTCATGTTGTTGTAACCCCCAACCATAAAATTATTTTCATTGCTACTTCATAATTGTAATTTTGCTACTGTTATGAATCTATGTATTTTCATTATTACAAACTGAACATAACCCACAGGTTGAGAACCACTGCTTAAAAGGGATGTACATAGAAAGTAGGAGTGGGTATAAGTGAACTAATTGAATATTATAAAAAATATTAAGGGGAAGAAAAGGATTGTAATGGGAGAAAAGGAAAGGTAGAGGCAGAAGATGGTAAATTATGCCACAAGAAGAGGCATAAAAACATACTAAAGTGGAGGGTGGGAAGGAAGTAGATGAGCATCATATGATAGTTACTCTCATTGGTTCTGATTTAAAAAGGGATCAATACAAATGGCTAAGTTTATATTCTAACATGAAAAGAAATAGAAACTCATAACAATGGAAGGAAAAGAGGGAAGGAGAGGAGCACTATATGAAATTTACTAGCATTGCCTTGGGTTCAAGGAGGGAATAACATACATTGTTAAAAATAAAAATCTATCATGCCCTACAGGCAGAAGAAAGCAATAAGGGAGGAGGGGTTTAAGAAGGGGGAAAGGGGCTAGTAGGGAGGGAAAGAGTAGCACAGGGAAAGGGTAGGTAAAGAGTGGGGGACAGAGGTATGGAATACGGATGGAGGCAGTGGTCAAAAGGAATACTCTTAAGGAGGGGAAGGGAAAAGGAAGAAACAAAGACATAAACAGGGGAGGGAATAAGATGGAGAGAAAGCCACACATAGTAATCATAACTGCGAATGTGGATGGGATGAATTCTCCCATAAAACAGAGGCAGATAACAGAAAGGATTAAAAACCACAGTCCTACAATATGCTGTCTACAAGAAACACATTTGAAACAAGGGGATATGCACAGGATAAAGGTAAAAGGATGGAGTAGAATTTATTAGGCCTCAGCAAAGGTTAAAAAAAAGCAGGGATAGGAATCGTTATCTCAAATAAAGTGAAAGCAAAAATGGATCTGATTGAAAGAGATGAGGAAGGAAAGTACATCCTGCTAAAAGGCACCATCGAGAATCAAGCAATATCATTACTTAACATAGATGCACCAAATGGTATAGCATCCAAATTCCTAGAGGAAAAGTCAAGGGAAATAAGAGAAGAAATAGATAGCAAAACTATACTAGTGGGGGACTTCAATCTCCCCCTCTTTCAACTTGATAAATCTAAACTCAAAATAAACAAGAAAGAAGTTAAGGAGGCAAATAGAATTTTAGAGAGGCTGGACATGATATATCTCTGGAGAAAACTGAATGGGAATGAAAAGGAATATACCTTCTTCTCAGAAGTATATGGCACATACACAAAAATCAGCCATGTACTAAGGCATAAAAACCTCACAATTCAGTGCTGAAAGGCAGAAATATTAAATGCATCTTTCTCAGATCATAATGCAATAAAACTGTATGCAAGAAAGAGCCATGGAAAGATAGACAAAAAAACTAATTGGAAACTGATTTAATTATAAAGAATGAGTGAATCAAACAAGAAATTATAGAAACAGTCAGTAACTTTAATCAAGTGAATGACAATAATGACACATCATACTAAAACTTGTGGAATGCATCAAAGGAAGTTTTTAGGGGAAATTTTATATCCCTGAATGCGTACATGAAAAAATTAGAGAAAATGGAGTTCAATGAATTAGACATGCAATTGAAAAAGCTAGAAAAAGAACAAATTGAAAATCCCCAATTAAATACTGAATTAGAAATAATGAAAATCAAAAGATAGATCAATATAATTGAAAGTAAGAAAACTTTTGAACGTATAAATAAAACTGGGTTGGTTTTATGAAAAAAACAATAAAATTGATAGACCCTTAGTCAATATGATAAAAAAAAAAGAAAGAAGAAAACCAAATATGGAGTCTCAAAAATGAAAAGGGTGAATGTACCTCCAATGAAGAGGAAATTAAAAACAATAATTAGGAATTATTTTGCCCAATTTTTTTGCACATAAATTTGGAAATCTTAGTGAAATGGATGGATATTTACACAAATATAAGTTTTCCAGACTAACTGAAGAGGAAATAAGTTTTTTAAATAACTGCATCTGAGAAAAATAAATTAAACAAGCTATCAGAGAACTCTCTAGGAAAAAATCCCCAGGGTCAGATGGATTTATTAGTGAATTCTATCAAACATTTAAAGAACAATTGATCCCAATACTCTACAAACTATTTGGGAAAATTGGTGAGGAAGGAATCCTACCAAATACTTTTTATGACACAAATATGGTACTGATACCTAAATCAGGGAGAGACAAAATGGAGAAAGAAATTACAGACCAATCTCCCTAATGAATACAGCTGCAATAATTTTATATAAAATATTAGCAATAAGACTACAGCAACTCATCACAAGAATAATAGATTTTGATCAGGTTGGACTTATTACAGGAATGCAAGGATGTTTCAATATTAGGAAAACCATCAGTACCATTGATCATATAAACAATAAAACTAGCAGAAACCATATGATTATCTCAGTAGATGCAGAAAAAGCCTTTGACAAAATACAACATCCAGAGGGGCAGAGCCAAGATGGCAGCATAGAAGGAGCAAGGATTCATAGTTCCCACACAGCCACCTTAAATACACATAAAATATGACTCTAAACAGATTTTAGGGCTCCAAAACTCACAAAAATACAGAAAATACATCTCTTGCTGAAGACAGCTTGGCAGGTGGGTCTCATCACAACAGGCTGGGAGCAAAAATCAGCCCAGCCTGAAACCATGGCCTGGCCCCAAGGTGGTCAGGAGGAGCCACAGCTGGAGTATTCAGGAGACCAGAGTAGCAGCACCTGTAGCAGTTTCCAAATTTATCAAGCCAGGAGAAATAAGGCTAAGAGAAAGGTCAGTGGAATTCAGTTATATTTGGGGGGAGAAAAGAGGTCTGGAAGAACTGCTCCCAGGGCAAGGAAGCAGGGGAAGTGGCAGGAATGGCTGCAACCTCCACTGGGCCACTTCAGAGCTCCTGGCCTGCAGATTCCAGGGGGGGCAAGCAATTGAACAGAGGCCAAGTGCTCTTGTGTTGAGCGGCCTGGATCCAGATTGTGGTCTTGGGTGGTGGTCTTGGGTTGCATTTTCAGCAAGCCAAATCTGGTGGGGCTGCAGCCCACCCCTAGTAGCTCTGGCAGCTGTGAAAAACCTAGTGATTTGGGACAGAGCTTTCCCCCCTGGAAGCAGAGTTACACATAGCTAAAAAATAAAGCAATTAATTGACTGGCCAATATGAGTAGGAAAAGGAAGCAAAGTAAGAACAGAAATCAAACTCTAGAATTCTTATTTGGGGACAAAAAGGAACAAATCATGGAATGGGTGGAAGAAAACACAATCAAAACTCTCACACCAAATGCTTCCAAGAAACAAGAAGATTGCCTACAAGCCATAGGCTTAAAAAGGATTTCAAAAACCAAATAAGAGAAGTGGAAGAAAAATTGGGAAGAGAAATGAGAATCATGAAAAGAAAGTCAACAACCTGACTGAAAAAATAACACCTGAAAGAACAAATTAACTCAAATGGCAAAAGAGACCCAAAAAGCCAATAAGAAGAAGAATACCCTAAAAAGTTGAATTTTTGAGATGGAAAAATAATCTCAAAAGCATTCTGAAGAGAATAATTCCTTCATAATTAGGGTGGAGCAAATGAAAGCAATTGACTTTATGAGAAAACAAGCTACTATTAAACAGATACAAATAAATGAAAAAAACATAAAGGAATGTGAAATATCTCCTTGAAATTACCACTGACCTGGAAAATAGATCCAGGAGAGACAATTTAAAAATGATTGGACTACCTGAAAGCCATGATCCAAAAATAACTTAGAAAGCATCCTTCATGAAATTCTCAAAGAAAATTGCCATGATATTTTAGAATCAGAGGGCAAAATAGAACTTGAAAGAATTCACCAATCACCTCTTGAAAAAGATCCCCAAATGAAAAGAAAATACAACATCCTTTCCAATTAAAATCAGTAGAAAGAATAGGAATAAATGGAAATTTCCTTAGAATTATAGGTAATATCTACTTAAAGCCATCAAGAATTTCCAATAAGATCAGGTATAAAACAAGGATGTCCAATATCACCCCTCTTATTAAATGTGGTACTAGAAATGTTAGCAGTAGCAATTAAAAAAGAAAAAGAAATCAAAGGAATCAAATTTGGCAGAGAAGAGACTAAGCTATCACTCTTTGCAAATGATATGATGGTATACTTGGAGAATCCTAGAGAATCAAGTAAAAAATTTCTTGAGACAATAAATGAATTTAGCAAAGTTGCAGGATATAAAATAAACCCATATGAATCCTCAGCATTCCTATATATTTCCAATGAAGTCCAACAGCAAGAGATAGTAAGAGAAACTACATTTAAAGTTACTGTAGACATTATAAAATATTTGGGAATATACCTGCCAAAACAAACCCAGTAACTTTATGAACACAACTACAAAAGAATTTTCACACAAATAAAATCAGGTCTCAGTAATTGGAAAAATATTAATTGCTTGTGGCTGGGTTGAGCCAATATAAGAGAAATATATAAGAGAAATATATAAGAGAAATGACATTTTTATGTAAATTAAATAACATATTTGGTGCCCTGCCAATCAATCTACCACAAATAACTTTACTGAAGTAGCAAAAATATCCAGAATATCAAGGCAACTAATGAAAAGCAATGCAAGGGAAGGTGGCCTGGCTGTACCAGATTTTAATCTCTATTATAAAGCAGCAGTCCTCTAAAATGTCTGGTACTGGTGAAGGAATAGAGTAGTGGATCAATGGAATAGATTGGGTACAAAAGACTCAGTAGTCAATGACTATAGTAATATACTGTTTGATAAGCCCAAAGACCCCAGTTTCTGGGTTAAGAATTCACTATTTGACAAAAACTGCTGGGAAAACTGGAATATTGTATGGTAGAAACTGGGCATAGACCATTATCTAACGCCATACACCAAAGTCAAGTCTAAATGGATGCATGATCTAGATATAAAGGCTGATACTGTAAATAACCTGGAGAAGCAAGGAATAGTTTACCTGTCAGATTTATGGAATAGGGAAGACTTTATTACTAAAGAAGAGTTGGAGAGCATTATAAAATGCAAAATAGATAATCTTGATTTCATCAAATTGAAAAGTTTCTGTACAAACAAAGCCAAGGTAACCAAGATTAAAAGGAAAGTGTGAAATTGGGAAAGAATATTTACAACAAGTGTCTCTGATAAAGGCCTCATTTCTAAAATACACAGGGAATTAAATTAAATTTACAAGAATGCTAGTCATTCCCGAATTGATAAGTGGTCAAAGGATATGAACAGGCAATTTACAGAGGCAGAAATTAAAGATATCTTTAAGCACATGGAAAAATGCTCTAAATCACTATTGATTTGTGAAATGCAAATCAAAACAGCTTTGAGGTAACACATCTCACCAGTGAATTTGACTAAGATGACAAAACAGGAAAAATGACAAATGCTGGAAAGGATGTGGACAAATTGGAACTCTAATGCATTGTTGGTGGAGCTGTAAATTGATACAACCATTCTGGAGGGCAATCTGGAACTATGCTGAAAGGTCTATAAATAATTGGATACTGTTTGGGGTTGTACAGCAAAGAGATCATAGAAGTGGGAAAAGGTCCCATATATACAAAAATATTTATTGCAGCTCTCTTTGTGGTGGCAAAAACCTGGAAATTTAAGGGATGCCTATCAATTGGGGAATGGCTGAACAAGTTATGGTATATGAATGTGATGGAATATTATTGTGCTATAAGAAATGG
>CM053596.1:222055926-222071982 GCA_028646575.1 Pseudocheirus occidentalis | reverse complement strand
GGAGTGTCTCAGCCAATGGCATTCTTCCAAGTCAACAGGGAAATTCACACCTTTTCACCAATGGACAGCGTTCTATACTTAACACTAGGTTACTAGGATCTACTTAACATCTGATCAAACAAATTAATTACCATTACACTTATATTGAAGGACTGGCATGAGGAAAAATTGAAATAACATTTGGGAGGTACTTTTCCAACTTTACTGTACTGTATAAATGCCAGTTATTATCTGAACAACTAGGAAAATTGAAAGGCATTAACCTAAATAAGATGGGCCCTATGGATCTCACTGCCATTAGTGTCATTGCCCTTGATTTTATTGTGTAAATTTCAGTTTAATATTTCTAAAACTCTGCTTCATCTTATCTCTCCCTAACTCAAAAACACTCTAGGGTTTCTCATGGCAAATTATGATAATATTCAAGACCAGCCTCTTAGCCTGATACCCAAAGCCAAACCTACTTCTTTAGTTTTATGTGCCCCTGATCCTGACATCTAAGGCCCAACTAACCTCTTTACTCTTCTCTGCTATTCAGACCCAATCTGTACCCTTCATTTAAGCAAGACTATTTTACTCTTCTCAGAAGATGAAATAAATATTACAAACTTGTGCACCTTTTATTACATACTCTTGCTTACATGGAATCATCTCTCTCCCTTTCCATTAATTTAGACCTTACCTATCGTTCAAGGAAGAACTCCACATTTTCAGAAATCTAATACCATGGATGATATTACCCTTACCTCTCAAGTGAGAGAAAAGCAAATCAAGGGACTATTTCACATAAACATATAAATGAATAACTGATCATTATGACTGTCCTATGGCCATTTATATGTTAAAGAGGCTTTTGTTAATCCACAATAATCTCAAACTGATACATTTTCAGGCAGTATGACAAGGTGCAGTGAAGAATTTCAGATGGTGCCAGGGAGAGATTTTTGACTGGAAATCTTATATCGTAGCATGATTACCTACTCTCCCTATTAATATAGTTGGCCAAGAATTTATGTCATGAAGAAAACATATGCTGCCCTGTACTGAATACAATTCTGAGCTTTGTGGGTTAAGAAAAATAGATGAAACAATCCTTCATCTCTAGTGTCTTATACTATCATTGGATAGACAAGGCAAACATATATGTAATGGGATATAAGACAAAAAGAGAATAGCTTCTTTATTCATCTATGTGAGCAAGTACAAGGTGCTAACTGATGATAATGAAGTGAGTTGAGATATGGCAAAGTTGTAATTAAGATGGGTTGACTCAGACTTTATGCCTATGTACAACACGGTAGCATACTTCCTCCTCACTGGTATAGAAATCGTCATTTTTGCCTTCCTCCATCTCAACACTCCTTTGCTGGGCTGTGCCACTCAGTGCAACTTCATTTCCTCACCTGACCATGGGCTGCTACTTCCATGGGTCTTGCAATTGCAGTACCTTTATACTGAGGTATCTTCCTATCTCCAATCCATATAGGGATCACTAGCTCATTACTGAACAATCTCACCAGTATAGACGAATATTGGTTCAGGATGGTCAATTCAATTAAACTGGTCAGTTTGGGTCATATGTATAGTCTCAGACTAAATACAATGAGCCTATTTTTCAATTTCTAAGGCAAGGACTTCCCTGCCAAGGCCATCTAATTGAACTTTGTTTTGATTAATGTCTGTCCCATTAATTTGGAAGATAATCCATATGGTTGACATATGGCTGTGTTATTTCACTTTGAATTTTAAATATCAAATATCTTCTTTACCGAGCTAATGTGTAAGCCTTGAGAATAGAATCTCTCTTATATCCTTGATCTCCCCTATAGTACCTACCACAGTTTGTTTTCTAGATAAACTTAGAATTTTTTTCATTTGATAAGTAAAGTGGGAGAGGGGCAGCAAAGGTAGCAAAAGGAAATTTACTCAACCTAGGTACATGTAGACCCATGAGAAGACTGTCCAAGCAAGGTAATAAGGGGGGAAAGATTTATGACAACACTGGTCTGACACCTTGTGAAACTCCTTCCTTTGACACTTGAGAGTAAGGGTTGATACCTCTAATGGTATGGTGCTCTGTGGCTTCTTATGCTTGTCAAAGAAGGGGTATAAGATCATGGAGTTGAAAACCAGGGTTTAGATCCCAGGTTTAGGCCTATTTTTCTATATTAACTCCTTAACCCTTTGAAAAGAAGCTGAGCTACTAGCTTCCCATGACTAGGTATGAGACACCTCTTCAAATATAATGTAAGAATAAAACCACATTTGGCAGTCAGTGCTTGGAGGATTGTGGATTTTTATTTATGCTCTGTGTGCCCAAATATGTACATATACATACATGTAGTAAGTGTGTGTTATTTAAGTATATATAATTTGTTTTGCATGTGTAATTCTACACAAGATTATACCCATTATAAATAGGTATACAGAATCCAGAGATTGGGAGGGAAAGAGATAGGAAAGGAAGGAGGGAGAAAGAGAATATAGATATGGGGGGCGGCTAGGTGGCGCAGTGAATAGAGCACCGGCCCTGGAGTCAGGAGTACCTGAGTTCAAATCCGGCCTCAGACACTTAACACACACACACACACACAAAAAAAAAAAAACTAGCCGTGTGACCTCGGGCAAGTCACTTAACCCCAACTGCCCTCCAAAAAGCAAAAAGAAAAAAAAAGAGAGAATATAAATATGGATCTATACATACATATATACATATATTCATATGCATATATACTTTGTGTGTATGCACATGTGTGTGCTTGTGTGTGTGTATGTGTGTATTTTGGTTCCCCTGCTCTAGACTGTTGAGTTCTGTTTTTAAAGTGGATTTTTCTGATCTCCATAGACTTCTGTATCTTTTTCATCTCAGGATATTGGATGTACACTTTCTTTTCCAGAGTTCAGTCTGAATAAAGACTGCATGTTGTGTTTTTCAACTATTGGCTTCATTTTCCTCTAATCAATTAAGAAGTGGCAGAGAAGTAGGATGCCAAGGACTTCTTGATCAGAAAGGCCATTGTTGCTTTTTATATTTCCCTTGTGTTCCTTTTCAACTATTCTGATGCGTAACAGAGGAGGAAAGTGGCTTAGGTTCCATATAGGAGTTGGGTTTGAGAGTAGACTTTGTAAAGCACTCATGAATCGTTGGTCAATTCCCAGATGAAAGGGATGGTAGGAGAGCAAAGTCTAATAACTACAGTTCACAAGCTACTTTTATCTCTGGAGAGTCTTGACCAGGAGTGATTTTTTTTTTTGGCCTCACTGCCTCTGCAAAGTGAGGATAGGCCAGGAAAGAGGAGATGAATACAGGGTGAGAAGGTAGACAAAGGAGATGAAAAGAAAGTCTCAACTCAAAGGCTTCTCCTTAAAGAAAGAATCACGAGGCTAGCTTGTTGCCAATGGGCACATTTTTTAATGCATTTGATGCCCTTTTATCCTGTTGTTTTTTGAAAGTTGAAAGAGATTGTTTTTTTTTTCCTTCTGGTGGAGGGAGGGGAATAGCACAGCTCTCTGCATGCATGTCTATGTTCTGTTTATTTTAACAGAATATTGCATTCAAAGGCTATTGCCTAGTGGGATTTCAGGGGAGCCACAGGGTCCACCAAGAATAAAAGCAAACCTAAGTCCCACTTCTCCGATGATCACCAAATCACCTTCTAATTACTGAAGAAAATGGGACACGTGACAAACCACCAGAGTTGGCAATTAGAGAAGACGAGAGGAAGAAAGAGGGAAAGCAATATGCCAAAAAATGGATAAATCATAAAGGGCCAGCCAATAAGTTTGCAAAGATGGAGACTGACTTGACTGGATGTGTCTGAAAGGCATGTTAAGTAAAAGTCAAGGGGAATGAGGTCAAGGCAGGAAACATTATGTAAGGTAGGGAATTGTAGGCAATTGCAGTACATGTAAGCATTTAGGATCCGTAGTACAGAGTGTCAGATAATAGGCAATCAGGTATTTGGCATAGAAAATTGGGCAACAATGGATAAGGATCTAGTAAAAGAAAAATTGTATAAGAAAAGGTAGAAATTTCCCCTCAAAAAAAGGTAAAACAATAAGCAAATAAATTGGGTAATATAGGTATGACATCAGCAAAAAATGATTGAAACTTGATTTTGAGTCAGAATCTAGGGCTTAGAATTTCAGAATCTAGTCCAATTGGTTATCTAAATATTAGTCTCCTCTATAGTGTTTCTTTGCAAGTGATTATAGAATCTTCCGTTGGAAGGAGAGTCTTCTCTCTATTGAGACCATTGCCTTCCAAGATAGTCCATTTCATTTTGGAATAACCCTAATTAGTACAAAGTTCTGTTTTTGTCTTCCTTTCTATCAAATAGAAACCTGACTCTCAGTAACTTACACCCTCTACTTTTAGTTCTACTTTCTGATATCAAATAGACTGAATTAAATTTCAATTCCACATTGGATATTCTTTAAAAAGTTGAGAACAATTATGTTCTCTGATGTTCTCCTTCCCCAAACTAAACATCCACAGTGCCTTTCGTTTCAAAACCTAAAGCTTCTTATTACGTCCTGTCCAAGAACAATATCAGTCTTATAATATGGATGAACTTGAACTAACAAATGATGGAATATAGTGATATAAGCATGCATGCCTAGAGAGAGGAATCAAGAAGCAGATGGAGACGGAGGTTGCAAGGGTCCTTACAAGGAGAAAGACCAGAGAATAAGAGTAACAAATGAAAAATTAGATATGCACATGTATGCACACAGACATAAGCAATTCAGATAAGCAAATAAATGTATAAAGACAGAAACAGTGATCCAAAAAAGAGACATGCAAATGCACCAAAGATTGTGGGTTTCTTTTTATTCTAACTTCTCCTTAACAGCTATATGAATGCAAAATTTTTGTCAAAGGGTAATTTATTCAATGTTACTGAAGCAGTTAATGATGTTGTAATTTTATTCTTGAATAAGATATTATACATTTATTATTTCAAATATTTAACAGTGCTTGAAATTAACAGTCTCTAGACCAAGACTCACCCTTGCTCTCTTAAATCCTCTAGAAGGAATTTCTCTTTCTTTCCACAGTAAAATTATCAATTATATAACTTTTTGATGAAATTCAAATATTGATAGAATCAAAAAGTCTTCAAATATTATAGGCATCTTTTAAATATCTGTATATATACATATATTATATAGCAAACTTTTGCGTAATACTTAGTAAAATTGGATGATCTTTGAAATTATTTTTGTTTTCTGGTAATTTATTAGTTTGGAAAGGAAGTCTGTGTCCTGATTACATATCTCTCAGGACTCCATATCTATAGCATCTAAATCTGTCTATCTATCTATCTAATTTCTATACTGTTTTCTTAAACTATAGCTTTTCTCCCTATTCATGAAGGTCTGAACCTTAGATCTGTTTTCTTTTTAATTCCACTAGATAAGAAGTATAAAAAAGAGCAGACAGACAGTTGTTCCATAGATTACTTTACTTAGCTATGATTTGCTTGTTCCTATATCATGTCAACTGGTTTTTAGGTTTTTGATAGCCTTATCTTTTTAAATTTGTTTTCCTCTTTCTATTTTATTACTTCTTGACTCCCAATATTTAAATTCACTATTGACTATTGGAAAATCCCTGCCTTCTTGAATAATCCCACTTTTCCCCTCACTATTCTTCTGGTTAGACAAGAGACTAATGACATTTCTAAGCCCATTCTCACTCAAATCCAGTTAACACACAAATCAAGACATCCTGTTCCTATTGTTACTGGTTCCCCTCAATAAGGAAGGACAAACAACAACAACAACAACAACAACAACAACAGGGATTCTGCAGGAAGTCTCTACACAGAGAGAAGGATTTCCAGAGCAGATGATATGAATTAAATCTTGTCATAAAGATTTCTTACAAATGTGCCTCACTACTATTATGGTCTAAGTTTAAGCCTACCCCTCTTATGGATGTTGTGTGTATTTGTGGGAAGGAGTAAACCAGGTCCTTGGGAGAAGGTTTTGTATTAACTGTCTTTACCATTTTATCTGAGATTAGTAACCGCCCTCTGGGGACCAAACCTGTCAATTCGAACAGGAGTTAGGAAATGCTGCTATTTCTCCGTCTCCTCCTCCTCTTACTCCTCCCCCTTCTCCTCCTCCTTCTCCTCCTCTTCTTCCTCTTCCTCCTCCTCCTCCTTTTCAAAAAGCTGAGACAATTTGCTTTTGTCCTGCAGTTTTCATTTTGGATTTCTTGAAATAAAGCTCTAAAAAGTCTTTTTAAAAGTCCATTGTGTTTTAAAAGGAGAGACTTAACTATACCTTTAAACCCAAATCATTCTGGTTTTCCTTGAATTGCCAATACTAGACCCAGCCCAACTCTTGGGGCCCATTTTATAGGGTTTGGTGGCTTAAAATACATGTAAATAGCAATTGTTTTCTACTCTGACCCCAAAGTTTGAAAGATTTCCCCCTCTCAGATTGATATTTTTGGGATGATAAATTGGACTGTCTCTTTTTTCCTCAATTCTTACCTAACTCTTAGTCACTGAATGGGTGTGGACTCAGACCAACTTGAGATTTGGGGAACTCTTTAATTTATAAAGTCCATGGTTATCCAGTGCATCCTAGGCCATTGCCATTTGTCTTGACCTTTGTTTTGCCACTAGACTCCAGTGATGCTGGAGTGGAGAGTGAGACTGATGAAGACTTTACACAGCTCTGCCTCATTCAGATCTACTTCTTCTGCAAATCAAGACATCGTGATTATTACATCATTGGGTCATAGGTCCTCTTCAAGAACAAAGGATGAACAATAAGATATATGGGTGTGTGCTTTTTCGTTTAGGTTTAAGTTGGTTTTCACAAACAGTACTTCATTGGTACGTTTTAAATTTTATTTTAAAAAGATAATAATTATAGAAGGTAGACCAGGAGCAAGTCAAGGCAACTTCAATCAAGCAATGAATAAAACCACAAATATTTATTAATCCACTGTTATTGTCCAGGAACTGTTATAGGTGCTGGGAATACAAAGAAAAAATATATAAATGATACTTAACCCCAAGGAATTTATATTATATTGGGGAATATAACACTTATTCTTATAAGGATATCTAACATATATACAATAAAAAACAGATCATTTGGGGAAGAGTAGCACTACCCACTGAGGATATAAGGAAGAGCCTCATCTAGGCTAAGGTACTTGAGATGAGATCTGAAGGTAAGTAGGAAGTCTAAAATGAAGACTGAGGTCAAAATGCATTCTACTAATGGAGGTCAATTGAGGAAAAGCACAGAGATGTGTTAGAGAACCTCACGTACAAGAAACAGTAAGAAAGTTTGCCATTGATTGGAGTTAGTGCTTAAAGAATTGTAAAGGACAGAGATTTTTATTTGTCCCTAGAGGCAATAAGGAGCCATTATAGTTTTTGAACAGAAGACTAGGATACATAAACCTGTACTTTAGGAATATTACCTTAACAGTTCTCTTTCTGGATAGCCTCTACAGGAAATCCATTCTCAACTCAGTACCAGAGACAGCAGCCTTGAAGGGAGAATTGTTAAAACTATGAAAAAAAAACATTGATTTTTTTTTCAGACCTCAGCTTAAACCCTACCTGTTATATGAGGCCATTCCTGATACTCCTATCTATCTTGTATTTATTTTGCACATTTTTTCATACATTTATTTTTATGCATATGTTTACATGTTGTCCCCTTTTTTGCCCTACAGAATCTAAACTCCTTGAGGCCAGAAACCATTTCACTTATATCTTTTTTATCCCTATTACTTAGCACCCTATGTGGGAGATAGTGGATGATTAACAGATGTTTGTTGATTGATTAAAGTTTCAGCTGCATGTGCTTACAACCCCTTGTCCCAGTTACTGACAAAAGTTAGAGGCAATGCAAAGACAATTAAGACTCTAGATTCAGCCTTCTGGAGGAGTAACCAAATTTTTAGGACCCAGTTTCATAGAGAGGCATTAGACCAGATAATGAGAAGCCTCTACAGAAGCTCAGGAATAGAGAAACCAAAAGTAGCGGTGAATTGAAAGGAATGTTTGGGCCTAATCTTCTGGGGAGAATGGCACAGAACACATGAATTGGAAGCTGGAGGAACAGCAAAGGACTGAACTATGATTTGGAGAAGCAAAATCTGAATTTTGTCCTCTTCTACTTGTGTGTCTCATATGAATGCTACAACTCTGAAGTGTAGGGAATTGCTCTTTAATAAGCAATTTTATTTCCCTTTTGGGAAATGATCCATTAAGTCTGAAGGCTTGTCTCTGGATTACAAAGGGGAACTCACTGGAATGTGATGGGTTGAATTTTTTTTAACCCAAAACTCTTTTCCTAGCTGAAGGTTATCCATATACTTTGGCTAGAGCTATAAAGCTGTAGAACTGTATGGGCCTCTTGGGGAATGTGTGACTCACAGAGGGGAAAAGAGTGTCTTGATTATTATGAACACCTGTGAGAAGTTTAGGTGATTTTTGTCATGTCTGTGGGATTACAATAAACACTGTTCTGTATCCAGTGTGTATCATTACCTTGAATGCTTACACAGGAGCTGAGGTCTCTTTATAGTCAGATCTGAAGAGAACTAGATGTGAGCTATATACTAAAGTTCCCAGAGGAAATTCTAGGTGAGGGAGGAACAAAATGAGTGCTTTCAGGAATAGTTACTCAAAAATTGAACCCAATGTTTATAAACCCACAGCTTGGTGATCTAGGTGATGGGTTACATAAAAAATTGTGGTTTCCCAGCTTTTTCTCTCTATGATCATTAGGCCATTCACATGGGAAAAATCACCTTGACAATTCAGACGTAGAAATCTTGTGTCAGAACAACAGCAGCTTGGCATATGTTGAAGCAGCCACTTGGTTGATTGTTCAAAGCAAGGCACACCAGGGCCCTCAGTGCTAAGAGAGCCAGCATATGTGCTCACTTAGCATCGGGGTGATAGTGCTTCTAGTTTAGAGATGATGTTCCTGAAGATGAATGGCAATCTGTAAACATATGGGTATACCTAGGGGAAAAGAAAGAAAAACATTGCTAGAGTAGGAATTCTTAACATTTCTGTTTGTGTCATCGTCCCTCCTTTCACAATCTGGTGAAGCTTGTAGATTCTCACAATAATGTTTTCTAATACGTTAAAAGATATGTTTACAAAGGAAACTGATTATATTGAAATATATTTGTCAAATACATGTTAAATGCTCATTCTAGATTAATAATCCCTGTTTTTAGGTATTGTCACCCAGGGCTGTACTCTTTCCAGTAGAAAGGGGAGAGAAAAATCACTGGCTTTAACAGAACCCTACAGTGGAGGACAAAGAATCATTGAAAACTCAATGACTAGAACTTGAATCAGAATTTGTGATAATTCCAACATAGAGCTGTTTCCCCTTTGCTCTGTGAAAAATAGCTTGCTAAGGAAATGCACAATCTAAACCAGATTGTAGGAGAGACTAGTCAAACTGTTTGAGATAACATACGTTTACAGAGATTTTGGGTTCTATTTACTTACATGGAAAAATTATGTGCCAATTAAATATTATTTTATCTTATTCATTAAAAAGAACACAAACTCCCTTAAAAGCTTTTTTTCTATTATTATTTGAGTTACTGTTGGGTCAATTAGTTTAAATCAATGAAGTATTATGGATATCTCTGTCTCCATACAGAATTCCATCCTGTTGCTGAGAAATAAGCAGTCCTAATTCAGAAGTTAAAGGAATGAACAATAGGATAGTTTTCTAGGGATCCCTACCTACATTTTATAAACTACAAACTCAAAGAGACCTTAAACAAAAATTACTGAGGGTTTGAGACCCTTATATAAAAGGTATTTTCTCAAAGAAAACTTATTTTCCCTACCATGTATATATTAAACTCAGAGTGCAATAGTTTTCTCATCTAAGTCCCCTTGTCAGGTGATATTTTGAGTGTGGTGATATTTTAATAGCATATTTCATTCAAGGATCTCAAAGCGTTTTACAAATAATTACCTTATTAATGCACTGGTGACCCCTATAAGGTAGCTGAGTAACATGTTTTATTTACAGCCACATTACAGAGAGGCCAAGATGAATAAAGGTTGAAAGGTTTGGTTGAGATCATGGAGCAAGTCACCAATGTAGGTAGGTTTAGAGTGTTGAGCTCCACACCCAAGGGTTATTAGGTTTGATTTTACTTTGGGCATCAAGGGGGAAGGGGGAGAAATAGCCAAGAAATGGACTTGGTAGTGAGATTTTCAGTAGGAAGTTAGGAGAGAAAATGGAATCAAGATTTATTTTCTTTTCTTGTTTTCCTCCCTACTCAGAATAGTAAGAGTAACTATGGTTAAAGCAACGTCCAGAATATAATAGGCACTTAGTAAATGCTTGTTGACTTTAGTTCATCTACTAACTCCTCCCTCACTCTACTGATCATGCTTATATGACACCTCCGTGTAAGGAAAAGAGCACCAAAAAGCAAGTTTGATGATCTGGGTTTTCTTCCTTATCTTCTGTATCTGTATGTCCTTCCACTATCTGTATGTCCCCTCTTTGGATTGTAGTGTCCTAATCTGTAAAATGTGGAAATAAAGACAAATGTTTCCCAATGTATGTTCCATCCCTAAAATTCTACGACATTTGAATTAGTATATAAAAATGAACAATAGCAGGCAAGAAAAATAAAACTATTAAAATATGTTGATATTGTTCAGTCATTTTCAGTAGTGTCTGACCCTTTGTGACCCCATTTGGAGTTTTCTTAGCAAAGACAGCAGAATAGTTTGCCCTTTCCTTCTCCAGTTCATTTTACATATAAGGAAATGGAGGCTCCTTGAGAAGTAAAAAAAAACCACATTACAAATATGCATAGTGTTAAGTGACTTGCTCAGATCACAGGATCTGAGGCCACATTGAAACTCAAGATGACGACCCTTCTTGACTCCAGGTCCAGCACTCTATACACTCTCCCACCTAGCTGCCCTGATAGGAGTATGTACAGTCATATAAAACCAATTCAGAGACAGAGACAGAGACAGAGATAGACAGACAGACAGACAGACAGAGAAACAGAGAGACAGAGAGAGGCAGAGAGAGAGAGAGAGAGAGAGAGAGAGAGAGAGAGAGAGAGGGAGAGAGATGGAGGAAGGAAAGGAGGGAGGGAGGAAGGGAAGGAAGGAAGGAAGGAAGGAAGGAAGGAAGGAAGGAAGGAAGGAAGGAAGGAAGGAAGGAAGGAAAAAGAAAATTTGCTTTAATCTAAAGCAAATCTTTTCCAAAAAGCTGAGTGTTTAAATATGACCTATATTATACTAGTAATCTTGAATTTGGGAAGATGACTCTACTGTTCCAATCATCTGCAGGACAAGTGCTCTCTACTTTATTCACCAGTTCATTTGGAACTGCTTTTCCAGGAATGGTGATGAATTGTACTAATCATGTTATACTTTCTCAGTTAGTCCCTGATAGCTTATAAGACCACTGGAAGTTAAGGTTCTAGCCTGTGGCTATGGAACACAAATTTACCAGGTGAAAAACTAATTGTCCTATGGGTGACACTCACCTGAGTTCCAGTACCAGAAAAAGGCACCTATTACCTTCCCACAATTAAGATTGCATTTATAAATTCAATGGTAAAATACAAGAGCTTGAGGGGAAAAGAGATTCAATTATTCATGGGAAAATTATGTTCTTTGGTTAAAAAGCAGCAGCAGCTAGAAACTTGAAAGGGGAAACGTTTTGATTAAACTGACCCAAAATGTTTCCTTCTTGATTTAACAGCTTGGCAGCTGAATGCTCTTCCTACCAAGATATGGTTTCCTTTTATTTTCTGTTTTATCACCAACGTACTAATTATCTTTCTCCCCTAGCAATCAGAAGCACCTATCTGTTCATTTTTATAGATATGCCAAGTGAGCAAAAGCTATAGAGAATTATTTTTTTCTTTGTCAGACTTTTAAAAATGTGACCAACAATGAAATAGCAAGTAATTATGTGAAAACTACTTACCAAATCAAAAAATAATAACTATTTCTCAAAATTTACACTGAGCCAATCCTTGGCCACAGAAATCAAATTATCATTTTCATCATTTCATTCTTTATTCTCCTTGATTCTATTTTGGGGTATGGCACTTTGAATCCCTTGTGACCTTGATTAAATCTTGCCAGTTTCCTCACCTATAAAATGACTTGTGCTTTGCACCCTCAAAGGTTCATTTAAGTTCTTGCATTCACACATTCTTGGATTCAAAAACTTTCACCTTCACCCCGACCCCACTTATAAGTACAAGGTTAGCTGAAAGCAAGCCTTCATTGGCTACATTAAACAAGACTCAATGTGCTACATGGAAAAATGCTCTAAATCACTATTGACAGTGAAATGCAAATCAAAACAACTTTGAGGTACCACATCTCACCAGTGAATTTGGCTAAGATGACAAAACAGGAAAATGACAAGTATTGGAGAGGATGTAGAAAAATTGGAATTCTAATGCATTATTGGTGGAGCTGTGAACTGACACAACCATTCTGGAGGGTAATCTGGAACTATGCCCAAAAGGCCATGAATAATTGCATACCCTTTCATGCAGTAATACCACTTTTGGGGTTCTATCCCAAAGAGATCATAGAAGTGGGGAAAGGTCCTATATTTACAAAAATGTTTGTCGCAGCTGTCTTTGTGGTGGCAAAAAACTAGAAATTTAATGGATGCCCATCAATTGGGGAATGGCTAAACAAGTTATGGTATATGAATGTGATAGAATATTATTGTGCAATAAGAAATGGGAAGGAAATAGACTTCATAATTACCTGGAGAGGCTTATATGAATTGATGCTGAGTGAGAGGAGCAGAACCAGGAAAAACTTGTACACAGTCACAGATACATTATGTGTGTGACGACCAATTTTGAATAACTGGGCTCCTGTCAGCAATGCACAGTTAAAAGACAACTCTACAAGTCTCAGGATGGAAGGAGATTTCTACATTCAGAGAAAGATCCAGGAGGACCAGAGGTTAAATGGAGACTGAAGCAATGCATGCTATTACTCTTTTCAATGTTTGGTTTTTGTTTCTCTTTTCTCATTGTTCACTCCACTGGCTAGAACACCTATTCAACCAGACTATTGTACAATGTGATAGAGTTTGCAGATCCTATAGATGATTGTAAGCCACCATGGTAGGGGTGGGGGTGGGGAGGAAGGGGATAAAAATCTGAAACTCCCATGACTCTGGAACTGAATACTGTAAACTAAAAGTTAACAAACAAGTCAATAGAATTTTTTTTAAAAGAGTCAATGTGCTACAATGAATGACAAACCATAGTTCCAAATTACTCATGATGAAACATGATATCTACATCTATACAGAAAGATCATAGACACATTTTACAGATTAAAACACATTTTGTTGAGGCAGAGCTAAGATGGTGGAAAGGAAGCAGTAACCTTCCCATGGTCGTCCAACAATCCTGTCACTAAAGGCTAAAAAGGGAACTTGAACAAATTTAAGAGTGACAGAACCCATTGTGAGACAGAGTATGGCAGGCAGATTCCCAGCGCAGAAAAGTGCCTACTCAGGTCTTTGTGAGGAGAACTCAGAGCACAGGAGAGCCCCACCAGCATGGAGCCGAGAGCAGAGTACAGCGGACCAAGAAGAAGCCACAGCCAGCCAGCAGACTCACCTAGCCTGGCTATCTCACCACAGGACAGAGGATCATCATACTGGGTAGGAAAAAAACTTGGGGCCCAGAGCAGGGTCATCAGCTTTTCCTGGGGCAACCTGGATGTTTAAAATTATACACCCGTACTTCAAGAAGCTAAGATGGAGGAATAAAGTCTAGTTGCTTTGATCCCCCCTCCCTGACCCAGAAAAGTCCAGAGTTAAATGTCCCACCCAGAGTAAAATCTTGAATTAGTGGAAACAGCCTCAGGCTTGGATGTGGCTGAGGGAAGGGGAAAAAAGACAGTACAGAGTCTAAGCCCAGGAGGTTGGAGCCAGCAAGCCCTAACAAGAAAAGCCCAGGTGTACTTTAGTATCACCAGGCCAATCAGCAAACAGCAGCCCTGCCTCTGGCCTTCATCTGAAGCTTGCTCTGAGCCTGTCTGAGCTGTAGCTCAGAGACACAAACTCAGTAACCTGAAGGAGCCAGACCACCCCACCCCCACAGGTTACTCTGTAAGCCTCAGGGTAACTCAGAGGAATACTTGAGAGTCTAGGTCTTGGCCTCAGGCTACACACTCCAAGCCTACAGCTACCAAACCCCTACCTCCCAGCCTGAGAAGCTCAATACTCTGGCACCCCAGAAGCAGATATCTGCTCTAAAAAGCCAGGACATAGGTGCTCACAATGGGGAAGAAAGAAACTATAAAGGCTAGGACCATCAAATCCTTTTATAGTGAGCAAGAACAAACAAATTCAGAAG
Organism: Pseudocheirus occidentalis; assembly: GCA_028646575.1. Classification (NCBI taxonomy): domain Eukaryota; kingdom Metazoa; phylum Chordata; class Mammalia; order Diprotodontia; family Pseudocheiridae; genus Pseudocheirus; species Pseudocheirus occidentalis. The sequence continues at coordinate 222,057,581 of CM053596.1, read as the reverse complement.
GCAACATGGACTCTATAGTCACATTGGAAACCACAGAAGGAAATGTGAATTCGTCTCAAGCCCAAAGAGCTTTCTTGGAGGATCTCAAAAGAGATTTAAAAAATGAAATTAGAGAGGTAGGAGATAAATTTAAATCCACAGTGACCAAATTGGGAAAAAAATCTCATTGAAGAAAACAAATCTTAAAAAGTAAAATTGAAGAACTAGGACAGGAGGTCCAAAATCTAACTGGAGAAAATACCTCCCTAAAAATGAAAATGATCAAATGGAAAAGGAACTCCAAAAATTAACTGAGGAAAATAATTCACTAAAAATTAGAATCAGACAAATTGAAGCTAAGGACTCTATGAAGCAACAAGAGCCAATCAAACAGAACATAAAGATTGAAAAATTAGAATAAAGTGCAAAATATCTCACTCAAAAAACAACTGACCTGAAAAACAGATCCAGTAGAGATAACTTAAGAATTATTGGCCTACCGGAAAGCCATAATAAAAAAAAACAAGCCTCGACAACATCCTCCAAGAGATTGTCAAAGAAAACAGCCCTGAGGTCCTAGAATCAGGAGAAATGGTTACTGAAAGAATCCACCGATCTCCTCCTGAAAGACATCCCAAATTGAAAACTCCAAGAAATATTGTAGCCAAACTCCAGAGCTACAAAGTCAAGGAGAAAATACTGAATGCAGCCAAAAAGAAGCAATTTAAGTATCATGGAACTACAGTAAGGATTACACAGGATTTGGCAGCTGCTACATTAAAAGATCAGAGGGAATGGAATGCCATATTTCTTACAGCAAAAGAGCTAGGATTGCAACCAAGGATCAACTACTCAGCAAGATTGAGCATACACTTTCAGGAAAGGAGATGGTGATTTAATGAAATAAAGGACTTCCAGACTTTGCTTATAAAAAAACCTGAGCTCAATGGAAAACTTGATCTCCAATCCAAGAAAGACATTAAAAGGTGAACAAGGAAAACATACACTCACACATACACATACACACACAGATGCTCACACATGCACAAAACTTGGGACTCAATAAGAGCAAAATATTTACATTCCTTTATGAGAAGAAAATACCTGTCAATACTGAAATTTGTATGAGTATTGTGACACTCAAAAGGGATGTACACAGATAGAGGGTGTGGGTATAATTGGACGAATCTGAAGATTTAAAAAAACTTATTAAGGGGAAGAAAGGGATTGTAATGGGAGAAAAGGAAAAGTAGAGGCAGAAGATGGTAAATTATGCCACAAGGAGAGGCATAAAAACATACTAAAGTGGAGGGGTGGGAACGAGGGAGATGATCATCATATGATCGTTACTCTTGATGGTTCTGATTTAAAGAGGGATCAATACAAATGGCTAAGTTTAAATTCTAACTTGAAAAGACACAAAAATTCATAACAATAGAGGGAAAAGAGGGAGGGAGAGGAGCAATATATGAAATGTACTAGCATTGGTTTGGGTTCAAGGGGGGAATAATATACTCCATTAAGGAAAAAAACTTATTGTGCCCTACAGGAAGTAGGAAGGATAAGGGGGAGGGATGTAAAAAGGGGAGGGTACTCACTAGGGAGAGGAAGAGTAGCAAGAAGAAAGGGTAGTAAAGAGGGGGGAACACAGGGAGGGAACACTGAGGGAAGTGGTG
>CM053596.1:222037848-222055426 GCA_028646575.1 Pseudocheirus occidentalis | reverse complement strand
GATGGTTATGGTAGTTATCAGATGAGACATATTTAAACGTTTTGCAAATATTAAAGCAATATTTATACATAGATATATGTACACATAAATATTTATATGAAATTATTATTATTATTGTTATAACAAATAGTTTTCTCAGTAACATGCCATTGTTGATCTGTTGGTAAATTTTGGAACTAGGATCTATCATTGGATCCATGTATGGTAAACTTAAGGATTACGTCTAACTAGAGATGGGGGGTGTGTAGTCAGAAATACAAGGATAATAAGGTCAGATAGTGATGTAGCATAAATTCATCTTAGGACCCAAAATTTTGAGAACTAAACCTATAGTCCACCATGAAAGACATTCTATGGGGGAAAGAGAACTGAATTTACACTCAGGTGCCTGGATTCAGTTTCTACTATCTTTATGACCTTAGGAAATTGATTTAAATTATTTTGGACCCCAGATTGTCATCTGTAAAATGAAAACATTGAAATAAATGACCTCTAAAGCTCCTCCCTGTTCGAAGTCTATGATCTAGGCCCTCCTCTCATTCTGTAAGTAAGGAAGGTAGAGATGAGGTAACCACAGTATATTGGATATCACATTGGATTTAGAAACAGGAAGACCTGAGTTGGAATTCCACCTATGTCACAAAATGTATTATATCCTATTGGTTCTGATCTCCACTTCCCTCATCAGTAAAAAAGGGCCTGACTTTGATGATTCCAACTGTGCCTTTCAGTTATCAATCTATCATTCTATACTATTATGGTCCCATGACCCAACATTGTAGAGTGAATTAGCAGTAGACTTGGAACTAGAAGTGAGTCCTCCTACCTTCTCTCCATAATCCAGTTCTCATTCAACTAGAAGAGGTTACTTCCCCCTTTAATCTTTAGTCTATGGATAAACAAGCACCTCTACCTAAGAGGAGTTAGGGGGAGGGCCTTAGGGAGAGGCATTCAACATAGTATTATCATTAATCACTGTTTTTGCATTTATCACTGTCAACTCTAATTTTAACACGCATTTGTAGAGCACTTTGTTTCTCTAAAATAAATTTTCCCTATCATTTCATTTAGTCAGCACAGCAGTCCTGTAAGGTTGGCAGGGTAAGGGTTATTATCTGCTCTGACAGGCGAATAACTTGAGAAGAGTAGGTTAATCTGCCTTTGTTCACTCAGCTACTTTTCTAGTAGATCAGAACTAGAATTTAGATGTGACTCCTGGTCCAATGAAAAGAAAGTGCTCTTTGGTGATCATTAGCCTTATCTAGTCAAATAGCTCATATCTCTCACTTTATCTTCCTGTTCAACCACTTACTTGGTTAGCTTCATGCTTCATATAGTCTGGGTGCCCAGAAAGTGATTATTAATAATAGATTACCACCACAGCAATCATAATATTGATATTCAATCATTCTATTGCCAGGAACCTTTACATGATTAAAATTCTGATGGCTAAGGGAAAGCCGAGGAACTGTCTACTTGACCCTCTACTCCCACAGGAGATGCTCAAAAGCAATTGTTGATTTGGTTTAATAAATTTACAGTAAAAAGATTAGTTCCATCAAAGAAGTGAGAAAAAACACTCACTTGGGGCTTAACTAAATTTGGGGGATATAGACAGAAAATTTAAAATGACCTCTGGTCTCCAGAAGCCTTTATTCCAAGAGAATATGAGAAGGGGAATGGTATCAAGATGGGTGTTTGGATTTAGGAAGTTACAGGTGTGGTGAATGGAACCCTAGGACAACTGATTGATTCATCCTTTCCAGAAATGTTAGTCTGATGTCATTACTGTTCATGGAGCTACAGGATGCAAAAGAAATGTGTATATTCATGTGTGTGTGTGCATGTGTGGAGGTAAGTATGGTGAAAGAAAAGGCTGGAAGGATATGGGGTCTGGGATAGATATTGAGAAGCCTCAGAGATGATCATAGCTCTGTTATTGGCACAGCAATGACAGCAAATCAGTGCTTATGCTAAGTGAAGTTAAGCTTAGGATATACTTTAAGCCCTTCATATAGATGACATAGCATCTTAACTAGTCTCCACATCAGGGTAGGTCAGTGACCATATCTGGAAGTCAAGAAAATGTGTCGTTCATGATCCTAGGCTTCCTTTCAGGCTTTTTCTGTTTTTACCCCATCTTCATTATCTACCCTCTCTGACCTTTTAATCCCCATGTGTTCCCCGTTATTGGAAAAGTAAAAATAAATCTATATACAGGTCCATTTAGTTAAAATAAAGTGTACTAAGCTTGAAAAGTTGCTATTTTATTTCTTTGCTTATACTTTAGCTTTTCTAGACCTCAGAGGTTTTGTGTATTTAGATAAAACCTTCCTCATTTTTCCTGATTTTATTTTCTTACTTTTATTTTTTTAGAACCAATTCTTCATATGAATCCCTTCAAATTTGCCATCCCCTTTTCCTGGATTATCCCTTTTGTTCTACCTTTTCTTTCTCCCTTGGAATTCGTTCCTGGACTTCTTTGTGTCCAGTTGGTTTTGAAATGCTTGTTTCAGTATTTATCTCAGCTTTTAAAAATTCCTTTCTCCTTTTCTAATTGTGTAAGTCAATGAAGAAACTTCACCAAACATGTAAATTTCCTCCTATCTATGTACATCATTCTGTACTAGACCCTAGAGATATATATTACAAAAAAACAAAACCCTGAAACTGTCCATGGTATCACTTCACTTAGAGACAGCTAGAAGGGTCACTTGAGGGTTGTTTCCCAGAAGACATTAAGGTGGAATAAGAAAAATAAATGATATTTACTTGGTGATTTAAAGTTTAAAAATATATACATTGGACAAATATAACCAGTTGATGAGTCTTGTGTCTTTGACCTCAACAACATCCAAACCTTCAGATTTCACTCAAATGATATTAAACCACATTTTCCCTGACTATTGCAATAACTTCCTAATTGGTCTTTTCAATTTAATTTCTCCCCTCTAAAATCAATATCTTGCAGAGCTGTCAAATTCATAGTTCTAAAAGGCAAGTCTGACAATGTCACTTCCCTGTCAATCAGTCAACAAGTATTTATTAAGCATTTGCTATGGTCCAGACACAATACTATCAGCTGGGAGTGCAAAGAAAGAGAGAACAACTGTTCTGTTTCTCAACAAGCTTACATTCTACTGGAGAAGACAACTTGTTTCTATCTAGACTCATACATGATATTTGTGATGGATGAAGTGGATGATATAAGAGTGGATGGAAGGTAATCTCAACAGGGAGACAGGAGCTAGGGAGGGGTGGGAGTGCAGAAGGTGTGATTCTGTTAGTCTGGAAGGAACCAAGGGAAGCTAGGAGGTTGGAGAATAAGAATGGAGGTGGAAGAAGGAGTCTTTGACACCAGAAAAACAAGTGGATCAGTATAGATAGATATTAGAGTATATGGAGGATAATAAAGTCTAAAAGGCCACAGGAAATGTATTAGATAGTAAAGAGTATTAAATGCCAAACAGAGAAGTGAATATTTTGGTCCTGGAAGTAATGGGGAGGGGGGAACTAAAATTCATAGAGTAGAAGAGCAATGGGGCATCTAGATGTTGTGGTGAATAGAGCACTGGCCCTGAAGTCAGGTGGACCTAAGTTCAAATCTAGCCTCAGACACTTGACACTTAGCTAGCTATGTGATTTTGGACAGATAATTTAACCCCAATGGACTTGCCTACCCCACCCCCTCAAAAAAATAGAGTGACATATCAAACTTAGGATTTTGGAAAAAAACACTTTGGTAAGAAACTTTCGTTGGCTAATAATTCCATTCTTTCTATTTAAAGCCATTCAGAATCTGGCTTTAGCTTTTCTTTCCAGGTTGTTTATACATCATTTCCCCTTATACTCCTTGATCCAAACAAATTGACCTATTTTGGTACCTTCACAGTGCTAAGTTCTTTAGGAGACCTTTCCTTTCGCTTCCATTTTTTTGTGCCCACAAACATAAATCACTTATTCATTTTGAAATACTCTGAATTTACTAATTTTTAAGCAGATTGTATCTGACCTCCAACTTCCTCCACAACAAAGAGTAAAATATAGATTTGTAGAAAATGGGGATATTATTATCACTTCAGTATTTCTGTCCCTAGTATGCACCTTTGCATGGTGCCTGGGAAAGGTAAGCTTTCAGTGAATGTCTATTGATTGATCTTATTTACAAATTGTCACAACCTAGTAATACTATTAATACAGATTTTCTTATCCCTATTTCATAAATAAGGAAACTGACATTCAGAGTTATTATATGACTTGTCCATGATCACAAAAGCAGTAAATGCTGTCAGTGGAAAAATTGAGCATAGGATTTCCTGACTTAAAAGTCCAGCATATGTACACATACAAATTCCAGCATGCTGTACATAGATAGGAGGAAATTTACATGTTTGGTAAAGTTTCTTCATTGACTTACACAATTAGAAAAGGAGAAAGGAATTTTTAAACGCTGAGATAAATACTGAAACAAGCATTTCAAAACCAACTGGACACAAAGAAGTCCAGGAATGAACTCCAAGGGAGAAAGGAAAGGTTATTATGAATTATTATTATTAATAATAAGAGATACCATTTACATGGTGATTTCAGGTTTGTCAAAACACTTTACACATATCTTATTTTATATCCATAGCAACTCTAGTGAGTCGTGTGTTATTTTTACCCATTTTAAAGATGAGAAAAGTGAGGAGACAAAGGGGAAATGGCTTTCCCAATCTTAGGCAGCTAGCAAATGCTTCAGGCTATATTTGAACTCAGATCTTCCTAGATTCCAGACATAACATCCTACTCACTGTAGCATCAGCTGCCTTAACATTGTCACACTGTCTGTAGAAGGAGAGAATTCAGTTATGGGGGAGGGGAATCTTTGTTTTTTCGAGTCTAGTTTTTCTTCATATGGGGTAGGTAAACTTGTTTATATTTTCTATATCTGAATAGAGACATAGTTATATAGATAACTATTTTAGTCTAAATGGTTTCCAGGGGTGGAGAACTTGTGGCCTTAAGGATACATTTGACCTTCTAGGTCCTTGGGTGCTGTTTTCTGACTGAGTCCAAGTTTTACAAAACAAATGAAGTTTGGATTCAGTCAAAGGGCCCCCATCTAAGGACCTAGAGGGTCACATGTGGCCTCAAGCTCATAGTTTTACCTCTCCTGTTTCTCTTTTGATTGTATATATTTTACTTTATTCATTTAAAATGATTATTCTGAGATCTATAATTTTGCCAGACTGCCAAAAGCATCCACAACACAAAGAAGTTTAAGAATTCATGTCCTAAAAATTGGAACATTACTATATTGTTGGTGGAGTGGTGGACCGATCTAAACATTTTGCAGAGCAATTTGGAAATATGCCCAAAAGGTTATAAAACCATGGGTACTCTTTGTCCAAGCAAGACCATTACAAGGTCTGTATCCAAAAGAAATCATAAAAAAGGGAAAGGACTCATATGTACAAAAATATCTATAGAAACTTTTTTTGTGGTGGCTGAGAATGCCCACCAAATGGCTGAACAAGTTGTGGTATATGAAAGTAATGGAATAGTGTTATTCCATAAGAAATGATGAGCAGGTGGATTATCAGGAAAAAATAAAAATGGGAAAGATTTACATGTACTGATGCTAAGTAATGTGAGCAGAACCAGGATAGCATTGTACACAGTAACAGCAACACTGTGCAATGATTGACCTATGATAGGCTTAGCTCTTCTTAGCAAAATAATGATCCAAGACAATTCCAAAAGACTTCTAATGGAAAATGCTATTTACAACCAGAGAAAGAACGACAGAGTCTGAATGCAGATTGCAGCATACCGTTGCCATTTTTGGCGATTTTTATGGGGTTTTTTGTTGTTTTTTCTTGTGTTTCCCCTTTTGTTCTGATTCTTCTTTCACAACATGAGTAATGTGGAAATATGTTTAGCATGGTTGTACATGATGACCTATATCAGATTGCTTGCTCTCTTGGGGAGAGGAACCGGAAGGGATGTAGGGAGAAAAACATTGGAGCTCAAAACCTTGCAGAAATGAAGGTTGAAAACTATGTAATTGGAAAAAAATAAAATACTATTAAGAGAAAAAAAAATGAATTCCTGTCCTAGGCATATTCTTTCTACCTTTCACTGACTGATTTCGGTTCCCTTTTGTCTTTCCTTTTTCCTTTGGAAAAAGAACTGAAAAATTGTATATTTCAGTCTTCCAAGTTAGAAACTTTCTATTTCCTGACTAATTGACATCTTTGTGACTATGACTTTGTCAGTGGAAAACCCAAAAGGACAAATGGAATGGGTACAGTTTCAGCTACAATGCACAGTAGGTACAGGGGCGAGCCTAAAGTTAGTAAGACTAGTTCAAATCTGGCCTCAGACACTTCCTAGCTGTGTAATGCTGGATAAATCAGTTGAACTCTGTGTGCTTCAGCTTGTAATTTAAGTGTAAAATGCAAATCACAACAGCACCTACCTCGTAAGGCTGTGAGTTTAAAATGAGATATAAAGTGCTTAGCACAGTGCCTAGAACATAGCAGGTACTATACAAAAGCTTATTCCCTTCCTTTCCATACCGTATTATAAAATATCTAGAACAGCCCCTTTACCTGATTCATTTTGAAGCATAGGCCTAGCACTGTGACTGAAAGTTTGATGGCACCGTGTGCCAAGTCGGTGGAGCAGAAACTTGAAAGAAAGTCATGGATTCCTTCCTCTTGCCATGGTTTGAAGGCCCTCACATGTGAGAGATGTAGGCGAAGTCCCTGGCTTATTTCCTCCTTTAACCTGTTCCAGACTCTCTTCAGAAGTGTCAGGCCTGGCCTCAGTGTGCTGCCCTAATTTGGGTTATCAGTCCTAGTCCTTATGTGTGTGAAGTAGAGGAGCAATCCCTACTATCCTTCCCAAATTGCCCCTTATTTTTCAATTCTGTATTCCCTGTGTGTCTCCTATTAAGCCACCTAGCTTTCCTGTAAATAAAGTCAAACAAAAGTGTCTATTGTTTTCCATATTGATGTGGATAACCGAATATTCCATGAATCTCTTTTTAGTCCTAGCAATGGATAGAGGACTGGATGCATGTGACATCATGGCAAAGGACCTGGGTTTGAAAACTACTTTGCTAATTGTCACTTGTGTGACTCTAGGCAAGTTTGTTTATCTCCTGGGATCAAAGTCTCCTCAGGTTGAGAATTAAGAGATTTGGATTACATTGTCTGTAATATATCGAACATCCCTTCCAATTCAGTATCTTGTAGAAACATGTGTAATAGGTCATTTACCCCTCAGGGTGAAGGAGTTGAATTCCATCTTCTAGCTCCACTAAGACTCTGTTCTGATGTCTTATTATGGAATAGAGGGAGCTCTGGTTCTAGAAGTCTTTATCAGCAGAATACAAGATGTAACAGGTTTAATTAGGTAAAAAAAAAACACTAATATTTATTACTTTTCTTTCTCTGTCTCTGTATCTCTCTTTTCATCTAACACATGGGTATAATAATACTTAACATGTCTATTCCAGGATTGCTGTGGGTTTTGAATTGAAAAATTGATTTGCAAAGTTGAAAAGTATAAAATGCAAGAGGTAATGCATATATACACATACATAATCTCATATATATGTACAAATCTACATATGTATATGTGCATGTGTGTATATATATATGTGTGTGTGTGTGTGTGTATTCTAAAAGTGAAATTATTAACATTTAGAAATGTACTAAGACTTTTGGGATGCAGTGTATATGCATGTATATATATATGCACACAGCATATTTTTGTATTTATTTTAATATACTCATATATACATACATACATATATATGTATATATGTGTATAAGTGTGTGTGTGTGTGTGTGTGTGTATCAGCTGGGTAGCATGGAAGCTAAAATACCAGGACTTTGAATCCAGAGTACCTGAGTCCAAATCCTGGTTCAGATATTTACTAACTAACTCTATGACACTAGGAAAGTGATTTAACATCTTTCTCCCTCATATCTACTTCTCAGGGAGGATAGAGTAAGATAATAAAAAAGGGATAAAGTCAGAACATTGGTAAAGACAAGCCTTAAATCTCTACCTATTATTATTATTATGCATTATAATTGCTATCTAGTATTATTACACATATTTTATGGGAATGTTATGTAGGCAGATTTATATAGGTAGATAATATATATGTAACGTATATATGCATAAAAGATAATTTGTGATATTTTTCTTAATTTCTACTCACAAAATACTATTAAAGATCAGTTTCCTTTCTAAATATTGTGAATGTCAACAAGACAATGGAACTACTTAAAAGACCTTTGTGGTCTTGTGAAATACATTCATCTTCTAAAGTTAGCATGATACAAGAAATGTTTCTCACTCCTAGCCAATACATTAGCTCATGGTGATGGAGACCAGCCCAAAGATGTCTAGTAGGACTATTCATAACATTATTCTCCTTTTTTTCTTCATCAGAAGGAGGTATATGGTCCACTTAAGAGAGTAGAAGCATGGTGTAAGGAAAGAACACTGAATTTCAAGTCAGAGAACCTACATTTAAGTTTTTTTCCTAATGCTTGTTTGTTTTATAACCATAGGTAACTGACTTTATCTTTCTGTCCTTTAGATTCCTCTTCTGGAAAATGAAAATAATTTTTACAGTATGTACATCATAAAAGTATATGTTGTGGGGGATTAGATGAGATTAAAAAAACCAAACAGATCTCTACATAGTTCTTTATGCACATTATCTCATTTGGTCTTCACTACAACTCAGTGCAGCTGGAGGTATTATTATTCTCATTTTACAGATGAGAAGACTGAGGATATATGACTTTCCCTTAGTCACAATGTTAGTAAATTCCAGAGGAGGTGTTTGCATCAGTTTACTCTTCACTAAGTTCAGCATTCCTTCACAAAAGTTTTGTAAATCTCTGACTTTCTGTGCTATAAACACTGTATGAGTTTCATGGTACTTTGATGGTTTGCCTCTTCTTATGTCCAGTGAAATCTAACTGAGAAAGATAATATCGGCCTGTGGTGCTTTAGGAGTTAATGCTTTGTTTCCACTTTAAGCACTATAACTAGAGGGGACTTGCTTGCTAATTTGCATGAGTTAGCTTGCATGGACAATTAGTTTTTATTTTCCCCCGAAGTAGAATAAAAATGAATTTCTCAACTTCATCTCTTCACTTTTCTAATCTTTAAGGTAAACTCAGATCAAGCTTTGTCACTACACTACCCTTCAGGAGTTAAAACTTCAAATGTAAAGCTATATAGGCACCTGATAAATCATAAAGTGAGGGGAAAAAATACCAACTGAGCCCTGAAAATAGAATATTAATGTTTGATGATTTAGAAACACCACTAATAACAGCTAAAATGAAGGGAAGCCAGGAAATGTAAACATAATCTCCACATCAATATTTAATCAGAATATTATATGTTTATTGTCTTTTTATCATTTGCTTTTCCTTATCTTGATTTTTTGATTGAAACTCTTTAGAATTACCTCACCTTCCACAGACTGCCTCAACTTCATTGATGTAAACAGATTATTGCGGGCATCAGGAGTAAAATGAATCTTGTTAGGAAATAGGATACATGTCAGGGGAGTTTTGTCAGATAGCCAGCTCCACAGCTCATTTGTCATCCTACACATTCATTACTGCTAGTAGAGTGAGAAGCCTGTGAGCTACCTCAACAGGCATAGAGTCTATCCCCCTTCTTCCAGGAAGGATCATATCTATATCCTGCTGAATGGAGAGGTATTGGTTACTTTCCAGTGAGAAAGTGTGACATTGTGTCCTCTCTTGGTAATGCACTGTTGTATCTTACTGCTTGTGAGTCAGAAAGTCCTGCCTCAAGTCCAATCTGATTCTTTAACACTATGTTTCATTCCATTCTTTCATATTCTTTACTCAGCATTTATTGAATCAGATCTTAATAATTAAATAATATAATTAATAATAATTCAATAATTTTAAATGTAAATTGTACCATTGTACTGTACCATTGAAAGATTAAGCTTCCTAAAATTCTGCATCTATTCAAAATGTTCAAGGGCTTCCAGTGGCTTAGGATAAAATTCAGATTTTATCACTTAGCGTTGAAAACCCTCCACAAACTAGCCATAGGAAGCCTAAGGAAGATCATGGGGTACACTGGTTTTGGAATTAAGGATGTGGTTCAAATTCTTTTTGTGACACTTCTAATCTCTGTGACCTTGAACAAGTTTGTTCACATTCCTAGACCTCAGGTTTTCCATGTGTAGAATGATTGACTGAAGTAGATACACTGTGATTTCTCAGCTCACTCTTAATCTATGAACTTTCTCCCATCATCTTCCTATATCAGCCCCACATTTCAGTAAGAGTTTCCAATGTGGGAATTCAATGAGCTTACTCCTCACTATCCCTGGATCGCTCTTTGCCTGTTCCTGATTCATTTCAGTTACCCAGAGTACATTCTCTAAATTAGAGAATGCAGTGCAGATGGAAGCTTAGAGATCTTATAGTCATAGATGAAAAATTAGAGTTGAAGCAACCTTAACACCCATTGACTCCAAATCTTTAATTTTCGACATGAGGAAACAGACTTAGAAAGGTTGAAATACTTGGCCAGGGTCACACGGTAAGTATTTTAGATGCTTTTTTTTTTGAACCAAGGTCTTCTTCGGTCCAGGTTCAGCTTTTTATCTACTACTTCATTTTGTTTCAATTCAATATCCTCATTTTACCAATGAGGAAACTGAGATTAATAGATAATAAGTGACTTTCTCTAAGTAGATGGAGAGTAAATAGGAGTAGAATTTTGACCCAAGTCTTCTGTCTCCAAGTTGTGCCAACTCCTACACTCTATCTTTCCTCCCACCTAAATTGTACTCAGCCTTTAAGATTCTGTTCAAGTTCCACATTATCCATAATAGGAAATCTCTAAATATAAAAGAAACACAGTACATGCAATAAAAGAGCAAGTGATGCAATGGTGAAGACAAGGCAGATATTTGAATAGCTCCAATATGAGACTGAATTTGAAAGATACCATAAGAAATAGAAATACAGGTGCTATGGGGGTTCCAGTGGAAAAAGAGGTTACATTCTTTGGAAATCACCAAAAAGGCTTTATGAAGGAACCAATGCTTGAGATCATGGGGGTATAAATTTAGTTCTGGAAGAGATATTACTTAAAGGTCATCTAGGCTCATTCCCTCATTTTACACTTGAGGAAACTGAGGCCCCTCTAGATTAAATGACTTGACCAATACCATACAGGTAGTAAATAGTAAAACAGGAATTTGAACTCATTTCCTCTGACTATAAATATATGTATGTATGCATGCATGCATGCATGTATATATACATATACATGTATATATACATATATATACACGTCTGTTTATTCATGTGTGTATTTATATGTGTGTGTATATATACGTACATATGTAATACACTATGCCACAGATGAAACTGTAAAGAAAGGCAGCAGTTTTTATTTAAATATCTTACTGATATTCAACCTTTAGCCTTGTAATAATATTAAATGGACGGGTAAAGTTTTTTGTCTGTTCTCCATAACCATATTTTAAATTCCCAGAAGGCAAGATAACTTATATTTCTTTCTATTCTCTAAGGAACACTGAGTGATGCACCTATAAGGATCTCAACCAATTTCATTTTGTTTCATTTAATATAAAGAGTAATCTGGGTCAGATGGGAGGGGCAGTGGACAGAGTACAGGCCCTGGAGTCAGGAGGACCTGATTTCAATCTAGCTTCAGATGCACTTATTGTATGACCTTGGGAAAGACACTTAATCTTGACTGCCTCCATATTAAAAAATTTATATAATTATATATCATATTAATTAAATATATTATATATGTATATATTTATATCTATCTCTATATGTATACACACAGAGGGAGGGGAGAGGGAAAGAGTGAGTGTAAAGTAAACCCTAGGCAAAATTTGCCATTTATACTTCTAGCCTTAACATTTTAAACCATCCCCCTCAATTTGTGGCACCCTGTTGAATTTCCTTATCACTTCAATATACAGATGCAATTTAACCTCAGATTTTCCTAATTCTGAGTCTAATGTTACCTGCATGAGAAAAAGAACCAGGTGTGTGTGACTCATCAACCTCCTTAAATTAAAGGTAAAGGTAGAGGGAGTTTTTTGGAAAATGTCAGCATCCTTTTAAAAAGCAAAACAAACTAGCAAAAAACGCTTGTACTATTACTTACATGCCACCATGAAACATGAAGTTAACTAAATATTGATGGTAAAAGGACATAGTCAATGCTGATTATGTAGCCTAAGTGTGGCTAGTAATTAGAGTAAAATGCTTATCTTGGTATGAATTTTTATGTTCAAATGTTCCCTCATGGTAGGAGAGAAAAGATATCATCTCAGAAACCCATCATCTCTATGCCTCTGTGTAGCTTCTCACCCCATTTCTTTCAAGATGAAATCTATCCATATTTGTTTCAACCAACATTTGTTTCAGTGAGTTTTTGTCACTTTTATACTGAATAGCATTTAAAATGAATAACATGAAGTGATAAGAGTGCAACCCTTGACAGGAATTATTTTCAGACTAATAGAAAAGAAAGGATATTAAAATGTACATTCAAAATAATGAAACATGCCTCCCACCTCTTGACAGAAAGGATGAGGCCAACACATTGAACCATATTTGACAGTTCAGGAAATATTCCACATTCAAATCTTCCAAGCCTTTGGTAAAGGGAAGTGAGTACATGTGGCCATGTCATCTCTAGGATCAATCTTGACCATTATTATTACAGAGCCTTCAGCATTGTTGTGCAAATATTGTCTACATCGCGGTGGCTGTTTGCATTTTACCATATTCCCAGCCTCACAACCATCCTTGAGTCTTCCTTTTTTTTTCCAGTTCTAACTCCCAACCTCATATTCAATCTCTTATTCAATCTTGATAATTCAACCTCAAACAAATCTTCTATAGCAGTTCATTTCTCTGTACTCACACAGATACTGCCCTAGTTAAGGCTTTGTCATCTTTCATTTCCATCATATCAATATTTTACACTAATATTTCTACAGTATTATTGTCTTTATGCTTGTGGTGTCTACCCTCTCAACTTATCTGTCCTCTACACAGTTGCTAAATAAATATTTCTGAAACAATCATCTCACCATTTCACTCTTCTACTCAAAAGTCCTAAGTGGCTCCCTACTTGCTTATGTAAATTTCTCACAATTGCTTTGTTATAGCATTAAAATCTTATATAATCTAAGTCCCATTTAATGCTATGTCATTGGTTGTCACATCCTCTAATTACTCTACATTCCAGTCAAACTGGCCTATTAACTGTTGCTTCTATTAGATGTGTCACACCTTTATGTCTATACTTTTGCACAGGCTATTCCCTATGCTTGGAGCATAAACTCTTCTGTCTTCTCATCTGTCTCTTAGAATCCTTAGCTTTCATAATAGTTCAGCTCAGTACCTCTTATACTTGACCTTTTACCATCTCCTGTAATTCTTTCCTTTCTTCCTTCCTTCCTTCCTTCCTTCCTTCCTTCCTTCCTTCCTTCCTTCCTTCCTTCCTTCCTTCCTTCCTTTATAATCCCCAGTGCCTAGCACAATGTCTTGGGCACAGGGAGTATAGACAAGGTGTTATTTTTCTTGAATCTGCCTTTAATATATCACTAGTATTTACCAACCTCTGAACGATGTGTGGGGGGAATCTGTGACCTTCAGACTACATGTGGTTCTCTAGGTCCTCAAATGCATCTCTTCGACTGAATCCAACTTCACAGAAAAAAAAAAATCTCCTTAATAAAAGGATTTTATCTGTAGCATTTGGACTTAGTCAAAAGGCTGCACCAAAGGAACTGGAAGGCCACAAGTAGCCTCAATGCCTCAGGCTCCCCTCTCCCCCCCCCCCCCCCGGCTAGTCTGGACCATCGAAAATTTCAAAATCAGTAGAAACATTACATTCCTTTTCTGCAAAACAAATATTCAGGAATACTCACTATACCATCAGTACCATTCTAAGTCCAACAGAAAATAAAAAAGAAAGAGATTCATTGCTAGTCACCAAGGACCTTCTAGAGTTACTAAGAAAAGAAGTATATACTTAAAAGACAACTTACGATAGAAGACAATATGTGACTGAGTATAAAAAGGAAGTAGTTCAGACAGTAAATGCTTCAAGAGAACAAAAGAGGAAGCAATCATTAGTTCAGCAGTATGTCATTAGTTCAATATGATTAGTCAAGCCTTCCAAGAGAAGGTGGGCCATGAGCTGGTTTATGATGGATGAGAAAGTTTTGAATAATCAAGAGAGGAAAACTTTCTACTCCTTTGGGTAATACAAATGGTCAACTACTAACTTTCTCCACATTTTCCCCAACCTTGAATGATTATCTCTCCCTTCATCTGAGATATGTTTGACTTCCATATTACCTCATGTCAGCTTTATTTTCCCTCCTTTTTGCTCTCGGTATACCTACAGCCTTGTCCTCCTCTTCCATCACAAAATATGAAGTTACATTTTGAGTAGAGAAGAAAAAATAGAGAAAGAGAAGAGACAGAATCTAGCTCCTAATGTAGCCATTTTAATTGGCATGAAACATGTCAACTTTGAGTGACGGACCAAATTGCTAACTTGGAATGGACAGTGTCAAAGAGAGAGCCTGTTCTTTCAAGATTAAAAAAAAAGATATATTTACTTTTGAACTTCAAGTTTTTATTTAAAGGTAAATGTTGATTGGGAACCCATAATCAATGACAAATGTTGAACTATGAGTAACTTGAAATTAAAAAAATACATTTCTTGATTAACAATGCTTTGAATGAGTATTTTCATTTTTTCTTTTTTCTTTTACTTTCAATTTGACAAGCAATTGGGAGAGGGCTGCTGATTATAAACAAAGAGTTGTATTAGGCACTAAGAAGAATGGAAATATTTATCAGATATAACCCTCATCTTTAAGGAGTTTACAATGCATTGGAAGAGAATGAAGTGTGTATATGGGTAAATGAAATGCAGACTAGGAAATGAAAGACCATGACAGTAAATAAAGTAAATTGAGATTTTATCAGTTAGTGAGAAAAGAGAAAATTACATGAATGAAAGCATTCTTAAAGTGGAATAGGCTTCCTAGTGAGGCTATGGGTTTCTATTCCTTAGGATTATGATCTTTCAGTGGAGACTGGACAGCCACTCATTTTATAAATTATACTGGTAATTCTTTTGAGGTATAAATTGAACTAAATGACCTCTGAGTTTTCTTCTAGCACTTAAAGGAAGTGACACTTGAAGCCTTAAGCTTTGTTTTTGGACTACAAAGCCCTCAGGGTGTTATGTGAGTGATGAGTCCTATGCTCTTGGAAATGTAGTTAAAGGCCAACTTGGCTGCTAAGTGAGGCTCTTTTTTTTTTTTAAGAAGTTGATGTTTATGTATGTCTATACAACCAATAGGGGAGAAAACTCTCATCCACTGAGTAGGAGTAGGCAAATGCAGTGTCCATATGTGCTCCAGTATCCCAGAATCAGTTCTCCTCTCCCACATAGATTAGGTGGTGTAGGCATTTGCCAAGCTTCCATTATATAAACTTTAAATAAGAAAACTTTAGTTTTTAAATCAATGTTTCTCATTCTACTCCTTCATGGTAATGCTCTTAAGTTTATCTTAAATTATAGACTTAACAATTCTCAGAGGTACCAGGGACCATAAAAACAACTCTTGCTTTACAAATATGGGGTTCTTTATCTGTGATTAATTAATTTTTTAGTAAATGTATTTCAATACAATTGGTTTACTTTGAAATCTTATGCATTTTATTTGATGCCATTAAAAGTATTTTTCTAAGACAGGGTCCATAAGCTTTAATAAACTCCCAAGAGGGTCTGTGAGGCAAACAAAAATGCTGAAATACCCACTGCTCTACAGGATAGGGTGGTCCAAAGAAGACTGGTACCTCTGGGGTGATGGCTGCCTAGCCCTTTCAGGGCTGCTTTCTACCTTTAGTGTCTACTTGATCCACTTAACTCTTACCTGTGGCTTCAAGAAACCATACCATGCACATAAGGGACAATCCCATAAACAATTTAGGCAGACAGGCCAAACCAGGTTGGGGGTAACCAAGGTGTCTCAAACACATTGATGAGTTAGGGGTATCTTTCCCAAGCTTGTGAAGATGTCCCCTAGTGAAATGGGTGGATGAGAACAATTTATTTCAGTGGCTATTAAGGCAGATAAAGCAGGGGCTGTCTAGCCCTTAGAGTTTGCTTAGACACCAAAGATGCCAAGGTCATCTACCACATCTTGAACATTACAAGTCATCTTGACTGTGTCCTACCACTAGACAACTTTGCTTTACTTAAATCCAATTTATGCATGAATCAAAAGATATCACCTATGCCATTTTACCATATTTACCTATCTTAAAGTGCTGTGGAAGTAGGCAAGCAACAAAGTAGCAACAGGTGCAGATAGACTGGGAACTGTAGTCACAACCCTGCATGCAGGAAGCCCAGGCCATAGAGTCATCTTCTCATTGGAAGCAGCAGTGGGATTAGGTAGCTCCCTGGATGTTTGAGCAGCCTATTAAGGAGCGTGCTGTTCACCTCTTGGTGCTAGAAAGGGGCTAGAAAACATCCCTAAAAATTGTCTGCTATACAAACCCTGGTCTGCTTATCATAGTAGATGGGGATCCTATCCTGCAGTCAAAACACACATGCACACACACACACACATACACACACACAGGTATGGAAACTTCAGTAAAGATAATTCCACTCAACATCAATACATGGAATGTGCTTACACTGAGGCTAATCCTTCACCTGGAACATGGTCATCTACCTGAGAACCAGTGTTTCTTCAGAAAGGGCCCAGGAATGATCAATATGGTGTTTGTTGCCAACAATTCTGGGCTAAATGCCAAGAGCAGAACAGAGGTCTGTATACAACTTTTGTAGAAATGACTAAGGCCTTTGATATAATCATGAAGGCCATTGGAAACTTATGTCAAAATTTGGTTATCTTGAGAAGTTCATCAGTATTATTCATCATTTTCATGTCCACATTATTGCCTAGTTCTGAATAAAAGACATCTTTCCCAGGCACCAGTGGAGTGAAACAAGGCTGTGTGCTTGCTTCCACATTTTTTTTATCCTAATGTTTTCAGCCAAGTTGTCAAATGTCTTCAGTGAAGATAAACATGCCATCAAAGTGAACTACTGTACTAATGGTAAATTCTTCAACTTGAGGAAGTTGCAAACCAAGAACAAAGTAGAGGGAGTATTGGTACATGATTTTTTTTGAAGATGTTTGTGTACTCAATGCAGCCTCTGAAGCTGAGATGCCACAAAGTTTGCATTGTTTCTCTGTTGTTTGTACTAATTTTGACCAAACAATTAATACCAGGAAAAATGCAGGTGATCCATCAGCCACCACCACACCATCTGTACATGGAATCATCAGTTACAGCAAACAGAGAAGCTTTGAATACTATGAATAAGTTCATTTACCTTGATAGTGTGCTTTCTAGGGATGTATACATTGATAATGAGGTTGACACACACATTGGCAGAGCTAGCT
>CM053596.1:222006922-222031777 GCA_028646575.1 Pseudocheirus occidentalis | reverse complement strand
TGTGTGTGTATGTGACAGAGAGAAAGACAGACAGACAGAGATAGATGGTGTGGTGGGTGCAGGGTGGGGCAGGACCTCGGATTTCAATTAGTGTAAAGAGCTACGGTCATTAATATGTTGTTGTTTTAGTGGTCATTTCAGTCATGTCCAACTCATTGTGACACCATATGCAGTTTTCTTGACAAAGCCATGGGAACTGTTTTTCATTTACTTCTTCATCTCATTTTGCAAATAAGGAAACTGAGGCAAACAGGATTAAGTGACTTGCCCAGGGTCACACAGCTAGTAAGTTCCTGAGGTTAAATTTGAACTCAGATCTCCCTGGCTCTAGGCCCTATGCTTTATCCACCATGCCATCTAGCTCCCCACCATCAGAAATACAGCAGTGCAAATATTGTTCAATCTAGTCTTAGAAAAGTTAAGCAACTTCTGCTTTTATTACAATCAGAACTTTGTAAATCTCTCTAAAATAAAAAAAAACCTTTATTGTTCTGTCTTAGTAGTGACATGTAACTATTTTCCCTACCTACTTTTTTCCCTATTGCCTAAATGCATTATAGACCTCTAAAATACTTACAATGGTCTATCTGAATCTTATTTCTCCCTTATGTGGAATATACGCAGAGCAAACACAATGTTGAGTGGACAACAGAGAATAATTCTCAAGAAGTACATTTTCAGTTCACCTTCTCAACAGCCTGGACCCTACAGCAAGTATGGCATATATGAATCTAAGCCTGCAAAGACACCCTCAGTGGGGATTTCCCTGGCTACCTCTGGGTCTTCAGAGGCCGGCATGTGCCAATTTTTGGAGAATATGAAACAGAGCACACAGGGAAAAAAGGTTCTAAAACTCTCACACGGCCTGGGATTGTATATATGAAAAGCATGATGAAAACTGCTTTATGCATTTCTGCTATCAATTTTCCTCTTGGCATTTCCTATTTTTAATGTAACGTTCTCTTAAAATACTCTTATACTATCTACATTCATGCATAGACACAACTCTGTGTATACGTCTCACATACACATTTCCTTTGAGATTAACAGCTTTAGACTGCTATTGCATAGAATCATAGGATTTTAAAAGCTAGAAGAGTATTTTAGAGATTTTACAATCCCACCAATTCATTTTACATGAAATTCATGCCCAGAACTGCAGACTTTGAGTTTACTTAGGATGGGTTCAATATTGGGTTTGTTTTTTTCAAATCACTCTCCTTGGCTTATGCCATAAGGCAGGGGTGGGGAATCTGCAGCCCAGAGGCTACATTTGGTCTTCTAGATCCTTGGGTATGGCCTGTTAACCTTTTAAATTTTATACAATAAATCCCTTTATTAAGGATATTTATTCTGTAAACTTTGGATTCGGTCAAAGAGCTACACTGGAGGACATAGAGGGCCATATGGGGCCTCAAGCCTGCAGGTTTCCCACCCTTGCTCCTAGGGTTTTTACTTCAGAATGTAGCATATGTCTAGATCACTAGTATATATGACCTTTCATTGTAGTACAGGAAAAGCTAAAGTACCACCAACTTCAAGCACAGACTCAGAATATGAATATACCGAATGTAAGAAGGCTCTATTTAACTTTTTTCTTTTTAATCATAAAACAAGACTAATATCAAGAGTATCAACAGTCAAACAATTCTCCCATTTCCATAACCCCTCCTTCACTTACTGTTAAATTGCTCCAGACTTAGAAAAGCACAAGGAAAAGAGAACTCCCTTCCCCTTCGCTGGCACAATCCATGACTTGCACAGCTAGTGAAAGATGCTTGCTTTCCTGCATCATTTCTCTTCCTCTTGTTGCTCCTTGCCTGATTCAGAAACTCCTCTCTTTGGCACAAGAACTTGATTCTATACAGGAACTTCTACTAGGCTCCTGAATTTCTTATCAATCTACCTTTTTGTATTGTCATTTCTGAGGCCTTCATCTTATGAGGTCACCTGGTTCCCTGATACACATAGCCATTAAAAGGGATTCAGAAGAGAAAATCAGAACTGAGGTGGTTGGACAGAAGCTGGTCAGATAAACACCGACAACTGTTCCCTGGAGGGATCACATGGCCTTAAAGTCTACACACCAGAGAATGGGAATCTATATATGTCTGATTGGCTTCAAACTGCTCTGATTATTTCTGCTTTTCTCCAGTGTTCTGCCTCGCTTTTTAAAAGGTCAAATCCTAGAGTGGAGCTGCCAAGGTATGACTAACTAATCAATAATACCCAAAAGTTTTGCTAGTGATAGATATACTTTGTATAGGGAGACAGCTTCAGTACTGGAGGTCAAATAAGACAGAAAAAGTCTCATCTATTAATATTAATAGTTAATACTTGTATTATATAGTCATATAATAATTATCTACTGAAAAGTGCTTTATATATATTATCTCATGTGGTCATCTAACAACCCTGTGAAGTAAGTGATACAATTATCTCTATTTGACAAATGAGTAAAGTAAGAAAGTTTTGAGTGACTTTTTCATGACCACACTTAGCTAGAAAGTATACAAGGCATGATACTAATTCAGGTCTTCCTTACTTCAAGTCCAGCCTTCTATTCACTATGCCTTTTAGTCACCAGGAGTTAACCTTGATCAGACATTCTAGGCACTTTGTCTCTAAATTGTATATTTAGCAACCTGAGGCCCAAAAAGTGATTTAGGCAAGGCCATTCAGTCATTCAATGGTAATCATTCAGCAAGCATTTATTACATGCTAGATAATGCTAAGCAAGGAGGATTCAAAGGAAGGCAAAATCCTTTGCCTTCAATATGATTGATGAAGGTGCTTATATTCCAACTGGGGACTTAACAAGCAAATAACTAGGTAGGTATAAGCTGTATACAGAGTGAATGGAAGGCAATCCGAGAAGGAAAGGCATTAGCAGAACCAGGACTTCAATGTTATACCGTAAAATATAGGGTCCTTGAGGGCAGGGACTCTGGGTTTGTTTGTTGTTTTTTCCTATGTATTCTCAGCACCTAGTAGAGTGATTGGCATAGAGTAGACACTTAATAAATGCTTGTCCTCTTGACTGACTGACATTGTCAGCTCTTCCTTTTGTCTTCTTTAGACTAACCCAATTCTTTTCAGTGTTTTCCCCCAAGGCTACTATTTCAAAAGCTTTTACCATTGACCTGCATAGGGGATATTCCCAGGAGAAGGAAAACCAATGGCTCCACATCTCTGCTGAGAATAGAGCAATAGACAATGGACTCAAGCTACAGTGGGAGGTGTGTGGTTTGATTAAACCCTTTTTCCTCTTCCCTCCCCTTAGCTCAGCCTGTATCCTCACTCAAAATAACCTGAGCCACTGTTACCAAGGGACTTTGTGGAAGCTGTTTCTCTGAGATGGTTTAGGTGTAATTCTGCTTGTGGTCAGGAGGATGGAAAAAGCGCCCTGATAACCCTTGACCATAAATAGGATGTGAGAGTGGGCCATAGCAGGCATAGGGAGTGATGGGAAAAAATGGAATAGTTCTCTCAATCTCTCTCTCTCTCTCTCTCTCTCTCTCTCTCTCTCTCTCTCTCTCTCTCTCCCTCTCTGTCTTTCTCTCTCTCTCTTTCTCTCTCCCACTCTCTCTCTCTTTTTCTCCCCCTCTCTCCCTCTCTTTCTCTCTCCCTCTTCTCTCCTACCCTCTTCTACTTCCATTAACCTTATTAAATGACGGTGATGAGAGATAAAACAGAGAAATTTAAACAGGAGAAAAACCAAGATTCTCCAGAGCACTTTCTGCCAAATCAGAATTAGGACAAATTCTCCCTCCACACTAGGTTTAGGGTCTAATTACCTCAAACCTAGTCATGTCTTCCTTATTTCTCCTTGTACTTCCCCACAGTGTCTTAAATATAGTCAATTTTCACTAACAATAGCCCTTTAACAGCTCTCCCTACTTCCAGTTTCTCATATTTCACCCCGCATGTGATCTCTGTCTTTGATTTTCTCTAATACCACTTTCATTATGTCACTACCCTAGTCAGAAACTATCAATGGACAGTAACTCTTTGCCTACAAGATAAATGTAGAACCATCAGCCCATAGTTATATTACTTAACTCAGCATTCAAAGCCTTCTACAAAACGACCCCATGTTACTTTTCTAGTCTTGTCTCCCATTGTTCCTATACTCAGGAGAAATTTATCTACTTACCACCTTCTGAATACATTCTGCCTTTTATCACAGCTCATGCCAGTTGCCACTGCCTATGATGTCCATGTATCATCCTATATTTCCTTAAAAAAAGTAACAGTTCAAGTTTAGTCTCTTTTATAAAGACTCTAGCCCGATACACAACACCTCTCTTGTATACTTACTAGCTAAGTGTGGTCATGAAAAAGTCACTCTCATAATCTCATATTATGCTAAGTGTGTACTAAATATAGTACACACCTAGCATGTGGCATATACTTACTTTTATCATTGGTTTTCTGTTTTGTTTGTTTTTGGTGTGTGTCCCTTGTCTCTTCCCATCTTCCTTAGAAAATTCCTTGGGTCGGGGCCATGTCTTTCTTATATTTCTTTTTTTTAAGATTGTCTTTTTTAAAAATTTATCTTTATTTTTAGTTTGCAACATTCATTTCCATAAGATTTTGAGTTACAAATTTTCTCCTCATATTTTCCCTACCCTTTACCCAAAAACAGCGATACCACTGAGTACTCCCTTCCCCAATTTGCTCTCTCCTATATCCTCCACCATCCCCCATCCAACTTTCAGGTAGGGCAAGATGGATCTCTGTACCCCAGTGCCTATTTGTTTTATTTCCCAGTTGCATATAAATTAATAATAATAATAATTTTTTTAAACATTTGATACTAAAACTTTAAATTCCATATTCTTTCTCATCTTTCCTTGTCACTCACCCTTACAGGGAAGATAAGCAATTCAATATAGATTGTACATATGTAGTTACGAAAACATTTCCATAGTGGATGTATTGTAAAAGATTGACTATATTTCCCTCCATCATATCCCACCCCCCAGTTGTTCTCTTTTCTACTTTGACCCTGTCCCTTTTCAGAAGTGTGTGCCTCTAGCTACCCTCCCCCAGTCTGCCCTCTCTTCTATTATCCCCCCTTTTATCCCTGTCCTCCATACTTTACTGTAGGGTAAGTTACCTAATTTATTGTGTATGTTATTCTTTCCTTAACCCAAATTCAATAAGAGTAAGGTTCTCCTTGATCTAGGAACTCTGGAACCTGGCTGTAATATTTCTAGGAGTTTTCTTTTGGGGTGTTTTTCAAGAGGTAATCAGTGAATTCTTTCAATTTCTGCTTTGCCCTCTGGTTCTAAAATGTCAAGGCAATTTTCATTGAGAATTTCTTGAAGGATGATTTCAAGGTTCTTTTTTGAACATGGTTTTCAGGTAGTCCAATAATTTTTAAGTGATCTCTCCTGGATCTATTTTCCAGGTTAGTGGTTTTTCCAATGAGGTATTCCACATCGCCTTCTAGTTTTTCATTTGTTTGGTTCTGTTTAATAGTATCTTGATTTCTCATAAAGTCATTAGCTTCCACTTTCTCCAATCTAATTTTGAAGTAATTATTCTCTTCAGTGAGCTTTTAAAATTTGTTTTCCATCTGGCAAATTGGGCCTTTTAAGGCATTCTCCTCATTTGCTTTTTGGGCCTCTTTTGCTATTTGAGTTATTCTATTTTTAAGGTATTTCCTTCAGTTAGTTTGTTGACTCTCTTTTCATGATTTTCTTGCATCATTCACATTTTACTTCCCAATTTTTCCTCCATTTCTCTTACTTGATTTTCAAAATCCTTCTTCAGCTCTTCCATAGTCTGTAACCAGTTCATATTTTTCTGGGAAGTTTTTGGTGCTGGAGTTCTAACTTTGTTGTCTTCCTCCCATTCTATGCTTTTGTCCTTTTTGTCCCCAAAAAAGGAATCTAAGGTTTGATTGCTAGGCTTCCTTTGCTTTCTCATGTTGCCACTCAATTACTTGACTTTTGAGCTTTTTGCCACAGTAGAACTCTGCTTCCAGAGAGGAGCGCTTTGTTCTAAATTGCTGTGGTTTTTGCAGCTGTTGGAGCTAGTATTTGGGTGCCATTTCTCCAGCCCCCTCAAGCTCTGGCACACTGACCACACACCCCAGGACCTCCACTCAAGACAGTGATCCAGATCCAAGCAGGTTAAAGCAAGAGATTACTCTCTGAATGGTTGCTTGGTCCACTTATGATCTGCATACCAGGAGCTCTGAAGTAGCCACCCAGCAGCAGCTTCATGGCCCACTGCACCTCCACCACTTCTCGCCCCAGGTGCAGGGGCCAGACTGGCTCCTTGTGTCCTCCCCCCCCCAATTCCAACAGAGCTCCACTCTGATCTTTTACTTTGTCTTTGGCATTTATGGAGTGATAATTCTGGAAATTGCCACTGCTGGTGATGATCCACTCTCCTGAAGTCCACTCCAGCCACTGCTGGTTGGGGCTAGCCCAGGGCTAAAACCACAGTCTCACCCAGTGCTGGGCTTGGCTCCCAGCATGCTGCAATGGACCCTTCCTGTAGGCCTGTCAGGCTGCCTTCAGTGGGAGATTTGTTTCTCTCTGTCACTTTGTGGGTTCTGTAGCTCTAAAATTTGTTTAGAGTTATATTTTATAGGTATTTGAGGTGGTTATATGGGGAGCTCATGTAGTTTTCCTGCTTCTATGTTGCCATCTTGGCTCTGCCCCCTATTATATTTCTTAATATCTGGAAGTCTTTGCTCATTTGGTATTTTCTAAATATTTATTGTTTGACTGACTTGGACTATTCCCTTGTTTCTACCTTTCTGAAACTGGGCTATCAGGTCTGGTAGAACTGGTTAAAATAAAGTCAGAGTCTACCTACAGCAACTTTATTTTTTTAAACAGTTATTTTTTTAATTCTGAATTTAACTACTACCCCACCTCCAAAAGAACATTCTCATATACAAGGAAGAATGGGAAAAGAAAATTTCATGGGAAACTGTAACTACTATTTACAACTTACTTTCATAATTAAGTACATGGTAAAGTTAACATGTCACAATAAAAACTTCCTGGTGTATCTGTTTCCTTATCAGTTTACATCTGTTGTCTTCTATACACTTAAATATGCTTTGATGATCATCTCTTTTCTTACTTCCCTTCTTTTATTTTTGCAATGTTATCATTACTAATATCTCCTTCCATCCCTCTCTCCCTCAAATACCCTCACTAATGAAAAGTTTATATAAATATATATATACATATATATTTAATTCATATATATATACACATATACATATATACATATACGTATGTGTGTGTGTGTGTGTGTGTGTGTGTGTGTGTGTGCAATAAAAGATGGAAGGCACTGGAATTAAGAGGATTTGGAGGAAGGCTTCCTGTAGAAAATTTCATTGTAGTTGGGACTTAAAGTCAGAGAGGTCAGTAGTTGAAGTTGCAGAAGGAGAATATACCAGGCATGGGGGATAGCAAAAGAAAATGGCCAGAACCAAGACATGGAGTGTCTTGCTCATGGAATGGATAAGAAGTCAGTCTGACTGGCAAAAAGAACGTGTGTTGGGGAATAAGGTATAAGAAGATTGTAAAGGTGGGAGAGGGGTATAGTATGAAGGGCTTTGAATGTCAAATAGAGCATTTTGTTTTTAAACATGACCTTTGCAACAAATAAGTATAGTCAAGCAAAACAATCCACAAAATCCAAACATCTTGTCATAATGAAAATTGCCTTTCACATTCTGTATCTTGAGTGTGTCACCCCTCTGTCAGGAGATATATAACAGGTTTGGTCATTAGTCTTCTGGACTCCTGGTTCATTATTGAATTTGTCTGTTATCTTAAGGCTGTCTTAGTTGTTTTTCATTACAATGTCTTGGTTGATGTATACATTGTTCTCCTGTTTCTGCTCATTTCACCTCGTTCATATAAGTTTTCTCAGGTTTCTCTGAAACTCTGTATTTCATAATTCTTATGTCACAAAGATATTCCATCACATTCTTATTTTCCAAATTGATGGACATCCTCCTTAATTTACAATTCTTTGCAGTAGCAGGCTTCTTAAAAGAGTTCTTCTCACCTAGCAGCCACTCATTGTTCTCCAAGAGAGACTATTCCTCAACCTAAGTAGAACTATCAAATTAGCCCCACTAATCTGCCCAATTTTCTTTGACTTAATTGAATCCTCCTCTTCATGTTATCTCCTATGGCTTGGCTGTCTTCCTATTCAGAGCTCATCTATGCTTACTCTTCCTCTTTAGATGGTTAAAGGCAAACAAACACTTTGCAACCAAATTGTTCCATTCAGCAGAGAAGAAAAAGCAAGTTGAAAGTTGGTATTTTTATAACTTCCTAGTGAACAATCCATTTTAAATGATTAATTCCATTACACTGCAATTTACATCTAGTCCTATCTAATGAAATAAATTAGTCTCAACATCAATTCAACTTTCTTCCTCTTCCCTGGGCCTCATTAGCTTCAGTCTGCATGTTTTGCTAGAACAATTTTTCAGCCATAGTAGACTAAGCATTTTGTATTACAGGCCTGTTTTCATTGATTACTGGAAAGTCAAATGTGGGGAATCATGGTGAGGGGAGGTGGTTTAGAGTAATCAGTGCATAAACAACTGAATGAAGTCATGGACCAGTTGTTAACCATTGTGGCAGTTTATTTTCTATAGGAAATGATTTGTCTCTGACCCTTCACACATTAAAATGCTATGCTGTAGCTAGAATGTGGCAGTATATTGCTGCTAAACCAAGTGTTATAGATATATAGTTATGCCATTTGATTGGGAACTAGAAAGGGGGAGAGTTATATCCTTAAGGTCTGAAATTGGGTTTTAACCTGACAGAGAGGTGAAAAGTGAAACATATACTGTTTGGATTGGGCCACTGTGCAAATTTGTTCTTGTTTGTGCATATTTGTTCTAAGGATTTTGTTTTTCTTTGTTTCCAATATCAAGGAGTGGGGGCTTAATAAAATAATAATTTCTTTGATTGAAAAAATAATTTAAAAACAACAAAAAAGGATGAAAGTGAGGTTTATGTTTATATTATTAAATAAAATTACAGTGCGTGATGAGGTGTAGGCTCTGGGACCCCCCTTGAGCTCTCTTTGAATCTTTGAGGTATAGGCTCTGGGAAACCCCTTGAAGTCTGATTGAATCTTCCCACTTGATGAGGCATTTGTAGAGGCCATAAGTATTTCATTGTGGCTGGGCCCAAACCTCTGTTACTAGCCTGGCCCTCCATTGTCCATCTGCTTCTCACCCTGGAGCCTATCAAAACATCAATCCACTCTTGCACTGACCTCATTAAATTGCTCCTGAAGACCCTCCCCAAACTCTTCCTCTAGACCACCCCTGGATTCCTCTGTATATCAGAAGCCCATCTCCCCTCCATGTGGTGTGAGAGCGCCACAGGTTCCCCTAGCACAGACCTGCTCTGTGAGAGCGCCATAGGATGATCTAGCATAGACTGGCTCCTTAAGAGTCTACCCCATATGGTGAACTTTTAAAGACCTTTCAATAAACTTTACTTTCCTTTGGCTGAGAAGACTTGAGTCAAGTTCTTTCGGCAGTATCCGGCATGTGGCTGTATTGGGGTCTCAGGCAACCTTACCCGTCTTTGGGTAAACCTCTTCAACTCACAGATTTTAGTTTAGTTTAACTAAACTTCTAATTTTCATTCTATATTTTAACAACCAAAACTCAAAACATAAGCTATGTGTGTGTGCATTTGTGTGTATAAATGCTATATGTGTATGTAGTGTTCATATATACATATAATGTGAATATATGTATATATACATTGTTATGTAATATAATGTATAAAACACATAAGATAATATATAAAATTATTACTATAAATATAGAAGGCACATTAGAGGCCATCTAGCCCAATATCTTCATTTTATGGATGATGAAACAGGCACAGGTAAAATAACTTGCCCAAGACACACAGGTAAGAAGTAACAGATAGGATAGATTTCATGGAGGGGGTGGGAACTGAACTGAGTCTTCAGGAAGGGTATCTTTGGAGAGACAGAGAAAACATTTAGAAAGACATTCCAGGCAATAATGCATATACATGTTTGTATGGTATTTTTAACTTTTCAAAACACTTGAATCTTCATTTTTCTCTAATCCATATAATAAGCCAGATGTGGGCAGGTAATATTATACTTTATAGATGAGAAAAACAAGTTACAGTTTGACTTGCCTAAGGTCACACACTTGATTATTGATTTTCTGACATCCAGCCTTAATCTTTTCATTAATGCCAAAGCAAACAAAAAACGAATTACCACATAAGATGACTAAACTGTTTAAAAATACAGAAAGTTTTTTTCCCCCAGTGGTTCCCAATTACCTTCAGAAAAGCCTGCACTTTGCTTTCAAAGTCTTTCATAACATGGTCCCTTCCTCCCTTTTCAATCTTCTTACACTTTACTCTTTTCTACTTAATCTACAATCTACTAACATTGACTTCCCTACTGTTCCTCTCACAAGCTGACTTGTTCTTCTCCATCTCCTGACTCTGAAGATTTTCACTGTGCCCTCTCTCTGTTTTTCTCATGCCTAGAACACTCTACCTCTTCCTTCATCTCTTCCTCCTAGCCATCTTGGCTTTCTTCAAGTCTCAGCTAAATTCCTACGTCCAGTAAGAAGACCTCAGTTCTCCTTCAGCTTACTATCTTCCCTCTGACATTATGACCAGAGAGCTTTTTGAAAGTAGAGGCTATTTTTTTTTTGCTTTCCTTGTATCCCCAATACTTAGCATAGTGCCTGACACATAATTACTTAATGTTAATTAACTGACTGAGTTGATGCACTCCCAGATCCCTTGATCAAATGTTAAGTGTTCTCTCTCCAACATTGGATGTATCTATTTAACTCTAAGCTCCTCAGTTTCCTTATCTATAAAATGAAGAAGTGGAACATCTAAGCTCCCTTTCAGATCTAGATCCATGATACTGTGATCTATGATTTTGTAATCTGCTTCTCTCGAAGATGAGAGTGTTCTCTTCCTTCCTTTCCTCCCAGAAGATCACAATGATACTCCGGAACTCTCTACTAGCACTCCTGAGACGAATGAAAGCTTTTCATCTGGCACAGGGATTGAATTCACACTTAAGTCATTTCTGTTACTCCTATCTCTGTAGAAGAAAAACTGAATAGTTCGGGAAAAATAAAAGAAAGAAAAGCAAAAGAAGGGCAAGCAAAAAAAAAAACAAACAACAGCAACAATAAAATACTCTGTAACTCATTGAAATATAAAATATGAGACCTAAGGGTAACAAAACTTCTAGAAATTCAAGTTAACATTAATGAGCAGACATTTTAATTTCATATTTTCAAAAACAAACTAAATACCTTTTCCCCCAAATCCCACTCCTATTTCAAGCTTTCTTATTTCTCTTGAGAGTATCACCATTCTTTCTGTAACTCATTAGAAATATTGTCATTATCCTAGACCCCTTACTCTACCTCATCCCACACATCCAATCAGTTACCAATGCTTTTTCATTTTTACTTCCACTACATTTCTCTCATTGGATTCCTACTCCTTATTTAAACTTCCACCAAAGTAATCACCCTCATTACTTCTGGTCTGATCAGTCAAAATGACTTTCTAATTATTCTCCATGTTACAAATTTCTTCCCATTCTTCTATCCACTAAATTTATCCAACATGGATCTGACTGCACACACACACATACACACACACACACACACACATACCTTTCAATAAACTACAATGGCTCCCTATTGCGCATAGGACCAAACATAACCTCCTCTGCTTGGTTTTTAAAGACCTTCACAAACTGCCTCTAACTAAACTATCTAATCTTATTATCCATTATTACCCTTCCTGTCCTCTGCAATCTGGTCATGCTACCTTTGTTTTTCCTCAAATAGGATTCCATCTTCTTTCTCTGTTCCTTTGCACTGGCTGTCCCCAAGCCTAGAATGCAATCCATCCTTCCCTCTCCTTGTTTTCTTCAGCACTCTGCTCCAATGGTACTTTCTACATAAAGTCTTTCTGATCTCTCAGCTACTAGTTTCTTCACTCCAAAAATTAACTTGAATTACTTTTGTATATATCTACAAGTCCATATATTGTCTTCCTTGTAAGCTCTTGGAAAGCTGGATCTATTCAGTTTTTTTCTTTTTTGTATCCTGCATTCTCAGCACAATGTCTAACATATACAATTCCATATGAGTTACTGCAAGAAGTCCACATTAAGTGTCCATTCATTAAAAGTGTTTATTACTGATTAGAAGAAAAGAAATACTACTAAAAAGAAATTGGTCGACAGAGTGGTAAAATGAGAAAGATATACATATATTAAATTTAAAGTCATTAGTCCAGCTGTGCTCCTTATTACCTTGGTGGCTTGAGAAAGATCACTCATTTCCTCAGGTCTCAATTTTCTTACCTGCAATATGATGAAGTTGGACTAGATGACCTCTAAATTTCCCTTTTGTCTCCAAATCTCTAATTCTATGATTCTATGTACTGCATACAGAAGTAAGGACACTGGATAGACTGAGGCAGATTATGTGTTTTGTACTAGTGGGGATACATTTGGTCTAAGGATGCAAAGGTTCCATCAGGGGGCTTGTATCTATAGCTTAAGGACTTAATTGTTTCAATTGTTGGACAGTTTTTTAAGTTTTAGGAAGTTCCTAAATTGAGCTGAGATGCATTTCCCAGTACCTTCCAATCACCAAGCCTTTTTCTGTCCCATCAGTATAAATGTAATCCCTCTTTCCTCCCTGCGCCAGACTTTCTTCCTTGCCTTTTTACTGGTTCCATGACATTGCCTCTCCCTACAGACTCCTGGGCTTTGCTATTTCCCATTTTCCTGTGGTGAAAGTCCTTTGAATTTCCTTGACCAGGTTTGGTTCCATCTGTTTTGCATCCTGAACACCAGGAGAGTTCTGGCTGGCAGAAAAGCAGCAGTTTCCTCTGGTATGGCCTTGATCCTAATCAAATCAGTCCTACTGAATTGGAGCCACACTTGACTGCTGTGCCACAGGGAAACCTGACAGTATTTTACAAGATATAGCTAGAAAAATGTAACTCCCTGAGGACATTCATCACAAAAGGGATTTGACCGTGAATACATTGTCAGGTTCCACTTTGTGATATCTTACCCTATGTTCACCATGCATTGAAATTAAATCTCTTTCAAGCAATTGTTGAAGAATAGCCTCTCCAGGTAAGACCAGGCAAGACTTTAACAAAATAATAGTAATAGTAATAGTAATAATAGTAATTAAAAACAAAACAGATTAAAATGGAGAACAGGTCAATCCTAAGGTTTCTTCTTTTCTCTCAGATGTTCTTTCCTCCCTTCTGTTATTTTCTTCCTAGCCCTTGTGCCAAGATACCAACCGTACCATCTCCTTTTGGTCTTACCTGTCAAATGAGGCAGTATGACATCACAGAATGAATGTCAGATTTGGAATTAGCAGTCCTGGGTTCAAATCGTACCTTTACAACTTATCATGTATAGTACTTTACACAAATCCTTTCTCTCTAGTCCTGAATTTGCTTCTGGAAATAGCTCAGGGCCTGAAGTCAAGAAGACTTGATTTCAAAATCCAGCCTCAGACATTTACTAGCTGTTCAGTCCTGGGGAAGTCATTTAACCTCTGTTTGTTTCAACTCCCTCACCTGTAAAAGTGAATAATAATATCACCTCCCTCCTAGAGTTGTCATGTGGATAAAATGAGAGGATAATTGTAAATCACACTGATACCTAGTGAGTGCTATTTATTATTATTTCCTCATCTCTAAAAATAGGAGGTTAGAAAACATAATCTTTAAGGTCATTTCTAACTTTAAAGTCCTATGTTTTGTTCAAATAACAGAACAACCAATTATATTTCTTTCTAATGTTTTGTTAGCTCATCTGGAAAATGAATTTTCTCTTTACTTCCTATCTGAAATATCTTTCTCCTGGGCTAGGGCATTTACTTGCTGTAAAGGGGGAGACAATTCCCCAAATAAAATTAAGATATTATTTGAAAATATGTGTGACAACTAGGAGTGGTGGCCTATGTTTATAATCCCAGCTAGCACTGGAGGCTGAAACTAGTGAATCTCTTGAGCTCAGGGGCTTTCTGAGCTATAATGAGCTAAGCCAATTGAATATCTACACTAAGTCTGGTACCAATATGGTAAGCCACTAGAAGCATAGAGGAGGATATCAGGTTTCTTAAGGATAGGTGAATTAGTATTGAGAGGAAATGGGGAGAGTCAAAACTCCTCTGCCTTAGCAGTGGGATCAGTTCCTACATATCTAGTCAGGGAAAGATGAGGGGAGAAAGAGAAAAAGATAGGGGGAGGGGAATGGGAGGAAAGAGAAGGAGTGAAGAGGAGGGGAGAAAGGGGATCCCTATTAGGTTCATTTTCAGAAGTGTGGTAGAAAAATCTCATAACAACCCGGAAGTAGTTACTTTAATAAATGGGTTGCTCTCTTACCTGGATAGGTGCAATAGCCTTCTATCTGATCTTCCTACATCAAGTCTTTCCCTACACCAATATGGCATCTGCAAAACTGTAAAGTGATGTTCCTAAAACAGAGATCTGACTATATCAATCCCTTACTCAGGTAACTCTAGGAACTCCCTTATGATAACTACGATTAAATACAAACTCTTTTTTGTTTGGCATGGAAAGAGCTACACAATTTGGTCCAGCCTATTTTTTCCAACCACATTATACACTGTTCCTTTTAATTCATCTAATGGTCCAGCCATATCATCTTACATGAGGTTCCTCACAGCATTTCATCTTGAACCTCTGAACCTTTGCTCAGGCCGCCTGTCCCCTGTGTCTGGAATATACTCCCTCCTCATCTCTACCTCCCAGGTATTGTTTTTTCTTCTTCTCCAGCCACCAAAATTTATTTTGCATTAATTTTTTGTACAGCGAAATATGTACATGTTGTCTGCCCTGACAGAAAGCGAGATCCTAGAAGGTAAAAAACTATTACTTTTTGTCTGCAAGTTCCCAGTGCCTGGCCCATAATAGGCACTTAACAAATACTTATTGATTGTTTGATCTGTGAACTCATTGATCTCTCTTTCTAAAGGTGCAGACTGCACTTCATTCATGCTTCCTTTCTCCTGTCACAGCAACTTGCATTCATTTCCTCCTCTAAATCTTCTGAAAGGTATCTAACCAGTGTTTTGAGAAACTGCTTCAGAAGAATTCCAAGCTATTAAAAACCATTTGAAGGATTCTTAAAATCTTAATAATAAGAAAAGTACAAAACAAGCAAAAATATCTCTGAGGTTTCACTTCACATCTAACCCATGGGCAAAAATGATGAAAGATGGGCCAGTCCATGTTGGAGGAAGAGTGGAAAGACAGGCAAATGATTTCATCATTGGAGGATATGTGAACTACTACACTACTTCTGGAAAGCCATTTGGAATGATGAAAATAATTCCACTTCTTTTCTAAGAAAAGATCTTCTTAAAAATAAGACCACATCTCTTGACTCAGAGATTTCATTGCATAGCAAATACACCAAAGAAGTAAATTACAAAGAGGAAGACTCAGGATACACCAAAATATGTATACCAGTACTTTCTGAATCAGCAAAGAACCGAAATCAAAGCAGATACTTTAGAAATAACTAAATTAATTGAAGTATAAGAATAAAATATTACTCTGGTATTAGAAGCAATGAATATGATGAATACAGGAAAAATGGGAAGTCGTATATGAACTGACATAAAGTAAAGCAAACAGAACCAGGATAACAAAATATACAACAACTACAACAATGCAAATGGAATAAAAACAAAGCAATCACAACCACAAAAAATGTTCAATAAAATTATAATGACCCCATACACTTCCCTTCTCCCTCCTCCTCCTTCACTCCCCTGCCTGGAAGCACACACATTTCTTTACAAGAATATGGAAATATGGGTCTGGTGCATATTATGTAAGATTTTTGTCAATGTATTTAATAGGTTTTTCCTCTTTTTTTTATTCTTTCTTGTAAACAATGTCTTTGGGAAAGGGATAATGGAAGGGATACGCTAGAAAATGTTGGTGATGGAAAAAAATAGCAATAAACTTATTTAGAATAGAACCCTCAATTGCCTCCCTTTAGATAATAGTGTAGTTAGGTGGCACAGTAAAATGCTGGAGCTAGAGCTAGGAAGACCTGAGTTCAAATTTGGCCACAGACATTTGTTGTTTGTTGTGTGCCCTTGGACAAGCTATTTAATCTGAGTCTATCACAGTTAATTATCTGTAAAAACAGATAATAAGAGGTCTTACCTACCAGAGCTGTTGTGAGGATCAAACAAAAAAAATACTTTCAAAGCTCTATGAAAAACATAAAGTACTACATAAATGCGAGCTATTATTATTAATTCCTCTTGCCTTCCTACCCCACATTATGCTTATTGTTACAGATTGGTGGAGGATAGAACAAGCAGCCACAAACCAATTCCATCTCCACAATTACAAGATTTCTGCTTTTTAAAATGCCTGCAGAATCATTCATTTCCTTGACAATACACTAAATGATGGTACAAAATCTGGTTTGTTTTGCTATTATTATTTTACCCTCAAGCTGCAGTCTGGAAAAATCTGAATCATTATTTTAATGATATGAAAA
The DNA here is from genome assembly GCA_028646575.1 of Pseudocheirus occidentalis. Classification (NCBI taxonomy): domain Eukaryota; kingdom Metazoa; phylum Chordata; class Mammalia; order Diprotodontia; family Pseudocheiridae; genus Pseudocheirus; species Pseudocheirus occidentalis. The sequence continues at coordinate 222,015,148 of CM053596.1, read as the reverse complement.
AAGATTGAGCAGGGCTTTTCATTTCTCCCCAGTGGGCAGCTTAACAGTTCTACTGAATGCCATTAAATTTGACGCCATCATTAAAAAATAAATACATTGTAATCAACCTTTTATTTTAAAATATCACATATATCATCTTGTATTTAGATTCTCTGTATTTACTTTTTGGTGGGTTTGTTTATGTTGGAAATTAGGGCCAGTGAAAGCAATTGTATGTTTTGACTACACTACAGCAAGTTCTAAGGTCCAGCTCTAAAATTGCTCTCTGTGTAAGAGAACATTATGGGTCTTATTGAGGTCAGATGCCTCGCTGCACATGGCAAATAGCTGATAACTTAAAATGAGATTTCAGATAAGTTGCTACTCAATTTAGTTAGATTGTAGATCATTAGAACATGGAAGAAGTCTTAGAAATCATTCCACCTCACGCCCTTATCTTACACATGAGAAAAATGAATCTCAGGGAAGTGAAGTGATTTACTCAATATTATATGTGTAGTGAGTAGGAAAGACAGAATTTGGATCTATGTCCAGTGACTCCAGGTGTAATTAGGTGATACAGTGAATAGAGTGCCAGGTCTGGAGTAAGGAAGACCTGTGCTCAAATCTGGCCTTTGGCCTAGCCACTTGACCCTGGGCAAATAAATCACTTAATCTTGTTTGCCTCAGTTTTCTTATCTACAAAATGAGCTGCAGAAGAAAACGCCATGACTCCAGTATCTTGACCAAGAAAAACCCAACAGGGTAATGAATAGTCAAACATGACTGAAACAACTGAACAACAAAAATGTATGACGCCAATAGAGTGTTTTTTCCTCTATACCATTCCATGCTCTTTAGCAGGGCCATGTTTTAGGCTTTGTGATTTGAAACTAAACAACGCAAAGTAGATAGTAACACCTTGCATTTTTGTAAATTTTAAAGTGTTACCATTTCACAAACACCTTGTGATCTAAATAGTACAAACATCATTTTCCTCAGTTTATGGATTTGGAAACTGAGCCTCTGTGAAAAAAGGTTTACCCAAGGCAACACAACAAGATGGCAAATTTAGGATTTGAGCTTTAACTCGAGAACTTTTTCCACTATTCAGTGCTATTTCATTACCAGTCAAAATGCTAGTCATGGTTCCCTACATAAAGAAAACTTGGAACAATCTGCTTCATACAAGTGGAAAAAATACAGACGTTGAAACTGCAGGATCTAGGTTCAAATTTGAAATGACTTTATGTGACCTCGGACAAGTTGTTTATATTCCCTGGGCCTCAGTTTCCTTGTCTGTAAAATGAAGGGGATGGACTGGAAAGCCTCCATGGTCTCTTTCAGTTCTGGTTGTACAGTTATATTGTCTTCCAGGATAGGTTAAGTTATAGGATAAAACATGTCCTCAGGGGATCAGCTGATGTGTAAAGTGTCTCCTTTTTCATAATGTACAAAATCAATATAGGTAATATCATCCTCACCTCTGTACATCAAAAAGATAACAGATCTTGACCATCTCTATGAACCTTGATCATAACAACTCTGTCCTTGTTCCAGTATGGGGTAGAAAGAAACCCCTGGCCTATACCCATTATACCAACTCCCTAACTTCCTGAACCAGTGTGTGCCTCCTTAGCCACAATCTTGGTCACAGCTCTCCTGTCTGTGTGATTGTATCTCCTATTAGAATGTCAGTCAGTTGATGTCAGGGGCTACTGTTGCTTTGTATTTGTACCCTTTAAGTAGACTTCATTGATTAATCATTTATTAGCACTTAGTAAGTACTTTGCAATTTTTTTTTCATTTACTCAAACATGAATGGTATAGATGCCAGGTTCTAGTTTGTGAAACCAATACAAAAGAAAAAAAATGTATCACAGGGGAGCAGTAGAGCCCTTAGTGCAAGATCAGTAATGGAATATATCCCTGTCATCCATGAGACAGCCTGGCAAAGTGTAGAGAAGGATTTCATTTTAAAGTTGAACTTCTGGCACTTAATCTTGTGTCAGAGAAACTCTGGAAGGATGCAATTTGTGAAAGTGGAGGGTATGATCATTTGGAGCATTAAAATATTAAAATGAAACAAACAATACTTTTAACAGAAAAACCTTGGCAAAACTGAATTGTCACAGATTTTAAAAAGGGTCAGAAAGCACATATATAAATTGGTATTGTGGAATCTGAGGGTAGAAACAATTTTAAGAATATTAAGAATCAGAATTCAACAGTTAGAACCCAGATAGAGTAGCAGAGCAGCCACCCAGGCAAACTTCCTCAATATTCCTCTCCAAATAACTTTAAAATAATGGTTAAATAGAATTCTGTAGTGGCTAGCCAACAAAAGTCATGGTGAGATATTTTTCCATCCCAAGACAATTTAGGAGATCAGAAGAAGAGGCCTGTAACATGGAAGTGTGGACTGGCTGAGGGTGCATGTGGTAGGAACACCAACAATAAGCCTTGAAAGTGGTGACAGTGGTAGGACCTTCAGAAACTATCAGTCCAGAGATGGTGAGAGGATTAGACATCTGATCAGAAAGAGTACAGGGGAGAGACCCTTTGCTGACAATGGGCACAGTTGGCACTGACTGAAATTGTATCACCCCTACTTAGTTGTAGGTCATAGTTCCAGGGCAGAGAAGAGTGATTCTAGTCAATCACAAGGGATGAGGGGCCCTGGTCACAGTTCCAAGGCCAAGAAGTGTGCCAGTGCTTGTGGCTACAGGGGAGCAGAGAACCTGGTCATAGTTTCAGGACAAAGAGGAGCACTAGGACCTGCAACTGAAGAAGAGTAGGGGTCCTTCCAGAGCATAAACCAGGACAACAGTGTCCATACCTCTTCCCTAATCACTTCACTTTGGAAGCCCTGAAACCCTACAGATGTCCAGAACTAGCTCTGAAAACAGCAACAAGAAAAACTCAGAAGGTTTTCAGTGTCTCCCCATCCCCAGGTGAGCAAAGTGCAACTTTCACATAAAGTTCAAAGCTAAGAAATAGAATGGGAAAATGAGCAAACAAACAAAAAAAAAAGAAACATGACCATAAAAAAGATACTTCACTGTCAGGAAAGACCAAGACATAAACTATGAGCACAATGTGAAAAACAGCTACAAGTAAAGGCTCAAAGAAAAATATTAATTGGACAGAAGTTTGACAAGAATTCCTAGAAGAGTTAAAGAAGGAGATAAGAATGATATAAGGAAAAGTGGCAGGAAAATGAAAGTGATGCAAGACAAGTATAAAAAGATAATTAATAGCTTGCTAAAAGAGGCAAAAAATGCTAAAGGAAAGAAAATCTTAAAAAACAGAATTTGTCTATTGCTAAAAAAGATGCACAAAACTTCACTAAAGAAAAGAACTCTTAAGAAACAGAATAGGGCAGAGTCAAGATGGCAGAGTAAAGGTAGGGATTCACCTGAGTTTTCCCAAATCTCCTCCAAATAACATTAGTAACATCTCAAAACAAATTCTGGAGTGATAGAACAAACCAAAAAAAAATGGGGTAAAGCAATTTTCCAAGTAAGACAACTTTAGAAGGTTGGTAGGAAAAGTTCAGTTTCACTGAGTTGAGAGTGTAGAGCCATGCAGCAAGGTGAGAGTGTAGATAGCCAGTGTAGGCCATACAGCAAGTCAGCAAAAGATTTTGAGGGCAAGTGAATAAGAGGTGGTAGCACCTAGAGCTCTCAACTAATAGATAGTAAAGGGGCAACAAAAATGGTCAGAAGAATTACAGGACACCTTTTTATAAAATTTTTAATTAATTAGTTCATTAATCTCTCCCTATCTCATGTCACTCTGAGATGGCATGCATTCTGATTACCCCTTCTCCCAGTGTATCCTTCCTTTTATCAATTCCCCTCATCTCCCTCACCCTTACTTTCTTGTAAGGTAAGATAAATTTCTGTACCCCATTACCCATATATCTTATTTCCCAGTTATATGTAAAAGCAATTTTTAATATTAAAAAAAACTTTGAGTTCCAAATACTCTCCCTTCTTCCCTCCACACCCATTCTGATTGAGAAGGAAAGCAATTCAATATAGGTTATATATGTGCAGTTATGCAAAACGCTTACGTAAGAGTCATGCTGTGAAAAACTAACTATATTTCCCTCCATCCTATCCTACCCCCTACTAATTCTATTTTCTCCTTTAACCCTGTCCCTTTTAAAAAAGTATTTGTTTCTGATTTTCCCTTCCCTCAATTTACCCTCACTTCTATCATCCCCTGCCATATCCTTTCCCCCCTTTACTTTTCTGTAGGGTATGATACCCAAATGAGTGTGTATGTTATTCTCTCTTTAAGCCCAATATGATGAGAATAATGTTCATTCATTCCCTCTCATCTCCTCGCTCTTCCATTGTGAAACCTTTTCCTTGCCTTTTTATGTGAGATTACAGGACACCCTTCATTGGCACTGGAAACAGGACTCCATTATATTACCCATACATTATTCCAGGTAATTGTTCACAGAACAGAGTATAGGCCAGGAGGGCAGGCACCACACCATTTGTTAGATCAAACCAGCTTTGTTGAAGGATACAAAATAAACCCACGTAAAACATCAGGATGTCTACATATACAAGCAATGTCCAGCAGCAAGAGATAAAAATAGAAATTATATTTAAAATAAATATAGACAATATATAATACTTGGCAGTCTACCTGCCAAGAAAAATGCAGAAACCATATGAACACAACTGTAAAAACACTTTTCATGCAAATAAAGTCATATCTAAACAACTGTAAAAGTATTAATTGTTCAATGGTAAGCCAAACTAATATAATAAAAATGTCAATTCTACCTAAATTATTCTGTTCAGTGTCATTCTGATCAATCTATCAAAAATTATTTTATAGAGAAAGAAACAATAGTAACAAAAGTTTTCTGGAAGAACAAAACCTCAAAGATATCAAGGTAATCAATGAAAAAAAATGCAAAAGAATGTAGTCTTGCCTTTCCAGAGCTTGAATTGCATTATAAAGTGGTGACTATCAGAACAATCTTGAATACACTAAGAAAAAGAGTAATGGATAAATGGAGTAGATTAAATACAAATTGCATTACAGTTAGTTACCATATTAATCTAGTATATGATAAACCACAAGATCCAAACTTTTGGAACAAAAACTCATTATTGGACAAAAACTGCTGGAAAATTAGGAAAAAAGTAAGACAGACTCTAGGTATAGAGCAACATCTCAATATATACCAAGATGAAGTCAAAATGGGTTTATGGTTTATGCATAAGGGGTGATACCATTGATAAATCAAGAGACCATGGAATAGTTTATCTATAGGATTTGTGAATAAGAGAAAAATTTAGAGTCAACGAAGTTATGGAAAGCATTATAAAATGTGAAATAGGTCATTTTGATTGTATAAAATTAAAAAGCTTTTGCACCAACAAAACCAATGCAACCAAAATGGTAAAGAAAACAGAAAACTGGGGGAATAATTTACCACAAGTATCTCTGATAAAGGCCTCATTTCTCAAATATATAGTGAACTGAGTCAAATTTATAAAACAAAAAAATACAAGTCATTCCCCAACAGATAAATGGTCAACACTTACGAATGGTCAGTTTTCAGCCAAAGTTATCAAAGCTACTTATAGTCATATAAAAATGTTCCAAGTCACTATTAATTAGATAAATGCAAATTAAAACAACTCTGAGGTATCATTTCATACCTATCAGATTGGTTAATACGACAAAAAAAGGTAAATGATAAATGTTGCAGGGATGTGAGAAAATTCGAACACTAATATACTGTTGATGGAGTTGTGAACTTATCCAATTATTATAGAAAGCATTTTGGAACTATATCCAAAGGGCTATAAAACTGTGCATACTCTTTGACTCAGAAATACCAATATTATATCTTTATCCCAAAGAGATTTTTAAAGGGAACAGGAATATATGTACAAAAATATGTATAGCAGCAATTTTTGTGATGAAAAAACTTTGAAATTGAAGGGATGTTCACCAGTTGGGAAATGGCTGAATAATTGTGGTATATGGCTGTGGTGTAGTACTATTGTGAAATAAGAAATGATGAGCAACATGCTTTCAGAAGGTAAAAAAAACTGAAAAAGTTTACATGAACTGATGAAAAGACAAGTGAGCAGAACCAGGAGAACATAGCACACAGTAACAGCAACATTGTATGATAATCAGCATTGAATAACTTAGCTATTCTAAGCAATAGAATGATCAAAGACACTCCCAAAGGACTTATAAAGAAAAATGCTATCCACCTCCAGAGAAAGAACTGATGGACTCTGAGTACAGATGAATGTATGCAGAGTGAAATGAGCAGAACCAGGAGAACACTGTATACAGTAAAAGTAATATTATAAAGATGTTCAATTGCTCATGACTTAGTCAGTCTAATCAATACAATTATCTAATAAAATTTTGAAGAACTCATGATAAAAATGTCATCTATCCCTAGAGAGAGAAGTGATGAGCTCAGAGTAAAAATTGAAGTATATTTTTCATACTTTTTATTTTCTTGGTTTTTTTGCAACATGGATAATATGGAAATAGATTTTGTATGACCATACATGTACAATTGATATCATATTGCTTGCCTTCTCAATGAGTTGAGATGACCAGTGTTGATGAAGATGATTTGGAACTCAATAAACAAAATAGAATGTTTAAAATAAATATTAAAAAAACACAAAAATCTGAACTAAAGCAAGCACTGGATTAGCAAGATTGAAAGAGGCAGAACCAGATACTTGGGCAGGTCTATGTGATCAAACCAAGACTGGGTTAGGAAATACAAGTAAAGGTAGAGAGAATTCATTTGAGAGATGAATACAAAATACTAGGAATTCAAAGGCACCAACAGAATCAGAAGAATGGTATTTAAAGAGAACAGATTCTACTAATTCTGTGACCTAGGGCAAGTTATTTCACTTTTCTGTCTCTATTTCCATAACTACAATATAATAGTTTTGGACTAGATGAAGTATAACATCTTTGCAGTCTTAAAAATTCCTCTTTTCTAAGTGAGACACTAGCATTGTTAGCCAAAAATGCTTACAATAATAATTTGCCTTTCCTTATACTGTGGTATTTGCTAGGCATTTTCTTCACATAAACTCTGAGAGGTGAGTTGTCTAAGTGTTAATATGCTGACTTTACAAATACTGAATATTTGAGAGATTACTTTTCCCAAGATGACGTAAAGGGTTGTAGATCTAAAACCTGAAGTGAGATATTCTAACTGTGAAGGCTTTCTACTATGTTATGCTGACTCAGTCTCTAACTAAGAAAAGGCAGGGCAGATAATCACTAGACATGAGCCAGGCAATTGCTAGAATTACAGGCAAACAGTATTAAAAGTGTTTAGCTACAGCTAACATGTTTCAGATATTAAGAAGCCTCAGATTCATAGGCAGAAAATGAAGTCCCTTAAGCTCCTTAGGTATCATGTATAAGAGATTCAAACACAAGAGAAAAAAAGCCTCTTCCTAATTAACTAAGGTTAAGTAAATTATTTAAGTCACAGAAAGAGTTATACTTCCAGTGAGGAAAATGACTTGGAATTCCAAATCTCTAAAAGTTTGGGGAATATATTTTCTTCTTTCCCACTCCCTCCATCCTAGGGAATGGAAAATAGGAAAAATCTAGGTTAATCTTAACAACCCTATCCCGTTGGCTTCAAAAGATTATCTGAGACTTAAAAGAGATAATTTTGGAGGAATTTGGAGTGTGTTGTCAACTGCTCAATAAGTAATGAGTTTGTATGTGTGTGTGTGTGTGTGTGTGTGTGTGTGTGTGTGTGTGTGTGTGTGTGTGTGTGTAGGGGTGGAGGTGGGAAGGGGTGACATTCCTTGGCATTTAAAAAAGAAAAGCCATTCTGATTTGTGGTCACCATATCTAACCTGTTGTCAGCAACTGGTACTTTCCTGGAAACAGGGAATAATATCAGTGAGGGTTGAAAGGTGTTGTAGAAAAAGGGAATTACCTAATTAAAATGAGTTCTCCAGTATTTTACTGAATTACTCTAATACTCAGATAACTGCCATCCTGGTTACTTTAAAGAGTGCAGAACTTGGAGTAGGTCAAAGAGCTGAAGCAGCAGCAGGGAGGATGTATGGAAGAGAGCAAGGACTAACCAAAAGGAGACCTATGGCTGTAAAGAAGAGACAGATTGGGCAGGAAGAGAAACTGACCAGGGGCATAATATAATAGTGAATTCTAGGAGAGGTCAGTAGTGGAAGATTG
>CM053596.1:221958600-222006422 GCA_028646575.1 Pseudocheirus occidentalis | reverse complement strand
ACTAGAGTTAATGGTTGCACCAGGAGTAGAAGATCAATATATTGTGAATTCTTGATTCAATCAACTCCCTCTTAGGGAAACTAGGTCATTCCTTTTGTTAATTGATTGATTGAATCTTAAAATGTGAAGCTGGTTTCTCCCTTAGGGAAACCAGCTGATTCTTCTCTTGTTCCTTATTCCTTTATGTAATCAGATATGATATTGAGACTTTCCTTATTCTGAAGATTGTATATAATATTGTGAACTGTTGAAACTGTGAACATTGTACTGAATCTGATTTTGTAATGGAATAAACAGAGTGTTCACTAATACTGTGTAATCTGAATCTTAAAAGCTCTTCACAGTAATCTACTGCTGATTGGCTTTACAATATGCCATATTGACATTTGCCCCAGTCATGCTCAACACATTTTCATACCGTTCCACCTTCTCACCAGTAATTGACCTCCTCCTCTTGGATTATTATCCTTATTCCCACCATCTCCATTTTTCAGTTTCCTTTTCTGTCTTGCCCTCATAGAATGTTAGCTTTTTGACAGTAGAGATTGTTTTGTCAAGTCCTTAGCACACAGTAATATATGCTTATCTGTCCTACTGATGGTGGGACAGTGGAGTTAATTTTTTTCTTTTATCTCTTATCCCCCTCCTCCCCCTTCCCCTCCTCCTCCTGCTCCTCCTTCTTCTTATCCTCCTCCTCCTCCAAGTCTCCATATCTCATTCAGGTTGAAAGTGTAGGAACCACTGAATAGGCCTGCTCCCAGTCTTGAATTGGTACAGGAGTTTCACAGCTTTTTATATGGTTTGGATGATTTTACATGGTGCAACAGGTGGAGTACTGGGCCTGGAGTCAGGAAAACCGGGGTTTAAATCTGACCTCAGACACTTCATATCTGTGTGACCCTGGGAATGTCACTTAACTCTGCCTGTGTTTCCTCATCTATAAAGTGAGCTGGAGAAGAAAATAGCAAACCACTTTGATATATTTGCCAAGACCCCAAATGGGGTCACAGAGTCAGATGTGATTGAAACAAATGAACACAGGCCACTGGGGGCCCCTACTCCTAGAAGTTCACCATCTTGGTTCTTGAAATAGTGAAAACATCTGAAAGGTTTAGCACATTGTGCTGAACTCCTAAGCACAAACTGTCCATTGGTCTCTACTTCCCAATAGTAGTGCTTTAAGGATGTACTGAACACACTCACTCTAAAGTTTTACCTTCCTATCTGAAGGACATTTGCTTGAAAGTTTCTTAACACGCCTTAATGTTTTTCATTTTTGAATGTCCTTCATTATACAAAGGACACAAGTTAGTCTCTTCTGCTTTACAGAATAATACTCTATTCAGTTAGGGTTTGACATTATAGGAAATATTTAATAAATTCATATTGATTAGTTGATTGAAGAAGGAGGAAAGGATAACCTTGGGTTTTATTTTCTTATAATTCTTTCCCAAAATTCTGCCGCTGCCTGAATTCTTCATTTTTCAAAATTCCTTTAGGGTGAAGTCACTCTTTTTGCAGTCAGCAAGAGAACTTAATGTAAATCTGTACTTAAGTTTATGGCAATTGTTCTCAGCTACTCTCTTGACTGCTCTCTGTTTTCTGCCCCTTTATATATAGTAAATGCTTGTCCAAAATGTGAAGCAAACAAACCCACAAACAAACAAAAAACAGCTTGTTTTTATCTGAGGACAAAACTCATTATAAAAATACAGAAATGAACTAAATGAGACTTACGGGTAAATTATGCCAATTTAGCAGGCAGTGTTGAGGCATAGGAAGGTCTTGGACATACACACACATACACACACAAACATATACACATGTGAATATGTATATATATTAATATAAAGGAATATATGCATGCAAATACTCTATACAAGTCCTTATTAAGCTTGTGCAGTATGTTAGGCACTGTGCTAAGTGCTAGCAACACAAAAAGTGGCAAAATATAGTTTCTGCCTTCAAGAAGCTTCTAATCTAATGGGGAGAGGGAAGTATGTATATGTGTACATGTCTCCTAGTCACGTGTGTCCCCTTCAAATATGTTTCCTGCCTTTGTTGCATATTTTCTTGTGATGTCTATTTTGTGAATATGTATATGTCTTCTCATTATAGTAAAAATAAGTAGAAGAATCTACTTTATGAGGAAATCTTTTTTTTATTGTGTGATTTGCTATGCTTTGTGAGCAAATGTCCATTTTTTTTCAAGCTAATATATCTTTCCAATGATTGATAAAAGTCAACACTTTGGTTGTGTTTTTCTCCTTAACTACAAGTATAAATAGGTGCTGATTTGCAGATTACCTGAATCTGGAAGGATTTTTCGAGGGACCTTTGTGAGAAAGAGGGTGCTCCATTGCTACATTTTCACCAAAACATTTCATGAAGTATTTTTTTAATGGCTTGGATATGAATGAACTAATCTGCAGACTAGTAAAATAAGAATCCATACTGTAATTTGGTTTTAGAGTATATGAAAAGGAAGAAATTCCTCTGTGTTGGAGTTCAAGGTTTGCAATATAAGGAAATGAAGATTGACACATCCAGGCACTAAAGAAGCCCCATATTGGTCCCAGCATACCTGACACCTCAGAGACCAGGAGTGAAGAGACTGTTCAAAAGGAAACAAAGAAATGCTAAAGTGGAACACACCATCAAAGCAGTCAGCAGCAGCCTGATTGAGCCCCTGCTTTCAGGTACAAAGCTTTCTGGCATGGATGAAAATAGTTGACACATCTTCCTCCCTATTATTTTTATTTATTTATTTATTTTGTTTTCATGCTGTCTCTGCTCTTTTAGGTTCTGGAAGCAGAGCTGCTAAAATAAAAGGAAAATATGCTTTTCTTGCAGAAAGACTGAAAAGTGGAAACTGCTGAAAGTTTTGCAAAAATGTGTCCGTAATCAGGTTGCATATTCCCAGGAGTTTGAGGTAATTTGAGTGAATAGAAGAAAAGTCTCTCTATATTTCAATCATTTCTTCTCTACTGGCAACTCCACCTCCCTACTCCTCAATTTCAACCGTATCCCATCTTCCCATTTTTGAAAACCAAACAAAAGAAAACAAGAAAAACAAAAACATTGCTAAGCCTAGATATTAACTCAAGCTATTGATCCATATTTCTACTTCCTTATCGTTTTCAAAGAAATTATCTCCACCCTCTGTGGCAATGTACTAGACATGTTCAGAGGACAGTGAAAGGACCAACTTGGCTGGTGTAGGGAAGGAATGATCAATGAAATTTAGAAGGTAAATTGGCATCATTAGGGAGTTTCTCAGGTTGTATTCTTGGTGAGCCCAGGAGAGTTTTATTGACCAGCATGTCCACAGGACTGGAGGTCAAATAGAGTGAGTAGCCAAACTGAAAGGAAAAGAAATTCATTAGTGTTTCAAGGAAGACTACAAATTGGAAGCTGCTTTAGTCTCTTTAGAATATGGTATTTAGTCATATAGTTGCAAGGCAAAGTAGAACCTAAGATGCAGTCATCATGTAGAATTATGTAGTAAAAATAATCCCATGAAGGTATAAAGAAAAATACTTTTCTTAGAACGAACAAGAGAGCAACTTTGGGGAAGGAGTTCCTGAGAAGAGAGGGCAACTTCTCTGGATAGTGTGGCACTGAGTCTGTTTCCTCATGTGTTAGCCAGAACTAAGCATTTCTTGTTAAACCAAGAAGTTTCTACTAGAGAAATTCAACTACTAGTCACAGGAGAAGTATGAGATGAAGTATTGGGACAAAATGAAGTAGATTTTGCATTGCCATTTATACCTCTCCATCTTCCCCTTTTTGGATCACATCAATCAATCAATTGATAAGAATTAATTAAGTGCCTACTCTATTCCAAGCACAGTGCTAAATGCTGAGAATGCAATAAGAAAGCAAAAATAATTCTTGTCTTCAATGGAGCTCCTTGATAAGGACCTGAGGGCTGTGCAGAGCTGTAAGAGTAGAAAACAGTAAATGCATGAGTAGTAGCATTTTGGAAAGTAGCACCGTACAGTGGAAAGGACACTTGGTTTATTATTATCATTTGACCTGGGCTTGAATATTAACTCTGGTACCTATTAATGAATAGGTGTGGACCTATTTTTCTATAAAATAAAGTCATCAATGCTTATGTCATTGGCTTGTTGTGAATGTATATAATATATTTTTGTAAAGCTAAATATGCATTATAAATTTGAATTATTATTATTTAAATATTCTTAGTTTAAATTGGTTATCTTATTAAATATGGAGGACATGGCAGGAGGAATCATGTCTGGATAATTCAAATGGTCATCACAGGTAAAATGAATAAATAATTTTGGAATAAAAAATGAACCTGTGAAGTGATGACATGTTCCCAAGTGAAAATGTTCACAAAGAATATTAGGCATCATGAAATATGAAGTTGGAGGTCAGGAGAAATATCAAGAATGGACTTTGGATGTCTGTGTGTGTGTGTGTGAGTGTGTGTGTGTGTGTGTGTGTGTGTGAAAGAGAGAGAGAGAGAGAGAGAGAGAGAGAGAGAGAGAGAGAGAGACAGATATTGAGGGAGAGATGGGAGGCAGCATGTTTCAGGGACATCAAAGTATCACCACCACCTTGGTCATTATCTCCCCTCAGACCCTGATGGAAACAGACCAGGACCCTGAGTCCCAAATCCATGGGAATAGCATTCTCTGGTCCAGTGCCCTCAGCTGTTTTTTTTTTTTTTTTGGAAAGCAGCACCTAGAGAAATATAGCCTCGCAACTCTTCCTGTAGGTTCTATAGTCAAAGCCATTGAAGACCCAGAAAGGAAAAGTCTCACCTCCAGAGTGCTTAGCACTGTTAAATAGTTTAACATCACTAACTCATGTGATTTTTATCAGGAATTGATATTAAAGGGGTAAGATTAACATCTGCTTTGCTATTGGACCCTCAGAACCATAGGGCTTTTTCATTGGATTTGCAGCTAAAATCTTCCATATCTTCTGTTTCTCTCATTAGAACATGAGTTCCTTGAAAGAAAGGACCTTCTTGGTTTTCTATATGTATTTCTAGTACTTAACACAGTGCTTTCTACATGTGAGTCCTAAATAAATGCAGTTTTTCATCTATCTGATGGAATCCTAATAAAGCTGCCCTAGTCCCAATATTCTAACTTCCTCATGGGTCTCACTGAACAATAGGCATGTCCTGATTTAACCACATGATCTAGTTTTGATCACACCTCAGACCCCAGATTCAATATAACCACTGCCCCTAACTAGCTACTTCTCCAGGGCCCAATTGCCACATTTGAATAGGTGTGTTCCCACAACCACATCATCCATCTAGTACAAGACAGAACTACAATACCTACTTATATATCTTGACCAGACAGGACCACTATAGTTAGCCAATCAGAAATCAGTATAACCAGGATGATTAACCACTGAACCATAGAAGGGACCCCTCCCTACTACATAACCCCTTAAGAAATCACTCCTGACTTTTTAGCATTCATAATTTCTGTTGCATACCCAGCATCTATATACCATAAATTTCCTTGTGTTGTCTTAGTAAGTTGCTCGTTCCTCTTGGAACCCAGCCTGTTGGAGGTGTCATTCCCAATAAATGTCTATACTTGGATTAGAGGTGTTCTGACTCTGCATTCTTTGGAATGAAAACCCCCACAACACATCATGAAACCACAACACATCCATCCATTCATTCCATGTTCTGAAGGGGTTCCTTCTATTAAAAGAGTCAAGATAGGTAAGTGGCTGTAATACAAGAAAGTATGTGATACATGATATGCCATAAGGTACAAATAGAGTGCTGTAGGAGATCAGAGTGTGAAGTTTGCTTTCAGCCGTTTGGAGATTTAATGGAGAAAGGAGAATCTGAAATAGACCTTTCTTGAAACATAAGAAAATTTTGGTTGCAGAAAGGAGAACAGAAATAGAATAATAGAAACATAGAGAAAGGAAGGATATAAAGAAATTGTTCCAGGAATGTAAGGAGTTCAGTTTGGATAGGATACACACACACACACACACATGCACACACACACACACATGCATGCACACACACAAAATACATACATATATTATACACACATATGGGTATCTAAAATGTATACACATACATATGTTTTTGTGTATATGTAAGCATATATACATATTTATGTAGATATGTGGAGAGAGAACACATATACGTATGGTGTGTGTATTTGTATGTAATGCATGTATATATCTATACATATACATCTATAATGCATATATACAATTGGACACATCTGCATATATGGAAATTTAAGTCTAAGTATTAATGCACATAATTAATCAACAAATTAAGGTATGATTTATTGTTTTGCTGATTGCCTCAACTAAACACAGAGGTTGATATTATGTAAATAATGTAGGCTGAACTTAAATTTCATTGTATGCATATGCATATATTTTTTCCAGAGAACTTGTTATTAAATGTTTATCAACATGCCCCTCAGTATAAGATGCATGAAAAGAAGTAATAAGACATTCTACTCAATTCAACAAGCAATTCCTTTTAACGATAAATTTTATCAATTTTTATTACATAGTTTAAACTTCCCCCTGTAGCTCCTTTTTCCTCCCTCCACAGAACCATCCCATGGAGCAAAGAATTTTTTTGAAAAGAAAAAATATAAAATGAAAGAAGGGAAAAATCAACTAAACTGATCAATGCATTGAAAAAATCAGAATACACACACATACATGCATGCATGCATGCACGCATGCATACATATGTGTGTGTGCACCATCCACACCTTTAGGGAAATATCTTCACTTATCTCTTCAGTCATGCTTGTGCTTCACAGTTTTGCAGCATTCATTTTCAGTGCAATAAACACTTCTCAAGTGACTATTGTGTGTGATGTACTAGGTCCCAGTGATGCAAAGACAAAATGAGATTTTGCCCATCCTTAAAGACCTTGCACACTACTTGAAGGAAATGACATGTACAGAGAGAAGAAAATGCAATGTATAGCCCATGTAAATATAAAAGAATTTCAGGTAGGGAATCAGGAAAACACTCTTGTACAATGGGGCACTTGATGTGAGCAAGAGAAGAAGCTAGGGATTCCAAGATATGGTGATGAGCAGGAATAGTGTTCTGGACATTAGGCATGCAAAGTAATAGAGCTAGGAAAGAAAATGGAATGAACGTAACATTGGTAAGGTCTTACTCAAAAGAGCCAGATAATAGAGGGATGTGAATTACATGCCTCAAAATTTGGGACTCTCTTCGATAAGCCAAGGATATTGTAGCTTCTTAAGGATGAGAATATGATCAAAGCTATTCCTTAGAAGGCTTAATGTGGTAGATGTGTGTAGGATAGATTAGAGAGAAGAAACATTAAAAGTAGGGAGACCAGTAAGAATGTTATTGCAATAGGTCAGAAAAAAATATAATGAGAACCTAATTTAAAATGGTATTTTAACAGGCGTGAATAAATCAAAATGGCGTCATAAAAATAGAAGTGACAGTACTGTTACTAAATAACTATTTAAATTAAATGAAAAGGAGACATCAAAAATGATCCTAACATTATATTTATTTTATTAATGGAAATAGAAAAATTAGGAGGAGGAGCAGGTTTAGGAGATTAAAATAATGAATTCATTTTTAGATTTGATGACCTTAACCTGTTTCCAGATGTGGATATATTTACTAGACAAAGCAAGTAAATGAGTCTTTATTAAGTACTCACTGTATGCTAGACACTGTGCTGAGTAAGCATTGGGACTACAAATATGAGCGGAAACAAAACCAGAACTTACCCTCAAGGAGCTTATATTCCAATGGAGAAAGGAAACACATAATATGAGGCTAAAAAGTGGAGTGATTGTACTTTTATTCTGAGAGTCCAGGGGCTGAGTGAACTTTCAGGGTGAGGATGCTTCTATGGCATAAACAAGAAAGTCCAGAGCATCAGGAGTCTGGCGGAGAATAAAGACTTGACTAACCTGGGCACTTTCCTTAAAATGGACTTCTGACAATGAACACCATCAGGTACATTAGAGAAATTTCAGGATCACATAGATAAATTTAGTAATCAGTCATTTATAGATGATAGCTAAATCTGCATGAGTAAATGAAACCACCAGAAGAGAAAGTGTAGGGAGGATTTTAAACATATTTTTTAGAAATACCTAGTGTTAGTTGATTCAAAGATATAGTGGAACAAAGGAATGGCAAAGTAATCTTAGATATAGGAAAATTATGACACCAACACAGAAGTCAAAGTGGGTGAAATGATCAAGGGGATAGTAACTGTTTCTAGTGCTTCAGAGAAGTCAAGGAGGATAAGGACTGAGACAAAAAAAGCCATTTGACTTGGTAATTATGATGCTAAAAAGTGCAGTTGCTCTGGAGTAGCAAAGACACCAGATAGATTGCAGGATGTGAGGGAGTTATTGAGCTCTGAGGAAGTAGACAAAGTGGGAACACAAGGTGGCAAGAGTTATTTTCAATCTTCTTTCAATGATGTTTTCTGGTGTAATTGGAAATGCTGACCATATTTCCCCATACTTAAAATGCCTGTTTCCAGAAACAAGCCACCTTTTTGTATAACTCACTCTGGGTAAACAAATCCAGAAATGGTCATAGCTCAAAATGATATGAGTCATCAGGGCTATTGTGACTCTTTACAATATCCTGATCATCTGGTGATTGTGTGAGCTTAAGGCATCATGATGTTCATACTGAAAATTCAAAACATTTGATTTCATTATATTCTTCAACAAGTCAACAGAATCAAGGTACACACACACACACACACACACACACAGAGTAGATTCTGAGACAACTGATTCAGTTGCGTCCAACTTCCTTTTTTCTTGGTTCATGTATATGTTTCCTGTTTGGCAAATATATCCTGTTGATTGAAAAGGGTTATACAACATAGGCAATAAAAAGCTGTCTCCCCTTCCTTCTATTTTTTTAAGTTTTATTCTTTTCTATAGGCTTTGCTTTAGTAGTAGACTGTGGAATCTTTGATTTGATCTCTTTCAGGCTGTCTACATCGACTGCTTGAATTGAGCACTTTGACAGAAGTGATTTATAATTTCCATCAAATAAGCAGTTAACTGTGGAAAACAAAATGATAATCCCAAACAATATCTACCATCCCTCAAACAAGTCATCACCAACCACTAGCAATTTGCTCTTTGAGGGGTTGATTTTTAAAAGGTAGAGAGTGTTGTAGAGGATATAAACACCTATTAAACAGAAATTAAAAATTGCTAAAATACCTTCTCCTTGGCTTCAATCATAGGGGTGACATTTCCCTTCCAAACTCAAGTTTCATTTTTGACTCTGTTAGCTTGGTTTTCTCAAGTTACCTCAGTTGGCAGGTTGCTATAGTCCTCCCTACAAAACTTCTGTGTAGTGATAGCACTTCTTTTGGCTTATTGGCTATGTCCTAGTGACAGGATTTAGGGGTTGATATCACATCAATCAGATAGTAAAATGCTGCATATTTCTAATAGGCTGCAGATACATTATGAGACATTGCTTCCTAGTAGGAATATCAGGACAACTTGGGTCATAGTTGTACAAATTTCTATGAATGATCCCTTTCAACTTCCTGACTGTATTTGTCATATTTTTTGAGTGATGTAATAACAATTTCTTCTCTCTATCTTGCTTTCTTTGTCTCTGTCTCTCTGTCTCTCTGTTTCTGTCTCTGTCTCTCTCTCCCCTGACAGCACAAGACTCTCTGTCACTGTGGTCTTCATTTGCTGTCAGAAAGACTCTTCCTTCCTATCAGCACTCCTGCTTTGCTTTGCACACACCATATACTAAATGAATCTGTTCAACTGTTTTAAGTTACTCCATCTTCTTTCAATGATGGACTTATTTCATCTTGGTCAGAAAGTTAAGAGCATGTGGGATCGATGTCTTTGTAGTGCTTGTCATAGCTCAAAGGGATTCTAGGATTCAAATACTGAGACCCTGAATCTGGCATTAGAATCCCGTCCCTTTGTAAACTAAGGCCTACCTGGATATTTGGCCATTGACTCTGTCACTACATCTCTTCTCCCCACTTATAACAATGACTCTTTAGATTGAACATTCAGAGACTGGTGTTCTCTACCTTCCCACATACACTATTCTCTATACCTTTCTCTCAAAACAGTATTCAAATCAGTAATGCAATTGCTACTCAAAAAGGCAAGACAATCAACTGCCCTATAACTCCTCTCCCTTTGACTCTCCAGAACAAAACTCTGACCTCCTTTCCCCTATATGAATATAAGGTCCATGAGGACAAGTAGTGTTTGACCTTTATATTTTTAGTGCCTAGCACAGAGCTTGACATATAGTAAGTGTAAATAAATGCCTTTTTATTACATCAACCATCTATTTATCTTTTCATCCATCATACTTTAATCAGAAGACTATAACAACTGGCTAGAGGGGAGGGTGATTGCTCTCTGGACCATCAGAATGCTGTTTAATGGGAGAATCTAAACAAGGGGCGGGGGGAACCTGTAGCCTCAAGGCCACATGCAACATTCTAGGTTTTTGGGTGCAGCCTTTTTCCTGAATTCAAGTTTTAGAGCACAAATCCTTTTATTAAGGGGATTTGTGTTGGGTCTCTTGTTGATAATGGGTTGAACTGGTCCTCAGCTAACAGGAGTGCATGTGATCACCTGTTTGAGATAAGCAGGATTATCTCTCCACCTTCAGGGTGATGCATGATTGGCTCTCTGTGGTGAGGGCATGGCCAGGGGAGCGGCCCTAAGGGGCCCTGGAGAAAGGACTTAAATATAGGCTATCTGGAGGCAGGAGTTCCAGCCACACCAGGTTTAGAGAATGTAGCTAGAAGCAAGTCCTGTGTCCTGAGTTTTCTGTAGTAAGTGGGAGCCGGGGACGCCCGAAGCCTGTTGAGGAATGGTATAGGTGAAAGCTATACATCCTGACCCAAAAACCGTAGCAGATTTGTTCTGTGAAGTTTGGATTCAGTCAAAGGGCTGTACTTAAGGTCACATGTGGTCTAGAGGTCACAGGTTACCACCCAGAGGGGATAAACACGTGGTGGAAAATCCAAGCCCTTTTTGTTCCATGGAGGTAGGAATATCAAGAGCTGTGTAATAGTTTCAATAAAAACAATCACTTAAGTCATTCTTTGGCAGCTAGGACACAGATAAAAAATCAAAATGTGAAAAAGGAGGTTAGGGTGAACAGGTCAGAAAAAAAATAGAGCAAATGTAGTCAGAGTGTGAGAGATAAAGATTAGAACAGAAATTCTTATCCTGGTAGTGTGTTAATTTTAATGAGAAAAAAATAGATGTTTATTTTCACTAACCTCTAATTGAGATTTAGCATTTCCTTAAGAAAAAAGACTTCCAAAGCAGTCCATGATATACACAAAAAGATTCAGAACGTCTAAACTAAAGGAGCCTTTGTATCAGTTGACATTTAAGAACATCCTCATTTTCTAGAACCTTTGAACCCACCTCTTTTGGCCTGTCTATGCTGGTCTCTGACACGGTCTTTGATATTAATTAACTGCTGGACACCATCTGTAAACTCAGGAGTTTACATCATTTCCTGTGGATGGTTGTGTCACTTTTCTTTGACCACAATAACATCACATCCAATAGGTAGTGACTTTCTCTCTCTCAAGTATAAGAGAGCCTTTGTCTTATCTAGCTTGAAACATTTTCGTTTCTTCTGTGTTTGCTCATCTGCCTATGGTCTGCATGTCACATGTCAACATATCAACATTTTGAGACAATTCTAGGATTACTATTTTTTTAGTACATATTCACATTTTTCATTAATGTAGAATGTTTTTGTTAATTTTTTTGTACACATAAAATAATAAGATCAGAAGCACACAAATATATGATAACCTTTGTTCTAAATGTACTTTTACTACTAACTAGCTGAGTGATGTCACTTCCCTGGGACTCAGTTTCCTCATCTGTAAATGATAGCAGTGGGGTAAATAATTTTTCAGGTGCTATTTAGCTTAAAACTATTGCATGATTCTCTTGTTAGCCTTGCTTGTTTTTCTCTTCTCTCATATAAAACATATTCCAAGGGAAATAGTAACTGGGATATTATACTTGTGTGATTTAGTTATCTTCTTATAGGTAGTGTTAGAGAGCATGAAATGCACTATGGGTAACAGCTAGCCCTCATAGCATCCCATAACTCTATGGAGCAGCAGAGCAATAACAAACTTGATATAGTGAAACTAGGGTGAGAGCAGGTTTCGCTGGGCAAATTAAATCAGCCCAAGTCATCAGACTTTTCATTTCAGTTTTAAAGTGAGAAAATACACAAGCAATCATCTAAAAACATAATTACAGGGTGAAATACACAAGGCAGAGTGTATTTTTTGTTCTAAATTACCCATTTTGGAATAAATGACTTTAGGAAATTATTTCCACAGAATGAGGTTTTCTACTATTGAAAAACCTTCCCTCAAATGTATTCAAATTTTGATGCAAATAAATAAATAACAGCAAACTGGAAAATGCCAGAGTAATTGGCAATCAGGCAAAGAGATAGATGTCAGCCATTATGTCCCACACAATGGATTTGATTACAGGAGAAAGACAGTATTTCCAGTTGCTTTGCTATTAATTGTTACTTTTACTAAAATAATATATATAAATGTTAAACAAAAAAGTATACTTGAAAATACTTGCCTTCTAGTTCTGCTGCTGTCATTCAAAATTGCATAAAGCACACGTTAACTAATGCCAACCGACCAGGAATCAAGTTGATATATGCCTTCCTTACGGATTGGGAAATATTCAAGACTTACTTAACATCTGCTGCTTGGGATGTGTTGACAACCATTTAGCACTGGGGATGCTGTAAGGGGAACTGTCACCCTGTAAGAGAACAGTTGCAGTGGTGGAGTTTAGCTACTTTCATTGCATAATACACATTCCTTCTTTGAAAAAGATAATACAGAAACAATGAAAATGGAGCAACAACTCTCTATTTGTTCTGGGGAACAGGCATGGGTGTGTTGCATATATATCAGCTCAGTGGAATGAGATGCCAAAGTGAAGCATGTGTCCAGGATATTTCATAGAGGCCTGTTATCTATTCCTTCTTGAACAAACCCATCCAGACCTTGGATCATTTGAGAAATGCAAGAGTGTTTAAGAAATGGGGAGGGAGAGAGGACAAGGTAACCTGTCCCCAAATTTGGTGAGGAGTTGGCATTTATTAAACAGCATGGGATGGAAAGAGGAAGGCTTCTCTCTGTCTGGATGAGGTGGCATCAATTTTCTGTATATCTGGGCTCAATTTGTTGATTAGAATCATTTGGGTGTACCTGGCAAAGATGATACCTGGAGTGCAGTCATATTTGAAAAGATAGTTTTTACTAGCAAAGCAGACCATGGATTCCAAGTCCAAACAAAAGCAAAAGGAATAATACTTTTTAAATACCAAGAGAAACAATAAGCTCTTTTCAAGAAAGAATAATAACAGTTTACATATATACAGCTCTTAAGATGTCTCAAAACATTTTTACTACATCCCTGCAGAGAAAAGATTATTAGGCCCATTTTACAGGTGAGAAAACAGTCTATACCCCTTTTGTCTTCACCAAGAAATTTAATTAATTTGCTGATACCTCTCGTAGAAAAAAGAAGGAAAAGTTCATTAGAATTGGTAAGAAACTGAATCCTAGTGAAATGATATATTAATTTATTTGACTAGCACCAACTAGAAGAAAGGTTGAAATAAAAGAGTCTGTTTGGTGTGGTTGAGATATCCCCTTTCTCATACAGAGCAACTAAATTTTTCACACTCCATCTGAATTTTTGTATTCCTGTTGAGACAACCTAGTGATTTATTTAGGACTCAAAAGGCCAATGAAATGAGATGAGTCTTGCATCTTCTCCTGAACACCCTGTTGCCAGACTGGCATGTTACTCCTTTGGGGAATTAACTCAAACATAAAGGCTTCCTTTGAAGGTAACCCTCAGAAGGATTGAAGAATCATGGTATAGGACACAGACAAGAAAATATGTGGATATCTCTAGCTACCTGGCCAGCACAGCATGGTAATAGTATAGTCCTTGTCCAATAAATCCACTGTTTTCTGCTTTCCTCTGAACTCTATCAAAGAGGAACATAAAGATACCCTGAAATAACACACAAGACTTACAAAGACTAGATGTACTTTCCCACAAAAGTAGAGTTAAGGTACGGGGCCACCAGGTAGAGGACGGAAGATGCAACACCAGGGTGTGAGAAGAATTGTTGAGATTCTGTCTTGAAAATGACATACTACATAAGCTAAAAGTAGAGTGTGGGTGATCAGGGCTTTGTTGAAGATGCCAAAATGCTGAGGACCTATACTTAACAATCCTTCAACCAAGCAGAAATAATTGAGTTTAAAACCAATTTAGCATGAACAATAAGTTAAAATAGGAAGCTACCAGACAGCATTTTCTCCCTCTTCACCTCCTTACCTCCATACTGAAACCCAGGTGAGTTTCTTCATCATGCAACAACCTCATCATTGGGTTCCAGGAGCTCCTCCAAAGTCTAGTGCTTAGGATCTCTGTCTTTGTTTCTTTCTGTGTGTCTCTGAACCTGTCTCTCTGGCTCTCTGTCTGTGTCTGTGCCTGTCTATCTTTCTCCCCTCACCCACGTCACCATATCACTAATCTGATGAATTAAGTTTGCACAGAAAAATGATGAATACTCACTGGCAATTATACAGAATATCAATCAGTATAGATGAGACTTTCACCTTTTCACAGAGGAGTTGTGAGAATAGTTCGTCACAAACACTAAAGCATTTTACAAATATGAATTATTGGCAAAATTAAATGAATGTCATAAAGGTAAATTTTTTCTAAATGAAGAATGGGTAAATTTCTATAGACTGAATACAACAAATTTTTTATACTTACTCCTAAGATTTTCTTCGCCACTTTGAAAAGTGCTCATATACATGTGGATTTGAATAACCTTGAATGTGTTTCTGATGAAATAAGCACAAGTATTTCAAAAAAATATAATTAATGAAATTTGGAAACAGTGTACTTCTAACCTTATATATAATCATCATCATCATCCCCTATGATTTGGTATTGTTATGTATGTGATACTTACACAGTAGACTGTAAGTCTACTTTACTTTCTCTTTTGTTCAACACCTTTAAATTATTCTTTTAATTGCCTTGAGGGAGACTTTTCCTTTAGTTCGGAAGTCTCCCTGTATAACTTCATAGAAGCCTATTTCTATTGTTTGTCATTTAGTAAATAAAAATAAGTCTGTATTGTGTAAAGAAGATTCACTGAAGCTGGTTAGAGGGGGTGGTAGATGAGATGGAGGCTCTGTTGGTGTGGATGAGGATGGAGATAAGCAGAGCATTTCAGAAAGCATAATTCTTTCCTCTGGAGTTTCTCCACAGACTTGCTAATGACTCATTCTCCAGACATCTTGCCTGCAGACTTTTCTATTCTAACATGAAATTTGAATTAGGAAGAACCTTGGAAAAATGTCCTTGTGACTCTAATAATGAGAGCAACTGCAAAAAAAATGATTGCAATAATAGCTAAGAATAATGCCATTATTTGTCTTTTGATAAGATGCTCTTGATTTAGTAACTGAATATATATATATATATATATATATATATATATATATATATATTTGTGTGCTACTTTCTTTTTCAAGATTCCTAGAGAATGGAGAGGGTGCTTTTGAATGACTGACTGAATGACTGACTGACTGAATGACTGACTGATTGAATGAAAAAAAATTAAGTAGTTATTAGCTACCTGTCACTATGCCAAGTTCCAAAGACACAAATCCAAAAAAACAAAGTCGGACCCTGTCTTCAAGGTTCTTATATTCTAATTGGAATACATATCATATATAGGGGAGTGGTGGACAGGGATGAATATTTTGGTTTGGAGATTTATAGGGATAATGAGTAATATCCTAGGGTCTAGTAGATTGGTACATCTTTTCTGAGTGGCAATGGCAATATTTATTTGATTATGGTTTTCATACTGGAAATTTAGAAAGGTGCTATAGCAGGTACATGTGAGATATCAAAGCAAATGGCAAGAATATGACCAGAAAGTAAACTGAAACACGGTCAAAACTGACTTAGATGTAATAACCCATGTGAGGTGCTTATGGATAATCTAATAAATACAAAGAACTTTAGATGAATAAGTATATATAACATACATATATACAAAGGAGTAAAAAGTTTCTAGATGATGCTCCTTAATAAAGATTTGTTCTTCTGGTTGTTCTAGTAGTCAACAAAGCTCAAGCATGATCCAAAGAATATTGCTTCACAGGGAGGCAGTCAGCTGGGTTCTTCTCTTAGCCCTGTCACTAACTAGCTCTGTGACCATGTACTGGGCCTCAGTTTCTTAATTTCTAAAATGAGGAATCAGATTAGAAGGTAATAACTCATCTTTGTATAGCTTTTTAACATGTTCAAAGTACTTTGTTCACCACCGTACTGTTGGTAAACAGAACCTGTATGGTCAAAGTGATATCTGCCCATGGTACCTTAGACTAATTTTTCCTCAAAAGGAAAAACTCATCCGTGAGACAAACTCATAAGAGTAAGGCTTGGGGAAGTGATGAAATTTCTAGCGGCCCAGGCATATAAAAGTCAGTCTGTGAGGAGGCAGAAGGGCCTTTTTTTCAGGATTAATCTACATGCCGGCATGGTAATGCAAAAGAAAGAAAGCTATAGTCATTTGTTGCAGCAATGCATTTTTGCTAAGTAAAATTTCCCCACTATAGTTAAGTAATGAATTTCTTTTGTTAACTGTTAGATGATCTAGCATTGTTCCATTTCATTCCAATTTTAAACCTAGGCAACCAAAATGGCCTAAACCAGTCTTTACCCACAAGATTTCCCCCCAGCAAGAGGTTAGGTTCAAAGGGCTGATAGCAAGTGGTAAAGCTGGAACACAGATGTTTTGACTTTAAGTCCAGAGATTTTACTGTCTTATTTTAGCTGCTCTCTAAGACCTTCCCTCTCTGACATTCTATGATACAGTTCATCAACATGGCAAGGATGTGTGATTTCTGTCAGCAGGATTCCCTGCACTCACACATATCTCAGCCCATCTCGGACTAAGAAGATAAGTCTGATTACAGAGTTGCTTGGGTCTCAGAGAGATTATATGACTTGCCTTGTTGGACATTATTCTTTGTCCTCTACTCTGGCCTGCTTTTTCTCTGTTTCTCACACACAACACTCCATTTCCCACCTTTGTACCTTTTTATTAGCTACTCCTCATGCTTGGAATGCACTCCTTCTTCACCTCCAATTCCTAGAATTTCTCTCTTCTTTCAAGATGAAGGTCAAGTACCGCCTTCTACATGACATGTCACGTGCAGGTGCCTTCCCTCTCAAATTATCTTGTATTAACTTATGTATTCATTTGATTTATTCTGCATATCTTATGCATATCTTTATGGTCCCCACTTTTAGAATGCAATATCCTTGTGAGTAGAGAGTGCTTCATTTCTTCAATTTGTATCCTCATGCTGGCACATATTAGGTAATTATTTACTTATGATCACACAGATAAAGTGTTAGAAGAGAAATTTGAACTCAGGTCTTCCTGATTGCTATTCTAGTCAACCATCTACATACAATATTACCACTTTCTGATATTATAAAACAATAAAATTCCATATATTTTGTAGACAAGTGTGTCTACTTAGGTTGTCCTATAAATCTGACTGATAGGTCACATGAACAGATTTGATTTAAGTTCTGATCTAGCTCCATGGAGCTCTATGGAGGTGTGAAAGGGTCTCTGCCTTGACTACCAACAACCTGGTGACTGGGGTAGAGTTGAAGGAAAAGGGAATTTCCTAGGAGTACTACAAGGGCGATTGATTTTTTTTTCTCCAGACTATTAGGATGGCATTAGATAGAAATGGTATGTATCTGCTTCCCTCCATGGTTGAAGGTACAATGTTTAGTGATACAGAAGAAAAGAAGAAAACAAAATAAAACACTTCCCTGGTTACTCTTAAGATGGAAAATAGCTTACATTCACCAGCTTAGTTTCTTCCCAGCATATACTGGTTACACAAAAGATCATCACAAATGAAAAATACTGAGGAAAGCCATACGTCTAAACAAACAACAGACATTGGAGAATTTATAAAGATTACAGTATTCTAGAAAATACACAAGAGTGAATAAGATCTTTAATTTAGTGCAAGAAAACATCTGAACTCAGATTAAATCAAGAGGGCTCAATCTCAGCCAAGCAGGCCCATTTTGACAGTCTCTAGGGAAATAAACTAGTTACATTTTAATGAACCATCTTCCCCTATAAGCTGTATGCAGCATTTCTCCATAATATCTCTGAAAGAGTATTTTTTATACTGAAAAGTTCTCTCTGTCTCTATCTTTCTGTCTCTCTTACACACACTCTCTCTACCTCTCATTTTCTCTCTTTCTATCTCATAGACAACCTTTCCTTGAATATTTTCTCAGTCACTTAAGAGTCACTTTTCACCTATGCATCAGCTTGCAAAATGCCCTAGGCTTGGATGGAAGTTAATTTATATATTATTTTTGTGCCCAAAGGCAGCATGGAGCAGTGATAGAACAATGACTCACTCAGGGGTCAAGAAAATCCCACAGTAGACAGACACTTACTATCTGTGTAACCTTGGGCAAATGACTCAACTTTTTTGTACCTCAGTTTTTTTCATCTGTAACATTAGAAGATTGGATTCAATAGCCCTAAACTCACTGTATTCTCTAAATCTTTGATACTGAGTCTGTACGTGACATTTAATCAACTAAGCACGCATTTCAAGACTGAAATAGCTTAAAGGTAAAAAGAAAACAAAAACCAAACAAATCCATGAACTGACTTCTCTGTTGAGTTCACTCAGAACTGATACTTCATCTCCTACTCTACTAGCAGTTAGCTGAACTTAGTGGACCTAAGACTTCAACCCACAGACAAACAACAAAACCCAGTTCCACATTATGTCCCTACATCCCTCTCTCCAGTGGTAGAGATCCTGGCTCCAGGGTGTGAAAGCTTTATCAGGCTGCAAGAGATAGCCAGTACTGTGGCAGCTCTTCTGGGGTAGAATCTTATGGGGGTAGGGTGGGAGGAGACAGCAGACTGTCCTTCAAAAAAGATGTGAAAGGGAATCAGGAGCAAATGGAAAGGGGGGTAGGACATATGTTTGGGATTGAAATAGAGCCCAATACTACACCTTACCCAGAGTTCTCTCAGAGACCCAAACTAAAGAAATCAATCCCATACATAGTATCAGAAAGTCAATATTTTTTGAACTGCTGATGCTGGTCAGAAAACTGAGCAACAGAGAGCAGGACAAGACACTGGAACAGGTCATGTGTGTGTGTGTGTGTGTGTGTGTGTGTGTGTGTGTGTGTGTGTGTCTAGCTTTCCACGAAGCCTGAGGGAAAGAGTTCAGCTTATAACTAAGGTCAATTTTGTCCCCCTAAAAATCACTTGGAGCAGAGACTTAAACTGGTGAACCATCAATTAGTCAGCAGGGCAACAGACTGAGACATTTTGAACTATAGTCCCAATGGAAACCACCATTATAAGGGAAGGAGTCTGAAAATGAGCAATATGAAAAAATAAGGCAAAGAAACAAAAAAAATACCTAAAATTACCAAATGTCTATAGAAGAAGAAAACTCAAAGACTTTGAACATAAGCAGATAAATGAACAATGACAATGTTAAAAGCAGAAAGAAATATGGCCTCCAGTTCTGGTAAATAATTTCACACATCTATGAATAAATATTGCAAAATAAAGGAAAATGATCCAACACTTGATGAGACAGAGTACCATGTGGAACTTGAGGACAACATGAAATGACAATATACTGTTTCTGAGTGATTTAAAAGAGAAATGAGAACTATGAAAGCAAAATTAATGGCATGCATAGGAAAAAATAATGCGCAGAACAGTAAAACTGGAGTCTCTAATGGCAAATCTTACAAAAGAAACACAAGAGAAACTAATAGAGTGAGAATGTGAATTCACTAAAGTGCAGAAATCTAGAATCTAGAACAGGGGAACCTGTGGCCTCAAGGTCATGTGTGGTCCTTTAGGTCCTCAAGGGCAGCCCTTTGACTGAATCCAAACTTCACAGAACAAATCCCTTTAAGAAAAGAATTTGTTCTATGAAACTTGTACTCAGTCAAAAAGCTGTACCTAAAGATCTAGAAGGTCACACGTTTCCTACCCCTGATCTAGAGGAAGAGAAACAAAACAAATAATATTCAAAACATACTCATTAATTTTAAAATTACTATTCCTTACAAATTTCATTCTTCCTGTCCATATTCACATACTTTTGATTCTATTCTTTAACCATAAACATTTAATGAATACTTCAGATAACATTGTTCTCCTCCTATTATTAAGACCAAAAAATGGAAAGAATGAAGCAACAATTTATTAAGTTCCTCCAATGGGCCTGGCACTGTGCTAAATACTTCACAAATGTTATCCCATTTGATCCTCACAACAACCATGGGAGATATTGTTAGTCACATTTTACATTTGAGAAAACTGAAGCAAATAGAGGTCAAGTGACTTTCTCAATATCACAAAGGTAGTAAATGTGGGAAGCTAGATTCAAATTCAGGTATTCCTGACTCCAAACCCAACTCTCTATCCACTATATACACTTTACCACCTTCTTTGGAGCAAAGATACAAATCTTGAATAAATTTAGATCCTATAAGTGACAGAATATGATACTGCAACCTTAAATAAAACCCATAATATCTAAATCTTTTCACACTTTTCTCTCAACTCTTTTCAATTCCAGAATCTCATTCTTTAATCACAGACCCTTTTGGTCTACTCTAGGAAAATCTCATTCCGTCCTTTTATCATCCCTTCAAAAGGAGGGAAAAAAATAATCTTTTGGTACTGCTAAATTTACAAAGTGACCCAAATGAATTAAAATAAGAATAAAATGACAAAACAACAACACTTTTGGACACACCCAGATTTTCCTGTCAACATCAATTATACATTTTTTTTCAACTAGTCTCAGAGCAGAACCAGTAAAGATTAGATAGACACCTATCTATCAAGAATGATACAGAAAGTATTCTTGCATTGGGTAGGAATTTGAATGAATTGGACATTAAGCTTTTTTTCATACTAAAATTCCAGGATTTTTAGACAGTCTCATCACTGGCTAGAAATGTCTAACTAGTCAAACAAATATCCAAAGCAGTTATTCCTGGAATTTATAGGTTTAGACTGGAGAAAGAACTGGTGTGATCTATGGATTACCAAAGCTCCCCTTCCAAACAGTTATATGGTAAAACATTGAAACAAAAGGCAGGAGAGCAAAGTTCTAATCCCAGCTCAGCTACTAGCTACCTGGATAGTCTTGGATTATTTACTTCATATCTCTGTCCCTGTTTCCCATATGTAAAATGAGTGAATTGGACTAGCTCTCTATTGGTCTATTATTCTACTACTGGTGCTATTCACCTGTACCTTCATACATGTTCATCAACATGTACATCTATTTCTTTTCTTGCTAATGTAGGATAAAATCTTTGTTGGTAATGCTAAATTCTAATCTGTCAAGTTAACCCAAATTGGAATATATATATATATATATATGTATATGTATATGTATATGTACATGTACATGTGTAGGTGTAGGTGTATGTACATGTACATATGCACACACATACATACATATTTATATATTTATGTATGTATAATTCAATTGTTACTCTTTTAAAATATTTTTGGAGGGGGGAAGGCAAGGTAATTGGCATTAAGTGACTTGCCCAAGGTCACATAGAGAGTAGGTATCAAGTATATGATGTTGTATTTGAAATCAGGTCCTCCTGACTCCAGGGCCAGAGATCTATTCGCTGTGCACCACCTAGTTGCCCCCTTTTTTGGTAGTAAATAGTAAATATCAGTAAATAGATTTTACTTGGGTTAATTGGGGGAGCTTGTTCACAAGAAGCCAGTCATGGGTGGTAGCAGGGCAAAGTAAAAGAGATCTCCCCACCAATCTCAGGTCAGGCCAGGTATTATGTAAACAGAACAAAGAAGGCATAATACTAGGGTCACATGCAAGTTCCCCCATAAGACAGTTGGAGGTTCTTTTGCTGTTTATATTTACTTGAGGAAACTTATATAATCTGTGGAGTCATAGGTTACATTCCCAGGCTGTCTCCCACTGTACACTCTACCTCTACTCCCTCACCACCTGATCATTCAATCTTTCTAACAGTGTCTTCTGCAAGGTTCCTTAAATGGTACACAAGAGATTTTGTTGCTAACATGGAGGAAAAAAGGAGTAACACTGGAGACACAATTCAAAATAGCAATACAAACACAAGTAGGAAACAACATGACTGATAAGGAAATTACCACAGTTGTTACAATTTTCTTCCATCTCACCCCTAGGAAGGAAGAATCAGTGCCATTTAGTGATTAATGGGATAACTGGATTTCTAAACTTTACTTATTTCAGGATAGATGACTTTCTGAAATAAGTTCAGAGAAAAAGAAACATGTCTTAGGCAATTTTACTACACACTGAGCATGATTCAGAATATAATTGATCACCCTTTTCCATCTTAATTTCTATTTTCAAGGCCAACCTTAAATGTAAATGGAGATTAAAAGCTATCCTTTCCAAAAGACATCAATCAGTTATCAAGTCCCTACTCTATTCCAGTCATTGTACAAGTACATATGAAAATAACAAGAGAGCAACAGGTGCAAATGTATAGAATGAGAACTAATTGTATAAACAGCAGAGGGAGGGGATAAAATGCTCTCCTAGATGAAATAAATATTTATTGAAGCCACCCCCCAAAAAATCCTGGGAATACAAAGACAAATATGTAAATAAATATGAGGGCTTGGGGGGAGGGAAGTGGGGGACGTTTGAGATATTAGCATTCCTTTAATTTATCACCTTGTCTGGAATTTCCACCATTAGAAATACTCTATTGAGTATGGCACCCTTTGTATCTCCAGAACACCCTTTTTGAAAAGAAACTATTGCTCAGAGGGACCACATATAAAACATTTTCCACCAAGCAGCACAATAATGTGGATTATTTCATCAGAATTTCCATCTATGACATTGAAAATAGAGTGTTTGTCCTTGTATCTCAGAGCTTAGTATAGTAGTCATCATAGTAAATGTTTAATAGATATTTTGACTATTTAAATAAATGGATGTAAACAGCTATATATGTATATATGCACATTTAAAAAATAATTTCATTGGTGTCTTTTGTTTTTACACCATTCATTTCCTAAGTCACTTCTTCCTTTTATCTCACCCAGAAATCCATCCCTTAAAAGAAAGAACAAAAAAGTAAAAGAAAAGCAGTTATATAAAACTATTTGATGAATTAATTAAGAGAAGATGTTTAATCCCAATAGTCCACTACTTCTGTAAAGAAGGAAAGGAAGCATTTTCTTATTCATTTTCTTTAGGGTCAATATTGGTTGTTATACTTATTTCAATTTATTTTCCTGATTTTTCCATTTACATTGTTGTAGCCATTGTACATATTTAGTTTCTTGATCTTATTTTCTCACTTTGTATGTTTTTCCATGCTTCTTTATCTTCTTTACATTATTTTTTTCTTATGTGTCTAATATTCTATCACATTCTCAATTAGTCAGCAACTACTTTGTTTCTAGTTCTTTGATGTCATTAGAAGTGTTACCATAAATATTTTGGCTGTATTTAGGAACATTCTTTTATCTTTGACTTCACTGTGTTATGTTTTAGCAGTGCGATCTCCAAACCAAAGGATTTAGACATTTAAATCTTTTTTAACAAAATTTAAAATTGCATTCTGTAATGTTTGGGTCAGCTCATAGGTCTACCACCAGTGTGTTATTGTGCTTATCTCTCCCTACACCTCTAATATTGTCCATTCTTATCTTTTGTCATCATTACCAGTTTGTTGGCTGTGAGGAAGAACCTCAGAATTATTTTGAGTTGTATTTTTCTTTTTATTTGTGATTCAAAAAGTCATTCAAATTCTTATTTTGAGAATCACTTAGAATAGCTGTATTTTAATCAGGATGAAGAGGGGGAAGAAGAGTTTGCAACATGGAACATTTCCCAGGAAGGTAAGACTAAGTGAAGCATATCACAGTGGAAAACCTTTGGCAATTACTGAATAAGGAAAGGGCCAAGATAAACTTTACTCACTTGATGATTCTGCCGAGAACTAGCTTACTAGCTACTAGGAAGAACCAATTAGTCTTCTTTTCTAATTGCCAGGCTACACATTTGTGTATATTTAACAGAGGCCAAACTTTTTGTTGTATGAAACAATTGAATCAAATACTTTAATCAAAACCTATGCACATAAACATACACACTCACACATAAAGCACATAGCTGTATAAATGATAAAAAGAACTCAAAGCAAAAGATTAAATTCACAAATTAATTCTTTTATTTGGAACTTTGATAGATTCATGAGCAACTTACTAATATGGATACTACACCCATCATTGTGGCCTATGATTTGTCCAAACTCAGGCCATAATTAGTATGGAATGTTTGGGTTTTTCTACAATGTTGAAATTAATGTGCTGACAAAATTTGTATTCGTTTCATGACATAGAGATGCTTGAGCTTAATTAAGTAAAATAGAAAGTAAGTAGAACAAAGAATCACAGATATCTGAGTGAGGGAAGAGACTTCAGTGACTATAGTCAAGACAGGAAAGGAATCTACTACAACAAATTCAACAACTAGTTATTCATCTTTGGTTTGTAGACCTCCAAGATATCAGGTATCATCTTGTTGAGAGGTCCCAGACTGTACATAGTATATGGATACTCTAAGTATGATGTTTCTTAAAGAGCTTTTCTTATTCAATAACCCCAGGAAGGAAGACAACCTTTCCCTGAGCTGCCTCCACCATTGTAGCCTTCCTCCCATTCCTCGGAATCTGAGCCCGGGATAAGATCTCCCCATCCAAGCACTCTTCTGCTGTTTCCATTGGCTACCTTTTTCACTGAAGCTAGCTCTCACACACATGCACTTCAACACACTCTTCTACCAGGGATGAATCATCTTTTTCTCATCACCTGTGCCTAATGGAATATGTTTAACCATAAGGGGGCAAGAGTCCCAGGGTTATAGTCTCCTTTGTTCTCTGAGGTTCAAAGTTTCTCACCTTCAACTGAATTTGGCTTTAAAAGTTAGCTTTTTCATTTTGCTTGCTCCAGGATCAAGAATTTCCAATTATAGCTTTGTCTATTACTTATTATTTGGCTTTATTCTTGTCCATATCTTCCTATAAATCCTACATTGAGGATTTACCTTGTTTGAGGCCTTCCTCTGTTTTCCCCCCATGTTTTATGGATATCAGATACCACTGTTACAGTTAAAGAGTTTTTTGTCAGTTTCTCTTTCTACTTGAGTGATTTCTGATTTCAAATATCCTTGATTGTGTATCGTTTGCTATTCTCTAAAGCTGTTTATCATTGGCAATATGTTGTCACCTATTTATAACAATTACTCATCTTTCCATTACATTTTTGGTACAATCCAATCCAATCCATCATACATTTCTTAATTATCTACTATGTACAAGGCAAAGATATACTAGACATACTAGATATGTTCTAAATATATGAGACATACAAAAAATACAAATTTTAAGTCCTTGCCATATGTCTACAAATCAATCAACATTTAAATGCTTATCACAAACAGAGAACCATACTAATTCTGGGAATACAAATATAAGTAAAAAGAATGGTGGTCCTTGCTGTCAAGGAGTTGTATTCTAATGGAAGAAGGTAGCACACAAAAGGGAGCTGAAAAGGTGAAGGAAGGAGAGGGTCCTCACATGGGAAAGTGGAAGCAAAGTCTAGAGAATCAGGATGTGAATATGGTAAGGGATGAAATCATCCTCAAAATGGTGGTTCTAAGAGAAACTTACCAATAGGAGTGGGGGTCCGAATAGAAGAGGAATCTTCCAGGGTGAGAAAGCAGGTAGGGAGTGTTGGCAAAGTCCAGAGAGTTAAGAGTATAACAGTAAGAACAGCTGATATTCTACTGGGGGCATATAACAGGTAAATAAAGTATCTCTCTCTCTTCATATATGTATACACACACACACATAATTTGAGGACAAACAGAATGGTAAGAATGGTAACAACAAAAACAAAACCATTTCCCACTGGCAATGGCACTTGAGTTGGGCCTTCAAATAATCTAGGAATTCTAAAAAACTTAAAGGGAGGAGAGACTGCATTACAGGCATGGAAAACAGTGATAGAAAGGCTTGGGGGCAGAAGATAGAGCACAAAATTTGGAGAATAGTGCACAAACCATTTTAGTTAAAATATTGATTATGTTAGGGAAAGCAATATGCAACAAAATCTGAAAGGTAAATAGATCCATATTTGAAGGATACTAAATGCCACGCTGAAGACTTTTTATTTTATCCTGGAGAAATCAGGGAGCCGCTGAAGTTTTTTTGTTTTGTTTTTTGTTTTGTTTTGTTGTTTTAAGCAGGGACTTAACATAGATTTAGGACTAAAACAAAACATCCCAAAACTTCAGAAGTGGTCTAGACCAACCCCCTTATTTTACAGATGGGAAAACTGAGACCCCAAAATGTTATGTTATTTTCCCAAATATCATTGACATAACCTTGTAGTTATAGGTGAGTGGAAGTGTAAGTATTCAAACCCATGTCCTTTAACTTGAGACACACTATCATTTAAAAAAAGTTTTTTCAAACTATTTTAGTATTGTCATATAGATATATGGTCTTTCTGTGATCTTCTTGGAACAGAAAAGCATCATTTGTTGAATTATGGTAGTTGGATTTGCTACAAAATTCCTGTTAAAAGTGTTTACTTCATGAAATATCTGAATGTAGGTTCCACATTTTTCAGATTTGTAACTATTTTATCCCCTTGATATTTTTATCAGGTCTTCCAACCTTTGGCTAAGGAGTTTTTTTCTTTTATTTTCTCCTGTGTTTATATTCCAAAGCTAATAAAACAAAGCTCAATTTACTCCCTCTCTAAACCAAAGGATCAGAGCAAAACAGATTTAGAGCATGGACATCAGAGGTCACTTTTTCTAATAGCTTACTTTTAAAGTCTGTGAAATTGAAGGTCAGAGTAGTGTCCAAGTAAAGTGTCCAGCTGAGAAGTGACTTGCCCAGGGTCACAATGCAAACCAGTGGTAGAACTGGGATTTGAATCTAGTTCCTCTGATAACAGTAACAGGGAGACAAAAAGGAGTGGATAATCTATGGTATTCATGTTGAACATGACAGTCAGTTTACATGAACACAAATGAACTATTTGCTACTTCCATATTTCTGCCCAGTGACCCTGAGAGCTACTGCAGATCTTTTGTTTTTTATTCAAGGATCTGTAATGCTTGATCAGCTTCCCAACCCCGTACATCTCACACATGTGTGGATAGTACCACTCCTTTTGACCAGCAGGAATCATTTCTTGGCTGGTAACAACACTTGTGCCATTATAGAATTTTAAGGTTTTTGGATTAGAAAAAAACCATTAGTTTTAGAATTTTTTTCAAGCTCCTCATTTTGTAGATGATGAAATTGAAGACAGCAGAGGGTAAGTGATCTGTCCAAGTGACATCCAACCATCTTCTTGTCTGATGCCATATATGTACCTCATTATGATTTTGGAACTGGAACTAAATAAATCTTGCCATTAATATTAGAATCAGTATGTCAACATATTCCCCTATGGTTCCATGAACTTCCCCTGTGACTTTCCAAATCAAAACACATTTGCCTGGCAAACTCCCCTGTATGTATTGTCTCCCTTTATTAGATTATATCTCCTCCAGGGCAATATTTGTATCCTCAGTACTTAGCGTGGTATTTGGCATACAGTAAGTTCTTAATACATTTTTTAATTCACTCATTAATTCATTAACTCACACGTAGTAAATATCAATGCTAGCATTCAAACCCAGGTTTTTCTGACTCCAAATCCAATTATTCGATGCTGATTCATGTCCTCAAATGCCAGGAGAAATCTTGACATTTTCTTAATTGAAAGGTTGTTTATCCCTTGAAAATGATTGGCTTTGGTGGTCCAGCATCATCAGCCTGTCA
Organism: Pseudocheirus occidentalis; assembly: GCA_028646575.1. Taxonomy (NCBI): domain Eukaryota; kingdom Metazoa; phylum Chordata; class Mammalia; order Diprotodontia; family Pseudocheiridae; genus Pseudocheirus; species Pseudocheirus occidentalis. Next base: position 221,978,288 of record CM053596.1, on the reverse strand, counting down.
CTAAGTTGCAAAGCCTAGAAAAGCCTGGGGCTACTTTAAAATGGCAATGAGCCACTATGCTCAGAGTTCTTTTGGTAAATCAAATTATCAGGCAAAATGAAAGACAGATAGTCAAGATATCCTTCTGGGCCTGATTATATTTGCACACATTAATTTTCAACTCCAAAATATCACTATAATCTTAAGCATCACATATATACATATATACACACATAGATACACATATACATGTATGTATATGTGTACCTGCATGCATGCATACACACATACACATATAGGTATATATTCCACTTGGTACAGAATATTCTCCCCTAGTACTAGGGAAATCAAAAGGAATATAGATTGTTTTCTTAGAGAACAATCAACCATGCTTTCCTTCAGAAATTTTCTTGGTACCCTAGTCAGAAACAATACTGACCTAGATTAAATAAAACAATTATGGGATGTTTCTGTACTTCTGCCATATTTCCCTGGCTTCGAGCAGCTTCCAAATTAGGAGGGAATGTAATGGACATAGGGGTAAGGACTCTATGAAGGTATAATGATAATGTGATATCCATAGCAACCACAGCAGCCATGAATGGGGTGGTATAATTCTGAATCACGAAATTTAACAGACTCCCCACATGGAAGAGAGAACCAAAACATTTATTCAAACACTAGAAAGCCAAATCCATCATAGCAACCAAGAAACTGGTACACATAACCAATTCAGTGAACACTGACATCCCCAAGCCTTCCCTCCATCTGGCCTTCAAAACGAAACAGGCCCCCTTAAGCAAAAATATCCCTCTTTCACTCATGCTAGCTGCTCTGCCTCAGCTCTGCCTGCTCCTAGCTCTGCTAGCACTCTCTTCTGTTCTTTCCTGCTCCACCCTTCCTCTTCTATCCTTTTAGCAATTTCCTCCCACCATGGGTTCCATGTGATTATATTTGGCCTATTAAGGGGAGGGAAGGTCTTCAAATTCCCATTACCTTTACAGAAGGATACTCCCTGGTGAAGAAACTCCCTCACCTTCTTAGTAACTATAGTCATATAGAGTTGCCTAGAGCACTGACATGTTAAGTGACTTGCACAGGGTTACAAAGCCAGAAAGTGTCATAGCCTATACTTGAGTCTAGATATTCTTGCCTCCTTGGCTAACATCCTCTTCACCATCAAGCCATCTCTACTGTTTTGTTCTTATGACCTAGTCCCTATCCTCAAACAGCTTCCAAACTAGGGAGAAAGACAATATACATGGAAAAACAGAATCATAGAGCAATGGAAATTTCTTTCTCACTCTATTATATAAAGTAGTACTATTAGCATCTCTGCACACAAACATATTTCCACACAACACATTCCAACATATATTCCATTCTAACTTATATTCAGTACGGAGTTTGTATATGTCAGGATGTATCTATCTTAGACACTGGAGATGATACTAGAAAAAGAGAAGACATGATTCTTGTACTTAAACAGCTTATGCTCTATTTGGGGTAAAAAAAAATATCTACATATATAGAATAAAACAAGAACAAACAGTATGCTATCAATAAAATACTAGATTTTATTGAATAGAAAGATGTAACAAATGTTAAAATGAAGGTTTTCTAAATCATACCCAATTTTAGAACTTCCCCACCTTACTGGTAAATTTTAACTCCATTCCAGTTTGCTATTGGAAGCAATATGAAGACTTTAGACTCACTCAGGATTATTAATGTGGGGGAAAATGAACTATTAAGCATAACAATTTAATTTGATTCCTTTCCTGGTCTTGATTAATTCATCAGAATTTAATTTGGATTTTTGTTTTTTGGGAGTGGAGAAGAGGGTCTAAACCTTTTATTTCAGTTTTGTATATTGGAGAACCTCCTTTTACTGATGTAGATCAGGAAAGTTTAGTGACTTTTGCCCAGGTTTATATGGCATATCATGTATCCAAGGCAAAATATGGACACAGATGCACTGAATTCAAAGACGGAGGCCTCTTTGCACTATGCCAACCTTTATGGAGTTCAGGTAGCCTCCCAAAACTGTATAAGATGAAGAAAAGGAGACATCTAATAGAATGTCTAAAGGTTAGGGTTCTAAACTTTACAAGTCTGAAGCGATAAGCTATGGCCATAACACATTATATCAGATTTGGAGCTAATCTAGTAAAATGCTTTCATTTTATACACAAGAAAAATGAAAGCCAGAGAAGGAAAATAACTTGCCCAGGACCAGAGACATAATAATAGCATTATTAGCCATATTAATATTAATAGCAAGGATTCAAATTCAGGTCTTCTGATTAATAAGTCTAGTATTTCATTTCTTCCTCCCTCCTTCTATCCCATCTCCCCATAGAAACCATATATTTGTTTGACAGAGGCAGTTTGGGCTTCTCTGCTTTCCTACATATCAATGACACAAATATTTTACTGATATCCTATTTTCCAGATAAAAGAATCCTAGATTTAGAGCCAGAAGGAAATTTAGAGGTCTTTGAATTGAACCCATTTTGTGGATAACTTCCTGAAGATGCCTCTTTCTGGTTCTCATTGACACACAAAGATGTGTCCACAGTAGTCTGGTTTTACATTTTCATAGGAATGCCATCCTCACTAATAAACTAGGTCCTTGGTGTGAAATTTCTTTAACTACATGTTTGCTATGATTCAATAAATAGAAGAAACATATTAGGTTGGATTAATGAAGTGAAAAAATAATATACTCAAATACTGTAAAATTCCATATTTGGATTATACCCTTCCCTTCTCCTTCTACTATTCTTCTCAAAGACAGCAGCATAGTAACTCAATTCCAATGAGATTCATTATCATTTTTGAAAGGAGTGCTGGCTCCTGATTATCCACCACTACTTTATCAATTTGTCAACAACTGCTTATATTACAAGAACAATTATAGTAAATATATACTCAATAGCAAATAAACATTTATGAACTGTCTATTATGTGCTAGGAGCTGGAGCTATCAATATGAATAAAAGACAATCCCTACCTTCAAGAAGCTTATAATCTAATTGGGGAAGTAATACACAAAAGAAAGCTGAAAAGCAGGGTTGGAGAGGAAGCCTGTTAGAGAAGCCTATGAAGTATAAAATAAATGCATTTAGGTGTTAAGTGATGCAATGTCTGGGAAGATTTCTATCCTGCCCCTCCCTCCTTTTTTCTATCACTTTTTGACTTTATGTCTCTAACCAAAACCAGCATGGCAAATGATTCTGACTCAGCTTGAGGGAAGGTGAAATGTATCAATATGCAGCCAAGGTGATGAAGCCAGGATGGGGAAGGGGCATAAGTAATGGTTGCATAGCAACAAGTAAGCTTTTCCCAGATAGAAATGAAGTTGGAAGAAGTGTCCACTTGCCATCATTCCCTTGATAGAAATGTTTTCATACAAAATTATAATTACTTAATGTGCCTATTAACATAATTTTATAAGCCCTTTTATTTCCCCTGATCCAGACAATTTGATTTTATCAAGAAGACTGAACTGATTCCCAAGATACATCACCAAACAAGAAGCCAGAATTGTTTCTATGTGAACAAATATGTTACAAGGAGAAAGAAGATAACCATATATCACTACCTGGACTAGATTTGTTCTCTGGATGTCTAGACAATTACGGTAGGTTTACTGTCTGTAAAATAACACTGAGAAGCATTGTGGTCTTGTTTGATTAGCATGTGACAATAGCATTCTCTCTTTCTCTGTCTCTCTCTTCCCTTTAGGTAGTGCTCCTACAAAAAAGCTACTTGGTTCAGTTTGGCTTTAAATTGAGTTTGATGATCTTATTGATGCAGGCACTATGGCTAGAAAGGTTCTATGTAATGTGGTAGTAGGTGTTGGAACAAGGCTAGATAGCCTTACTTCCATATTCAAAATCTCAAAGTCTTCTTTCAAATGGGTTATTGGTGAATCCAGTGAATTCTGTATTTGTAGTTGTCACTTCCAGTTTGGTCAGATATATAGAGGCCAGTGATCTGGATGCTTCTGAAGAAGCTCAAATAGTTGAAGTGTCTTTAATATCTCTCATTTTGGATGAGCCCACATCAATTACCAAATTACTTTTCTTTGCAAAGGAATCCTCATGCCACTGGGGGTCCAAATTGAAGATATTCATTCAATGGGAGGATTTCTCACAATAGAAACTTTGGTCATCCACTGATCCACTCTCCTCTCAGTTGACCAAATTCTGGGCAGTATGAGGATCCAGGTAGATGAACTCCTCTCCCATTTCCAGGTGCTTGCAGATGTCTGCCAATATCATTTGTCTACAACATCCCTGGTCAGTATCTGATTATGGACCTGTTTCTCTTATTGGTGAAAATTTCCTTCATGATGTAAAGCAGAGAGAAGTACTTACATCAGACAGTAGCTTTAATTTTTCTGCTTGAAGAGCATACTGCTTCCCTAAGATACAAATAGTTTCATCTCTTTCAGGTAGTTCTTCTAGAGCAGGTTCTCAATCTGTGGGTCACACCCCCTTTGGGGGTTGAACAACCCTTTCACAGGGGTCACAGGGGTTGCCTAAGACCATCGGAAAACATATATTTCCAATGGTTTTAGGAACGGAGACACCGCTCCTCCACCTGTCTCCAGCCGGGTCCACCCACATGCAGATACACCCACATACAAGTATTAAAGTGTCGTGGCATTAGGAAGGTTGAGAATCGCTGCTCTAGAGAATGTTGTGCCTTTCACACCTGGAAAGAATCTATTTCTCCCCTGGGCTTCAAAGTGCATCCACAGATGCCTACTCTCCCCAGTAGATCCATCCATTGCCTTGCATATCTCTCTAAGACTAGTCAATTCTCAATTTGTCATTGTGGGTACATTCCACGCTGTACTATTCTCATCCCCCCCTCCCCTTAAAGGAAGGAGCTTATAGTTTCATCCTCTAATCAGAAGGGAAGAAGGTGACAATCAGATGTAACTGATTGGATTTTGCAAGAGTAAGACATTTCCCAATGATGAATTTACATGATGGAGAAGGCTAAGAATCCCAGAATGATTGTTGCTGGAAAAGTCAAAGAAGGCATATGCTATATAGAACCCCACTGAATGTGATGAGTTGCTTTCTGGCTCAATCCTTGGACTGAATGCATGGGATTTTCAAGTTGGAAGGTATCTCTTAGTCCTCTGATTTCAATCCATACTTTAACAACATCCCCAACAAATAGCCATCCACCATTAAGCCTCTAGGGAAGACGGAATACACTGTCTTCTGTGGTAGCCCATTCCATTTGGGGTGGTTTTGATTGTGAACAAGCTTTTCTTCATATCAAACCCTTCCATAGATTGTTCTTATTTCAGCCCTCCAGGACAAAGTGGAAGAAATCCAGTCTCTCATATGACAGCCATTAAAATTCTGGAAGACAGTTATCATCCCCCTAATAAATATTCTCTTATCCAGGCTACACTTTCTCATTCTTTCCACTAATCCTCCTATGGTGTTCTGTCCTCTGAGTTCTTAGAAGAGGGCATTAACCACAAGGAATGGAAAATAATTATGTCTATTCACCTCACTTCAGTGTTATGGCTTAATTAATATTTGTAAAGATGTTATGGGAGGTCAGCATTATCACTGACAGGCATTTATGTTCCCTAGCCTCTCTGGGGTACTTGCTTTTTTCTTTCTGATTCTCATTGCTGTCTGCAATGATTATTACAAGGATATTTGTTAGTAATACTGAGTCCTTTGCCTTTACGCTTTGTCTTGGTAGAGCAGCTCTGGTGTTGTAACAATGGAGGTGAGCTTGATTCTAGAGCAGAGGCTTTCTGTCTATAATGTTTTATACATGTTTTGGTATAGGTTTCTCTGAGTCTAAAAGTAAAAAAGAGGAAAGATGACTATAACTTAATTATTCCTGTGATTGAGAAGATACAGTGGGACAGTGGGAAAAGTGGTAACCTTGGTATCATAGGACCTGGGTTTAATCCTGGACCTACCCCTTACTTCCTGTGTGACTTTGGGCAAGAAACTTAACTTCTCTGGGCTTCTTCATCAATCAAAAAAGGAGTATCAGACTATTACTTTTAAGATCCATTTCAACTATACATCTATGATTCTATGATATAAGCACAGGAATACTGATATGAGTAGTTAAGTGTTACAGTGGACAGAGTTCAGAGCCTGAAGTTAGTAAGACTCATCACCCTGATTTCAAATCTGGCCTCAGACACTCACTAGCTGAGTAACCCTGGACAAGTCACTCAACCCTGTTTGCCTCAGTTCTTCATTTGTAAAGTCAGCTGGAGAAGGAAATGGAAAACCACCCCAAATAGGGTCTCAGAGTTGGGCATGACTCAACAATAATAATTTTGGTATCACCAGGAAAACCTGTTAATTTATTCAGCAGGGTAGAGAAGACATTTATTAAAAACCCAACTTGTAGTCAGGTAATGTTACTGTAGAGCAATTGAATACATAAATGTAAAATGATTCATTGGATAGATGAATGGATTGAATCAGAGGCATTCTATTGAAAAGCAGAGACTTTACTGTCCATATATATATGGTACCATTGTGACTCTAAATAAATTTTTGACTTGTCTATCAGCTCTTGTGCAATATCTTCTCTTTTCAGGCAGTAGATGGAATTTGTTGGGGTAAGTTCCCAACAGAATTAGTAATGAAAGTATTTCAAAAAGTTAACTATGTAAATTAAATGTAAGTTGTTATTTTTAATAAGGAGGAAGTAACAACATTGAACTAGGGAATTAGATCAAAGCCAGACAAAGAAAACTGGGAGGGTCAAACTGTGCACCCCCTGCTCAGGAAATAGCTAAGGTCTACCCATATATCTCACTCTCCAAAAAGAGATAGGGCTTTTCTGAATGCTTTATAGGGAATGGGGTGTGGGAGAGGTTAAAGAATGAATTAAAATTTCCTTTCTTCCTTCCTTCCTTCCTTCCTTCCTTCCTTCCTTCCTTCCTTCCTTCCTTCCTTCCTTCCTTCCTTCCTTCCTTCCTTCCTTCCTTCCTTCCTTTCCTCCTTCTCTCCCTCCCTCTTTAAATTTTTTAATTTTAAAAAATATTTTATTTGTTTATTTTTAGTTTTCAACATTCATTTCTACAAGATTTTAAGTTGTAAATTCTCTCCCCATCTTTCCCCTACCCCCACCCCCAACATATTGAGCCTACTCCCTCCCTTTTTTTAGAGTGTCTTATGGAACACTTGCCAGCACACAAAGGTCATTGAATCCTACCCCTGCATTTTACAGATGAGGAACTTGAGACCCAAGGAGGTTAAGTGACCTGTTTCAGGTCACACAGTTATAGATATCAGAGACAAAAGTCTAATTTTGAGCCTTTGATTTGAGAGTCAAGTTTCTCTCCAGTCTATCTTACTGACTCTCACAGTCTCATTGCATCCTCATAGTAACCTAGGCAAATTTGAAGTACAATCACGTTCATCCTTATTTTATGTAAGCAAACTGTGTTTCGGAGAGATTAAATGACAAGTTAGTCTATGCTGATTAGTAAGTGACACAGTCAGGTCTTGAACACAGGACTTTGAGCTCCAAGCTCAGAGTTCTGTCTGCTGTATCACACTGCCACATCTGCTTGTTCACCGTTAGCCTGTTTTAGGAGCAAGTTAGGGAAAACTTACTGATGTCACAGAATCTTACATATAGGAAACTATTGTCATATTTTACCCTGAGCAGCAGTGAAAACTATAGTAACTGGGCAGGAGAGAGTGAAGAGATAGTCTTTCCTTTAAAGCCTTTTCCCCTTCTTTCCTTTGTTGAGCACCAGACAGTAGTTCTTGAACATATATCTCTTCTTAAAGGCTCTTTATTTTTGCCACAGTGAAAGATAAGCATCTGAAAGTCTAAAAGATCAAGTTCTGGTCTATGCTTCATTGGCATTTCAGATGCCTACTTCTGAGGCACAATGCATACTTGCAATCTTGTTCTTTTGGTGATGTAGCTTGTTGTTCAATCATTTCAGTCATATTGAACTCTTCATGACCCCATTTAATAAAATTTGGCAGTAATACAGGGATGGTTTGCCATTTCCTTCTCCAGCTCATTTTAAAGATGAGAAAACTGAGGTAAACAAGATTAAGTGACTTGCCCAGGGTCACTAAGCTAGTAAGTGTCAGAGGCCAGATTTGAACTCATGAAGACAAGTTTTCCTGACTCTATGTCTTGCCCTCTCTCCACTCTAGCACTAGCTCCCCAACTTAGTTTGCCTATATGTAAATTAGTGATAATGATAAATTAGCTTTAGAAAAGACACCTTAGAAAAATTAATACAGTGTGAAATGTTCTGACGTCCTTTAAAGAAATGCACCCCATGTGATTAAAATGTAAGGGTCAGCTCATGTTAGGACACAAAAGAACCATTTCCAGTTGGCAAACTTATTAATCAGGGATTTGAGTATGAAGAATAACTATTACCTTAAGAAAAGTTATCATATGCCAGAAGTAAACAAAACAATTGTTTGAGACTCTTTGTGGTATCAAGTTCAAACACATTATTATTTACTTAGAGACATGGAAGTTCATCAAGTGATATGGTTTAAATAATTAATCAAGTGCTCTTTCAGGTTATGGGCATTTCTCAGTAGGGTCTTTAGTGATGACTCATTATTATTTAGTCAGTTTTCTGTTTCCCCTTCCTTTCCTCTTCTCACTTTGCAAATATTAGGCTGACAGGCATTAACTTTCGGCCCATTCTCTAGAAGTTGAGTCAACATAAGGGAATGATTTGAACTTTTACTCTCTGAATCAAAGGCCTGCCACAAACAGTAGTGGATATGCCTATATCCAACTTCTAGTATATCTTAATAAATAACTTGGATTTTTACAAGTCATGGAAGAAGATTTAGGAAATAAATAATTCAGGACAATGGTATTATAAAGTTAATCCTAACCAATAGTATGCCATTAAAGTAAAATATGAATGTGCTAATAGTTCAATTTTATATTTTAATTAGCTCTTCAGAACTAATAACTGACAATTGTCCTTGTTTAGGTCAAATGCTATTTTTTAAAGCCTGATAGTTTTTAAATCTTTAGAAGGAATAATGGAAATGTATTCTTTCCACATTAAAAAGAATAATGGAGATTCAGCCTTAAGCTTACACCCCTTGTCCCATTGCACAGTTAATTTGTGATGTTACTCTACATATCAGTCATAACTTTATCCAAAGATTAAGTACTATATTGGTCTGCATATAAATGACCTTCAAGCATTAGCCACACCCTTAAAATTACATCTATTTGATAGGAAAAAATGTGTAGTTGTACATTGAAAATACCACCAACGATAAGCTTTATTGTGATTTTATGAGAGCCATCTTTGGCAAATCAGAGTGATAAATATTAAAACAAATATAGTAATCAACAGAGTAAAACTGATTTCAAAATTTTCTTTTATGGTCAGACCATACTATTTATAATCCCTCAAATATTCTTAATTCATTTTTAACTAAGACACATTTGCTTTTGCCTAGAATAGTCTGTATTACTCTCCAAATATTCAAAATTCTAAGCACTTTTCAAAGCCCAACTCAAATCACATTTCATTTGTGAAACCTTCCCTTATCATATGAGGTCAAAGTAATAACTTACTCCACTTAACTCACAATATTCATTGTACCACTTGTATGACACTTCCCATCCCTGCTTTGTGGTTTTCCTTCAATTACCTAGAATATTTGGTCAATCAATATTTATTGAATAAGTGAATGGGTATTAAAATCATCTGTAAGTCTTTTTCAATATTGTATTTTTCCCATGACATATGGTTTAAAAGAATCATTGGTTTTAAATCCAGTTTGAAGTCTTAGATTTCAGTTAAGTCAATTTTTTTCCTTTTGTGGTCAAAGAAATACAGGAATTGAGGGATGTTTTGAGATACTCTAGAGAAATAGATAGTTGGCCATTATGCTCCTGGTAAGAAAGGTATTCTATATGTATTTTGTTGATAGGAATGTGGATGAACATATAAAGATTGGTTTAGCGTTCTAGATTAGTATAATGGATTTTGACCCTAGAAAACTGGCAGAGGTAATATAATCAAATTTCATCATTTTATGTTTGAGATAACCAAGACTGAGCAAGGAGAAATATTTCCTAAAGATTACACAGAGGTAACAAATGAGTTGTCAGATCTTTAGTCTCTCTCTATTTTGTTTCTCACATCTATCCCCTTCTCTCTACTCATATAAACACCACTCTAATTCAGGTCCTTATCATATCTCACTTTGACTAATACAAGATCTTCCTCATTGGTCTTCATGCCTTAAGTTTCCCTCCTTCTATGGTTCATCTTCCACAAAGTTGTCAAAAGTGATATTTCTAAAGCAGAAGTCTAGCCCTATCGCTCATGATGACAGCAAAGGGTCTGAACTGAGGTATCACAAGAACACTATGATACGGAGAGCCACAATGGCATAATAGAAAGAATTTTTGTCATGCAATAGATATTTTGCATTTTTATTTATAAAACTTCTAAACATTTGTAACATTTTAATTAAATAAAGCTTTTATTCTAAGAATCCCTCCAGGGCAAACCACTTATATGGTGAGCTACCACTATCATGGGGATAGAATCCGCATTTATTTGCGAAAGATAAATATTTTCATATGATATTGAGTTCTTTCTCTGGGAATCAACTGATCAAATGACTCTTATCTAAAGGGTGTCATCCAGTGGGTATAGGGGTGGGAATCCTGTGACCTCTAGGTCATATATGACCCTCTACTGTAGAGTCTGGGTCCTCAAGTGTAGCCCTTTGACTGAATTCAAACTTCGTAGAACAAATCCCCTTATTAAAAAGGTTCATTCTGTAAAACTTTGACTAAGTGAAAAGGCCACACCCAAGGACCTAGAAGGCCACATGTGGCCTAGAAGCCACAAGTTCCCCACCCCTGGTAGAACTTGGTTGTTTATGATATATAATAATCAAGAGATTAGGGTGCTTCCTTCAGGTAAATGTCACAGGTTAAAACCAAGAAAGGTTGTTTGTTTAATTTGTCTTTGGGTAAATAAACTCTATCCCAGAATTCTCTGTCTTCTATAAACTCTCTATTCCATAAGCTCCAGTAGCTCCCCATTGCCTCTGGAAAGAAATGCCTTCTTCTTTGGCCTTTGAAGCCCCTCATAAACTGGCTTCAACATGATTTCTGATGGACTAATTATACTTTACTCCAATTTCCTCATTTTATGGCCTTCTTGCTATTCCTCCCACAAAGTAGCCCAGACCCCATCTTTATGCCTTTCTAGAATCTCTTGTGTCAAGAATGCACTCCTTCTATCTACCCAGCCTTTAGAATTCCTCAGTTTCTTGTAACATAAACTCAAGTGCAACTTCCTAAAAGAAGCCTTTTCTAATGCCCATGTTGCTAATGACTTCATTCTAAAATCACCTTTTATCTGCTTTGTCTATATTTTAGATAAAATTATGTGTACACGTTATCCCTCAATTCTTTTATTTTGTGTTATCCATGATTCCTATCACAGTCAGTGGCACAAAGTGTGTGCTTAATAAATGTTTGTTGATTGTTGGATTGACTGATACTCTACAAAGTGAGATTTTCTTCTATACTATGTTGTCTTTTGTTGATTTATGCAGCTCATATGTTAGAATAAGAGAAAGAATAAGAAAGGAACAAAAGCATACAATAAAAAGCTGGTATTCATTCTCCAGACTTCTTTTCTTCAGCCCCTACTCAGCAACATTTACCAATCCCCAGCTTACAAAAATGGTGGCCAGCTGCTTTGAAATATAAGCAACATATTTTTTTAAAGAAGCATCTTTAGGGAATGAAAATCAAGATGCATGGAGCAAGTCAGCTGCTAATCAGCCATTTGTGGTTGAAATGCTAGATCAAAATGATTAGATGTAGTGGCATTATATGTATACTTTTGATTACTGTCTTCTCAACTTGGTCTGCTGAAGAGTCAATTATTTTATGCCTGCTGTTTTATGAACCTTAAAGTTTTTAACAGAAAGACTGGAGGAAAATAAAATGGCATTTAATGGAGATGAGTAAAATGTGAGCACTCCAGCACAAGTGAGATTTCTCATATAAATGTGTGGAAAGAAATCTCTCTTATTCACTAGATGAAATTGTTGCAGTTTGTTCCCTGGGATTATTTCAAACTATGGTGAGAGGGCTATTTGGCTGATGTTGTTATACCTCATAACTGGCATTAGTTTAATATTTGCTGCAGCACAGGATGAAGTAGGCAATCCATGGATTTACTTAGGTTCTATTAGTTCAATTGGTTAGAATGCACCTAATCTACTGTCCAGCAGAGTAGAAAGGCTCCTATATTAGGTCAAAGAGGAACCAGGCTTGTATTGTGGCTCTGGGTTTTTTGTGTGTGTATTTTTCACTCCTGTATGATTTTTATTTCAGGTTTTGTTGCTGTTTGTGAGTTGTTTTCAGTCATCAAGATAAGTCTCCCTGACTCCAGACCCAGAGCTCTAACCACTGTGCTACACAACTGCCCTTACATTTTCCCCCTCTGAAGGATTAGAGGGGTTCAACCAAAATGATTTCTAAAGCACCATCTAAAAACAACTAGCTAGTGTAGAGGATAGAGTACCAGGCCTGGAATCAGGAAGACTCATCTTTATGAATTAAAATCTGGCTTTAGATACTTGCTAGCCATGTGACCTTGGGCAAGTCACTTAACTTGTTTGCCACAGTTTCCTCATTTCTAAAATGAGCTGGAAAAGGAAATGGCAAACCACTCCAGTATCTTTGTCAAGAAAACCCCAAATGGGGTCATAAAGAGTCGGACACAAACAAAACACCACAATAACAAGGTATATTCTAGAACTTAATTCTGTGTTCCTTATGTGATCCAAATAGCTTCCCACAGAGGAAATAAAAAATATTTTCCATGGCCATAAAATGGTTTACTTAAATCTAGTCACCCACTACAAGATGTGGCATCAGTCACAAGTGGGACAACATACAAATGCCTAATCGAATATGTTTGTGATAGCAGGCTTTTGGGTCAGAGTTTAGTGGCAGTCACTAGGAAAGACCATGGCAGGTTAGTCAACCAGAGGAGGAAAAACATGAAGTTTAGCAATTATCAGAATTTGAATCAGGTAGTTGAAGTTCAGGAATTCAGGGTTAATATTAACAGAAATCAGAAACAGTAGCTCATTGTCAAATGCTTGATAAGCTCTCTGTAAGCAAGAATTTGCCGTGAAATCCATGTCAAGTTCACTAGTCCCGACCTATATATTGTAAAAGTCACCTCTTCTTTTCTTAAGGAAAGCAGAATGTTTTCCTGTCCCTTGGCCTGAAGAGGCTCTTGTTAGTGATTCTCAAATGATGTTAAACTATAGTTTAAAAATAACATCTGAAGTTTCTACAAGATATTTGATCAAAGCTACATAATCAAAACATGTGGTTTATCAATTATGTCAGTATTATTGTTTTGATGTTCCATTAATAATAAATATATCACACACATGTAAATATAAATACCACTCATAAATATATGTTATGTAATATGTATACACATGTATAAATGTGTGTATCACTTTACAGACTGTTTTCTGCACAATGCTGTAAAGCACGTAGTGCACACATTGTAATATCTACTTTATGTATCATGAAACTGAGGCTCAGAGAGGTTGCAACCTTCCCAAAAATGACATGGCTACCATGTATCAGAGCCCAGACTTAAATTCTTCTTGAGACTTCTAGCCTAGTCCATTGCTTTAGTACAAACCACTAGAAAGCACAAAACTTGTCCAAAGTGTGTGGGATGGAGTGTGTGTGTGTGTGTGTGTGTGTGTGTGTGTGTGTGGGTACTCCTTTATATTTTTATAGTTCTTGATGCTTTTCAATACATAGTCTGACACACTGTTTCTCCATTTTTGAATGATGAGTAAAGAAATCTGCAGCATATTATCTAAAATCACTCATCTAGTTAGTGTCAAAGTCACTATCCAGGTCTTCTGATCCTCTGGTCAGTTCTCTTTTGAATGAATCACATAGTCCATCAACATTGAAAAATATATTTTTTAGTTCCAAAATGTGTCAGAATACAAATCATAATCATAGTTAGGATGCTTGACTATATCAAGCAACCAATTTCATGGCATGGCCCTATTGGGTGGACCTAATTAGTAATTATCTCCTAAAAAAAAGTTGAGTCAATAAAAGAACAAGTATATTGAATAGTCTGAGCTATGATGCTGCTCACTAATTCTATGAGAAGGCCTGTTAAACATTTCTTCCCTACCTGACCCCTTTTCTCCAGCTTAATTATTTTACTCACTGTCCACTGAGAATGCCTTACACATTCTTAACTTTTCTTATTCCATTGCCATCTGGAGTTTCCTGCTCCCAACCCACTTACCCAAATAATCTATCACAAAATGGAGTTAGGAACATTATAGATTATGTAAAACTCCCCAATTTTATAGACTGAGAAACTAAATTCCAGAAAAAGCAAAATAATTTTTCTGTGGTCACAAAATTAGAAATTTGCAGAGCAAGGTTTCAAGTTCAGTGTTCTTTCTATACCTGTCCTTTGTCTATTTTAAGTTGTTTTCCAGATAGCCTTCCCTGATTATTGTAGCTAGGCAAAAGCAATTTATTCCTTCTCTGTCCTGAGAAGAATGTGCTTTGGTTTGAAGAACATTGGCCTGGGAATCAAGGGTATGGACATTAGGCCCAATTTTTTAATATGACTTTGGTTGAATTCTTTCATCTCTCTGGCCTTTATTTCTTCACCTATAATTGTTTTATTCTCTCTAAGGTATCTTTTGTTTCTGGTATTCTGTATCTTTCATCAATGTATCTCTCCTACTCGTCTGGCAATCGATGGATGTGCTGGCCTCATGATATTTCTTGTACCATTGAGCCCTTTTTATCCACCTTTACATGGATGTCATCTCACAAACTCGACTGTAAATGTCTAAAGACAAAGTCTTTCACTTCCATATCTTTCTATCCCCTTTAGTACTTGACAGAATTCTGGGTGCCCAGTAAACACACAATAAAAATTTATTAATTTGAGTCATTAAAATTGTTTAAAAAATTTTTTTGGTGAAATAGGTACAAGAGAAGCATTTCAGCATTTTACTTCTTCCTAAAAATGATTTCTTTGCAGAACAGGAAAAGGAGAGCTCTCATCAGATAGTAGAAGTCATTATTAGATTTGGGGGACAAAAAGGATATGGAGAAAAGAGTGTGCTCTTCTTATGCCTCAAAGGAAATGGGTTTTCTACATTCAAAGCCAAATGATGCAACTGGGACTTGAAAGGATAAAGGAAATTCATTTTATAAAAGACAAAAAAAGCAAACAAAGGCTATTGAAAAATGTCATTTCCTTTGCTCTTGGAATACGGGTAATGACTATGTCTGTAAGATATGAAAACATCTGGATAAAAAGTGAGAAATTCAGTGATGAGGTCACCTGAAAACTTTGTCCACAAGACTCCACACTGTGGTGTATTTGAAAACATGGGGATAAATGATTTAACTGTTCAGCTCTTATCCAGATGTTTCGTCTTGTGTTATATCAAGCATTCAGATTAATCACAGTTTTCACCTTTTATACAAATGTTCACTGTCATTAAGGGGAAAGGCAGCAATGGATATCAGGAAATATGTAATTACCAAGAACAGAAAGATGACTTTATAAAAGCCCCCATACAGTTCAGTAGCTGGCCAGTATGGACACATAAGTATAAGCTAAAGAGCCACATTATTTTATGAATAAAATAAATGCTCATATAACCGTAAATAGTAAAATTTGGAACTCAATAAATATGACTATGTGGGATAATATTTAGGTGTTCACATCTTAGTGTGAGATGTTTGTAGAATTTTAGCAGTTAATTATTTTTCATTTTTTTCCTTTGATCTGATTCTTCTTTCATGCCGTGACTAATGCAGAAATGTTTTGCATATTTGCACATATATAACCTATAGCAAATTACTTACTGACTTCAGGAGAGGGGAAGTGAGGGAGAGAGGGAGAAAGCTTGGACCTCAAAAAATGTTAAAATTTGTCTTTATATATAATTGGAAAAATGGAATACTATTTTAAAAGAATTATAGCATTTACTATACAAAAAAAAGAAAGATAGTCCGTGCCCTCAGAATCCAATGGGAGGAGAACACATAAAAGAAAGCTGAAAGAGATAGGATTGGAGGGAAGGTAGCCAATAGTCCACTCCAAAGGATTATAGTTTAGTGAGAAATGAAGAGTTGGCTGGCCTGGGAGCCTTCTTTAAATGAATACCTTGGGGGTGGTTACTTGCTCTGCCCTGCAGCTCTCCAATTAGAGGGACAGAGTACTGATGAGGTGACACAATGTGGAAGGATGATGAATTTCCCTATCATGAGGTTCTTGTGAGTATGATTGAGTTCAGTTCAAAGGAGACTTGCCAGGTGGGGAATCCTTCAGGAGATTGCTCTCTCAATTATTTCCCCTCTTTCTAATATTCAATCTCTCCTTATCTACTGGTGCCTTCCACACTGCCTACAAGCATACCCAGAGCCTCCCTATCCTTAAAAAATGAAAAATCACAACAACCCTCACTAGACTTCTTGGCCCTCAAGCTATCATCCAATTCCATTCCTTCCTTTCTCATCAAGATACTAGAAAAAAAAAACTGCCTACATTCAGAAAACTGCCTCTAACCATAATCCATTGTCTATACTTCGTCTCTCACTCCCATTCTTTGCATTATGTACTCATAACTCAACAGAATCTGCCTTCTCCAATGTCACCAAATGATATCACAGTTGCTATATCAAATGTCTTTTTCTCAATTCAAATCCTTCTTCACCTCTCTTTAGTTGTGGGCTTTTTTCATTATGCTTTCCTCTAAGACGGTCTCTTCTCATTGGATGATCATATCACTACTTTCATTGGGTTGCTCTTCTACCTGTCTGATTGCTTCTTTTTAGTCTCCACTGCAGGGTGCTCATCCATAAAGATATGCCCTTCTAGTCTTTCTCTGTGATCTCTCTTAATGACATTATCACCTCACATTGTTTTAATTATTATCTCAATGCTGATGAGATTCAGAACTATATATCCAGTTCCAATCTCATTCTCAGTTCAAATGTTGCCTGATGAATTCCTTATTCACATTTCCAACTGGATGTTCCTTAGGCATGTTAAATGTAACAATAATAAAAAAAAGAGTTCTTTATCTCCCTCCCCCAAACCTATTACTATGTCAAAAGTGCCACCATATTTCAAATCAATTTTACAAACTCAATATTACTCTTAAAAATTATTAATTTATAGTTTTCAACATTCACTTCCATTAGATTTTGAGTTCCACACTCTCTCCCCCTTCCCCTCCATCACAAGATGGCAATCTGATATAGTCTCTCTATATACATTCATATTAAATATATTTTATCATTCAGTATTATTCTTTGCTCTATACTCTCACTAAGCCTACATATGTGATCAGTTGCCAGGTCTTAGTTTTTCTTCCACCAAATGTCTCTCTTTCTTCCCCTTTTTCTCTACTCATACAACTTCTATTTTAATTCAGGCCCTGAACATCTTGGATTATTTCAATAATCCTTTGATGAATCTCCATGAATCCAGACTTGCCCATTCTAGTCCATCATCCACACAGGTGCCAAAATGATTTTCCTAAAGTATAGGCCTGATAATATCATTCCTCTGCTCAATAATCAAGGACTTCTTATTACTTCAAGGATCAAATAGAAACTCTATTTAAAACCCTACAAATGTGTCACCCTTATGTTTTGTAATGCCATGCCAAGCAGCTTCCCAAAGGTTCTGAATACACAGAACACTCTATTTCTGAACACTCTATTTATTCAAGAACAAATCAAAGGAAAAGATTCACAACAAATCAAAATACAACATAAACAACATTACATCTTATTACAGAAAATCACAATAGAGTGTTCACAACAGCTTATCATTAGAATGGCCACATAGTTTTCACCAAAGTGGCCACAGTATTTAGAACAAAGAAAAAAGAATAATCATCTGGTATCCCTAAGGGGGTTTGCCTCCTTACTTAATCATTCAATCATTTCAGAATACAAGTCAGTCTTCCACTCATGGGGAAACTTGATTAACTTAATCAATCACCTATTTAGCAATCAATTGCTAAGTATTGCTAATCACTAAATACAATCACTAGAAAATACACAAACCCTCCACAAATTAACTTAATTAGTCACTTATTCAGATTCACAATTACTAAGTATCATTAGCCACTAAGTACAATCATTAGAAAATACTTAAACCCTCCACCCATTGGTCTCTAGTAAACTTCAATTTCATCACAGCATTCAATATCCAAGGGGAGGCCTTTTCTTCATCTTGACTTGGGTGGTTTCTAAGATTCCCTTGATCCCCTTCCATGGTCCCAGCTCCTACCTGAATCCACCAAACGGTCACCTGGATTCAGAGTCAGACAGCTCCCAGGTCCTTGTCCAGTCCTCCTGGCAGTTCTTGCTACACACTGAAGTTCACAGGGTCTAGCACATCTCAAAACCTTCATAACTTCTGTTCCCAGGAACTCAAGTATCAACCAAGCAACAAACAACGTGTTGGCATCTCAGTCATGCTTCCCCAGTCCTCTAGCAGTTTGGCTGGCCCTAGGACCCAGAAGAAATCTGGCAGCAGCCACTTTGACCTTCCAGGCAGCCTTCTCTGCAGCAATGTCAACCTTCACCATATTCTAGTCTAGAGAAAATCCTCTCTCAGTTCTCTTTCTCTCTCTCTCTCTCTCTCTTTCTTTTTCTCTCTTTCTCTCTCTCTCTCTTTCTCTCTCTCTCCGTCTTTCTCTTTCCCTCTGTCTCTGTCTCTTTCCTTCTGTCTCTGTCTCTGTATCTCTCTTTTTCTCTCTCACAGCTGGCTTCAGTCTCCATGATTCTTCCACCAGTAGCTTGTCAGGAGAAAATTATGCTTCCTCCCCCAGGAGTCAGCCAGGAGAGAAATTCTGATTCTGTCTCTCTGGGACTTTTCTTATACACACACACACACACACACACACACACACACACAACATTGGCTTCCTGTTTCAGCCAAACCCTTCCTGTTATGTCAGCAACAGGAGACAGAGTTCACACCCTCTGCCTCTTTCACAGAGGCTTGACTAAGGGCTAAGTACCTGCTTACTTGACATAACAAAAAGGGGTCTTCAAATTTAAATTAATTGCCATTACACCTTTTTTTCTAACTTTATTACTCCTTGGTAACCTTCATACTTACTATAGTCTACCAAAACTGGCAACCTTTCTGTTTCTCATTCTTAACAGTCCATTTCCATTCTCCATGCCTTTGCATTAATTGTTGCCTGTGCATGTAATGCATTTCCTTCTCAGTCCCGCATCTTAGAAATCCTATTTTCCTTCAAGACTCAGCTCAAATTCCACTATTTCCATTAAGCCTTTTGAAGTCTCTCCCTCAAATTACACACACACACACACACACACACACACACACACACACACTCATACACACATTTTCTTCTCCAGTTAAATTATAAGCTCTTTGAGGGCAGAAAAAACTTTCTGTATTGTTTAGGTACCATCAGAGATCAGTGCTGTGGGCCTAACACATAGCAAGTGCTTTTTAAATACTTATCAAAGGCTTGGCATTCATATGGCATGTGAATGTTTATGAAACACACACATATATGTTTGTATATGTGTATGTATACATATATAATAGTTGATTTTTA
>CM053596.1:221942401-221958100 GCA_028646575.1 Pseudocheirus occidentalis | reverse complement strand
TTGAATTGCGGCTCCGCCCAGTGGGCGTGGGTGACAGAGGAGGAATTGCAAGAATCTAATATTTAAAGCTATACAATCAAATGCAACTGGGAAATAATACATTCAGGGATGGGGGCAGGGAGCCCCTCCCTGCCCTGCTAGAAAGCTAGGGTGTTGGAGGAGGGCATAAAAGGGAACAGATTGTGGGAGGGGCCTTACAGTGGGATCAATGTTCTGGGCTGGGGGGTAGGGCAAAAAGGGGAGAAAATCTGTAACTCAAAACATTGTGGAAATGAATGATGTAACCAAGAAAATAAATTAAAATTAAAAAAAGAGATACAAAAAAAGATATTAACAGTTGTTTAAATAAATGCAAGCTATTAACAGCCAAAAAAAAAAAAAAGAAGTGTTAGAAGGGAAGGTGGTAATCAGTATCAATACACTTTTGAGGAGGGACAGGGTGAAAGGAGAAAGAGAGTAGAATATATAGGGGATAGAATGGAGGGAAATACAGTTAGCCAGAGCAACTGTAAAAAAAATTTTCAAAGTGAGTTTCTCTGATAAAGGCCTCATTTCTCAAACATATAGGGAACTGAGTCAAATTTATAAAAATAAGAGCCATTCCCCAGGTGATAAATGATCAAAGGATATGAATAGTTCTCACATAAAGCAATAAAAGCTATCTATAACCATATAAAATGCTCTCATTATTGATTGGAGAAATGTGAATTAATATTGAGATAGCACTGTATACTAATTAGATTGGCTAATTGGACAGAAAAGGAAAAGAAAAAACAAATACAAGCAGGGATGTGGGGAAAATGGAGAATTAATGGACTGTTAGTGGAGTTGTGAACTTCCTCATTATGTAGAGAAATTTGGAGACCCTTTGGTCTAGCAATACCACTACCATGTCTGTAACCCAAAAGAGAAAAAAAAAGGAAAAGGATCTCTATGTACAAAAATATTTATAACATCTCTTTCCTGGGAACAAAGAAATAGAAACTGAGGGGATACCCATCAATGGGAAATGACTGGACAAGTTGTGGTTTATTATTGTGATGGAAGGCTATTGTGCTTTGGGAAATGATGAGTGGCATTCTCTTAGAAAAGCCTGGAGAGACTTGCACGAACTGATGCAAAGTGAAATGTACTGTGTACAAAGTAACAGCTATATTGTAAGATGATTGGCTGTGAATGTATTAGCTATTCTTAGCAATACAATGGTCCAAGACAACTCTGAAGGAATTATTATGAAAAATGTTATCTATCCCCAGAGAAAGAACTGAATAAATATTGAAGCATACTATTTTTAACTTTATTTTTCTTGAGGGTATTTTCTTGGTCTCTGTTTTCTTTCACAACATGACTATTATGGAAATGTTTTGCACAACTGCACATGTTGAATTGCTTGTCTTCTTGATTAGAAGGAAGGGATGGGGAAGGAGGAAGGGAGACAATTTGGAACTCAGTTTTAAAAAACAAATATTAAAATTATTTTCATGTGTAACTGGAGAAAAATAAAATACTAAAAATCAAATTAACAAAATTAAACACATTTTTTAAAAGTCAGGAGTAAAAGCAAGAAAAGAGAAACAAAGGAAACAAAGAGAAAAAAGGAAGTTTGCATTAGGGGAAGATCACAATTTATCACAGTTTTGATATGCTATATACAGATCTCCTTCATCCGTGTTCACCTTGCTTTGTCTCCACCAAGAAACCAGTCTGCAAAGATCCCTCCAGACAGAGGCCTGTCTCTTACACAGAACACAGTTTCTTAACTGGATGACATTTTAAAAGAGGTAGTGAATACCCTGCCTAGCTAATAGTGTGATAAATACTAAGGTTGCACAAAAGGGTTTTGAAAGATTCCCAGCAACCCCCAAGCATTTGGAATTACCAGCATATGAGGTAGGATGTGGTGGAAATGATTATCGATGAACACATTACTCTGACACCTGCTCTGTCAACAAGGCACACAAAAATTATGGGCAGGATGGGACTCCCCCTGCTCCTAGAGAGGGAAGATTAGATGGAAGTTGTTATTAGTGATGGCAAAGCTCTTCATTCTGCTTTGCATTTGTATGGATCCTTTACCTTTGCTAAAAGCCTTCACAGTTAGTTGATTTTATTCTCAGATCCCTTTTTGAAATAGAGCAGGTAGTCTTATTCTCATTCTACAAGGGAGGAGACAAATCCAGCAAAGGTCATGGATTACCTTTGGTAACACAGCTGACCTCACTGAACAAGGAATAAAATCAGAGTCTAGGGCAGGAATATTATAGTAACATGGCTCCACAAATATATAGGGAGTACCCACAAATGCAAGTAACCTGAGCTTTAGGGAGGTTTCCATATATGGAAATGCCCCAGCATAGACCTGGCTGTACTCCAGGGGTTGCAGACTCCCAAACTGCAGCTATTGTCTGTATTCTACAGAAGTTCTTAATCCACTGAGATGTGAACTGGGTTTTTAAAA
This sequence comes from Pseudocheirus occidentalis, assembly GCA_028646575.1. Lineage (NCBI taxonomy): Eukaryota > Metazoa > Chordata > Mammalia > Diprotodontia > Pseudocheiridae > Pseudocheirus > Pseudocheirus occidentalis. The sequence continues at coordinate 221,955,642 of CM053596.1, read as the reverse complement.
TATCTATTTTGATGACAATATTTCTTGATAATAATATCTAGCATTTATCTAGCACTTGAAGTTCTGCAAAGCACTTATTAATATATATCTCACTTCCTCTTCACAACAAGAAAGAACAAGGGAAAAAGGAGGGAATAAACAATTATACGGTGCCTCCTATGAGCTAGGTACAAATATTTTCTCTTTTATCTTTAAAATAACCCAGTGAGGTAGGTGCTATCATCCTTATTTTACAGGTAAGGAAACCAAGGCAAACAGAGGTTAAGTGTCTTGCAACTAAACTAAGCTCACTTATGTACTAAGGGTACATAGCTTGTAACTAAGGTCAAATTTGACCTTAGGCAGCTTCACTGACTTGTCTCCCAATTTACTGGGATCCAATTCTACGTGCATTTTATTAAGCACCTACTAAGTACAAGTCACCACACTACCAGATGAAGACAATTGGTATTAACAGAGACCTGAGAGCTTTAACAGGAAGTAATTAACATGAGGCATTTTAGGTACTATAACACGGTTTTGAGAGAGAGAGTTTGATCCAGAGGTGTACTTTGGGGAGATCCTCACATTCAACTAGTCTATTATGCCTATTTAGCTGTCATTCAGGCATGTCCGACTCTTTGTGGCCCCATTTATGGTTTTCTTGGCAAAAAAACTGAAATGCCTTACTATTTCCTTCTCCAGCTCGCTTTACAGATGAGGAAACTGAAGCATATAAGGCTAAGTAACTTGCCCAGGATCACAAGGCTAGTAAATGTCTGAGGCCAGATTTGAACTCAGGAAGATGAGTATTCCTGACTCCAGGTCATGCGCCACCCACCTGTAATGCTCATCATCCAAGAGTTATTATTAAAAAGATATCATTCAGATACCTGAAAGATTGAGCTAGACATTAGGAACCTGTGGTTTTATATTAACTCCATCATTGTTTGATTTGGGGCAGCCTGGGAAAGTTATCAAATGTCTGATGCCCAGTTTCTCTTGCCTTCAAATGGAAGAATGGATGTGCCTACTTTCTGCCATCTTATGAGATGTCCCCCTTGGAATGGCTTCTCTCTCCTTTATCCATCTAAAACTAATCTACTTTCAAGATTTCACTGCAAATCCTATATTTCTCTATAAAGTGTTCAAAGACTAATACGTTTCCAATAATCTTTCCCTTATCTAAATACCTATATCACTTAAAACAGAACCACACAGTATACTTGCTTCTGTCCTGTCTAATACTCTTCCCTGACTGTTTCACATGTCTTAGTTTTATCTCTTCTAATTCAATGATCAGTCACAATTCAAATAGAGGGATGATGAAGATTACTACTCACTTCCTTAAAAAGTAGTAATGGACTAAATATGCAGACTGAAATACATTTTCGCACGTGACCAATATAAGAATTTGTTTTGTTTCATTATGCATATTTGTTAGAAGGATTGTAATCTTGTTTTTCTTCTCCCCAAGTATGAGTGGAGTAGGGAGGTGCAAAGAGGAAATGTGTCTGTTAATTGGGAAAAATTGTTATAAATGATTGTAAGCTGTTCAAGGACATCAGTGAAACCTTATAGTTCTCTATAGCCCCTGTAGGGCCTAGGCCACTGCTCAGTACTAGGAATGCACACTGAGGAGTAAATTCTCAATACATACTTGAACATCCATGGTAGAAGAAAAACCCTTCCTTTGATGGTTTCTATCTGTGTGACTGTAGATAATTCACTTAAACTCCATGGAGTCTCAATGTTCTCATCTATAAATGAGAGGGTTAGCATAGATGTCCCCTAAGGTACCTTCCGACTTTAGAGCTATGGATCACTATGTCCCTGTGTCTTGAAAAATTATGGGATAAACTCTAAAGGCCCACGAAGGACATTCAGACATTCATGGCACTGCTACTGCCCCTCAGATGTAGTCTGGAATCAAAGAGTGCACTGAGAAAAGTGCCAACCCTCTCACTGGGCCCATTGAAAGACAGTCATTAATACTGCTAACAGGGCCATGTGTTAGATTTGGCCCAACAAAGGGCAGCAGATGCATCCTACCAGGCAACCTAAGGGCTACTCCGATCACTTCTCTAGCCAGAGCAAGTTACATCTGCTTTCATCCCAGCTGTCAGGCTGCTTGGCTGAAGACAGAGGAGTATCCTTGACTGGAAACTTCAGCCTCTCTAGGCCATACCACTTCATGAAAAATGGATGTAGCTTAGGGCTATGGAGCAAAGTCAAGCACACCATATCTGTCCTACAGATGGTGTCCTTCTCCTAATGACTGGGGACAGCCAAATAAAAAAAAAACAAGCAGGGATATTGCTAAATGAATGTATCTTTCTAGGGTTCAGAATCACCTTAATTGAAATTGACATATATTGAGTGCTTATTGTGTGTTCAGTTCTGTACTAGAAACCCTGGGGGATAGAGAGATAACAGTCTCCATCCTCAAAGACAGGACGTCTTAGCACAGCATCCATGCATTTGTTTTTCTTTTTATTTAAAATGTTTTGATAACTTTATTTCAATATAATTCAATATTTCCTTTGTAATCCTATGTATTTAGGCACTTTTTTTGCTTTTTGGAGGGGGGAAGTCAAGGCATTTGGGGTTAAGTGACTTGCCCAAGGTCACACAGCTAGTAAGTGTTAAGTGTCTGAAGCCATACTTGAACTCAGGTCCTCCTGACTCCTGGTCTGGCACCACCTAGCTACCCCATTATTTAGGCATTTTAAGAATATTCATTTGAGAAGGTATCCCGAGGCTTCACCAGATTGCCCAAGGTGTTCATGTCACACACAAAAAGTTCTGAACCCCTGCTCCAAGACATTTTCATGTTTCTAGGAAGATGAAAAAATACATATGACAGTGCAGTATAATAATCAATGGTTAAGCTAGAGAATTAAACTACAAAATGAGTGTTAGGAGAAGACCTGTACAGCATAGGGAAAGCTAGGCCAAATTCTGAGATAGAGTTGGCTTCTAGCATACTCAAAGCCAATTATATGTATGAAGGAGTCATTTCATTGCAGTGAACCTGCCTCATGAGACCTTGATGAGCCAATGAAGGCAAGGCAAGAGGACCTGGAAGTGAACTGTTTTAGAATTGGGCAGGGGTAGAGGTGGGGGTAGGGGTATAAATCTGGTTTCTCAAATTTCATCAAATTCTCAAATTCATCTACCTAAAAGTAAATGTTGCTAACCTGTGATGAGGTTAGCAAACCTTTTGAAGCTATCATAAACACATACACACATCTACTTAAAAACCTCTGTTCTCACTGATTAAGTACTTGGCGCAGTGTTATGAGGAGCACTTGGAATATGTTTTTCTCTCTGTAATTTATGTCTTAGAGCAAAAGAGCTGCAGAGCGGACAGGCTACATGGCTAGGAAGGTTTTGGTGGCAGGTGCAAAAACCAAATACCAAATGTTTTCCAAGCAGTAGAATCAGATGTGTAGTTTAGCAAAAGTCTGTTGTGTATCTAATTTTTCCATTAAGAATTTCATAGACAGAGAACTGATAATCACTCTCCCAGTGAATCCTGATGAGGTGTACTTGCTTGGTTGAAGAGGAGGAAAATGAATATGTGCATTTAAAATTTTTATGATTACATTTTCAGTGAAGTGTGGGGGGCTGCAGTTTCATGACTGTTTTAATGCAATTGGTTCCACTTAGAAGAGATGACATGTTGAAATGTGACGAGCAAAGATGTGCCGAATGCTTCCTGGGTAATTGGAATTCAAGCAGCAACAGAACTGGGCATTGTTGGTGCTTTCAAAACAGGCCTTTTTTTTAAGACCTCTCTTTTTTTCTTTCTAGAATAAAATGCGATTATAAGAACTCATGACCCTATCTAATAGGAGAAAAAATAATTTTAAAAATAACTTACCTTCTGAATTTGGGTCAAGTATTTGAGTCAGCACAAAGAACTTACTAATATTTGTGGCTCATCAAAAATGAAATAGGCTGTCCTGTGGAGGTAGTAAAGTACTTGTTAACAAAGTAGAAGACAATATAGCCAAACCGTGGCGTGAAAGGGAGTAGGTATGGCTATTTGTGCCAAGGCATGCCAACACTTCTGTCAAATATGAGCATGTCTGCAGACAGTATTTAAGTAGGAGGAGCATGAAATCTCTTACCTATGCTTTTGTAATTGCTCACAGAACAGTGGTCTTCTTGAGCATCTACATGCCAGGAGTAAGACAAGAGCTCAATTAACACTCTAGGATACAGGGGAGAAGGATCCCTTTAATAACTAGCTCTTTGATAGAAATAGTAGGATTTTTTCTTACTTATATATAATTTTAAGGTTTAAAAAGCACTTTACATATATTATTTGATCCTCACAAGAATTCAATGAGGTAGGTAGTATTATTACCCACATTTTACATCTGAGGATACTGAGGCTGAGAATTTAAGTTACTTCCCTGAGCTCATATAAATATGACTGAGATGAGATTTGAATTCATGTCTCTCTGACTCCCCATCTGCCATTCTATCAACTACTGCTACTGTAATGGCAAGTACAGAAGTAGTTCACAGCTTGGTTCAGCTATTGAATTAACACCTTATTTCAGTTCAAGTTTCTTCTGAGCCTTGGATCAAGTCTGTTAAGAAACAGAACATGTGAACCCCACAACTTATGAAGCCTCGAATTCATGAACTCCTGCAACAGGAAGGGGAGGAGCTAATGACCATATATAAAGAGAGGCTCAGGCTAGAGACAGCAGAACTGAGAAGAGGACTCTTGTGGTAGCAGAGTCAAGAAGGAGAAAACTTGAGGTATCCTGGCACTCTGTTTGTCTGCTCTGTCTGTGTTGATGTTTGTTTGTGATACCTTGTACAGAAGCCATGGAACCTTGCTGGAAGACCTGAAAGAGGATTTACTGGTTGTATGTTTACAGAAGTCCTAGAGGACAGTTTTGGAGGTCCTGGGACTTCACTGATGATTTGTGCTGACCTCTTGGACCTTGATTGTGGGTCTGTGTTGATTTCTATGTTCATGATTTGCATTGAGTTCTCAGACTTTGTTGGTGGGTCTGAGTTGATTTCACAAGGCAGATAGTGAGTGATACACATTCCATATCTTGGAGTTAGAGGATTCTGACTTGTCCTAAAGTTTGCGACACTTATAGGATAAAACAATCCATTTATTCTCTTCCTTTCATGATTTCTCGTGACTACAAGTGATGCAGCCAGTCAGAAATCAGTCAGGCAGACAGGGTGGAAGATGAAACACAACAGTTTTAAGGAGGTGGAAACTCAAGGGACATTTTACCTTTGACAGGGAACAAATGACTAGGTTCTCAGGGCCTGGACAACCTAGAGCTATATTTAAGGTATATGAGAGATTTTAGAAGGCAGCAAAGGAAACAGATAAGTGATCAGAAAGATAGAATGAAAACCAGGAGAGTGAAGTTTCTATGAAGCCAAGAAAGAAGAGATTATCAAATATGAGGAGCTTGTCAAACACTGTCAAATGCTTCAGAGAGGCAAAGGATGCTAAAGACTCTGAAAGAGCTATTGGACTTGAATCATTGGAGACTTTTAAGAGAGCTATTCAGGAGAATGACAGAGAAGGAAACCATAGTGTAAGGGGTTGAAGAGTTAGTAGGTAATAAGGAAGTACTGGAAGTAAGTATAGTCTGCTCTCTCTATAATTGTGATAATAAAGAGCATGAGAGAGATGGAATAATTGTTCCAAGATATAGTAAGGTTAAAGTAAGCTCTCTTAGGGATTGGTGAGACTTGAGAAGGTTTGTAGATGGAATGAAATAAGCCAGTGAAGAGGAGAGATGCAAGATATCAAAGGAGAAATGTTTAATGGAGCACGTTTCTGAAAAAGAGAAGATAGAATAAGATCAAAAGCTCAAGTGTATATGAGATGTACTGTTAGCTTTAGAAACCGAGTGCCACTTCTTCCCCTGAAAAAGAAAGGGGAAAAAGAGATGATGAATAAAGATAAAGAGAAAAATTGAGATGTAAAGTTGTCAATAGACTTCTTGAATATCTTTCTGCTTAGAAAAGTAGAAGACAAGGCTCTTTATAGGGAGGAAAGCAAAAGAAGTGCAAATGAGGCTTGGAGGGTTGGAGTTTCAAGAATAGTAGAATAGGTTTACAATAGCCACTCTAGGAACAGCCACGTGGAGATATGACACACAGTTACTAAAATTACATTGTCATTATCACATACAAAAAGAAAGTGAAGAAACTTAATTGTGACAAGCATCCTGACTCTCAGCTATCTATCAAAGGTAATATCTGGCCTCCTAGATCAGCTAATGAAAAGAACAATCAGGCATTCCCCAAATCCAGGGCCCTTTCATTTAGGCCATAAAATGGTAAAGAATGAATGGATTTTTACTGTAATCATATCCAGGAGTAGTAGCAGAAATAAATTCAAGATCTCTGAGTGTTCAACATCATTAATGGGCCTGGACTTAACAATTTCTAAGAAAAATTTGCAATGTCAAGAATTTTACTGACATCCCAAAGTGACATTTATCCAAGGTCATGGAAAGCCAAGAAATCCTTATACAGGGAGAGAAAGGAAGAGCAAATTTCAAGGTATACAACCCAGCTAGTTGATGAAGCAGTTGAGTATGCATCACAATATCTGTAGTCAATAAGCTAAAAATAATGAATAAAAATCAGGGAGCAAGGTAGACAGGATGTTAGAGATTTGTTCAGAGGCAATGTTCCAAAAAAATACAATCAAGCATAATCAGGCATAGGAGACTTAGAAGTCTATAGGTTTTGAAGGGACAGAGGCAATAGAAATCAGAGTAAGAGTAAACTATAAGTTTCCAGGAGATTTGGTCAATATTGTAAACATTAAATAGGATAATACTTATAGTTCTCTGCAAACTGTAAAGCACCACACAAATGTCAGTTACTATTATGTGACACTTCATGTGTAAACAATGAGTCATTTAGGGCACTGCAGTAATAGTAACAATCCAAATCAGATTGTGCTACCTTCTTTAAACGTATAGCAAAGCAGAGTGTCTTTATAATAATGATCCAACAAGGGGGGGTCCAATATTTGACATATCCAATATCAACTATCGCCCTCCTTAAACCATCATCACAGTACCCACATCAATTACATTCTGGCATACTCATGGTGCCCCATGGTGCCCCATGGTCCCCCATGAGGATGAGTGCCTCCACTAACCATTGAACCACATGATATCAGTGGTGACACTGAGTTCAGAATTGAAACTAGGGGGAAGTATGACACATGCTCTTTTAAATAATTAAAAATAGGCAATCTATATAACTCTAGTCAACATTCTCTATCTGGAATGTCCTCTCTCAGTTGAATATCTCTTCATGTTCATATTCATTCACAGGGCACATGTGCTCACAGGAACTGTGGTCTATAATATAGTTTACTGAACATAGAGAATTTGAAAAATGTTAAGTGTTCCTACTAGAGGTCTCCTCACAGAATCACAGAATCATAGATTTAGAGATAGAAAGGAAAAATAAAAGTTCATTGACTTTAGCCTCCTTATATTACAGATAAGCAACTGAGGTCCAGAGAGGTTGTTACTTTCCCAAGATCATACATGTGGTAAATAGCCAAACCGGGACTTAAACCTAGGTCCTTTTCCAATTATCTCCCCAAACTCCTTTAACTTATTCCTTTTGATATTTATAATGCTAGGGGAATAGTCCTGAGTTACCTATTTCTGGAGATCATGGAAAAGATTAAAGAAAGAGTATTTTTCAGACCACTTTTGGGGCCTGGGACTACATTAAAAGGGAAATACTGTGAAAAAGAGCTTCCTTTTTTCCTGTACCTCTCACCAGCTGATAGGAATTTCAATAACTATCAGTCTCTGCCACTCTAAACTCACTTATGCTGAAATGATTTCTGCTATCTGCATCCCTGAGTGCCATGGATTTAGGGACCACTATTCATACTCTTGGCTTCTCCTTCTTTGAACCTCACCACCAGCCAAGAGTACCAAGCTTTGGCAGCTTGTGTCCACTTCAATCAACCCTGGAGGTCAGCTGTTGTACTTTCCCACAAGATGAACAGCAACCCCAATTTCGGTGGGAGCCTCTGAGTGCCCCAATTATATGAATGATTAGCAGAATCCTGGGTCTCAAGGGATCGATCCAATTGCTGTGGCTGCCCATTCTCTGGGCCATGCATGATGACCAGAAAATTTCAAGTGCAAAGGAAGGCAAAAGAAACCCCATACCTATACCCCATGCACATATCTTGCCAATTTCCTTCCTTCTCTGTCCTAGATGGTATCAGGAAATATTATTTACCAGAATTTCAAAATTTTGTTTCTTATGAAAATTTCCAGTGTTCCTTAGGTCCCCACAGAAATAAAAAGGTGTTTTGCAAAAATGCTTGCTACATTATTACTTCTTCAACTTTATAAAGAGTCTTTCCTAAATATCTAGTGATGTAACAAAATCGAGGACAAAGCCCCAAGGACAGAACCCTTAGCAGTGATGTGTTGTTCATCACAATACTCTTTCCCTAGGGCCAACAGTTCTCAATCTGTGGGTCACAACTCCTTTGGGGGTCAAACGACCCTTTCACTGGTGTTGCCTAAGACGATCAGAAAACATATATTTCCCATGGTCTTAGGAACCGAAATACTGCTCCTCTATCTGTCTCCAGGTGGGTCCACCCACATGCAGATATGCCCACATGTGAGTATTAAAGGGTTGCAGCATTAGGAACATTGAGAACCACCGTCCTAGGCCAATGATATTCAAAGAATGGATAAGCAGCATCTGTGAGTCAAAATTTAAAATCACCCATTTATTTGAGCTCAGATGTCCAAAGAGCAACGGATTCAGAGGAGTTAGTCCTAAGCCTCAACATAAATTGGACGCTTTTTCTTCCTCTAGGATTCTTGCTGTCAGTCCACAAGCATGAACTGAGCTATGAATATATCCCATGCCAATCTAGTGACTCCCCAGCCAAACTCATCTTTTATGAGTTAGTTCAGGCTAATCTGGAATCTGGAATTGCTTCAATGCCTCATTCATTCTGTATTTGTCAATAGGCAATGAACTTTGGCAGGCACAAGGATACAAGGTGTCTTCTCCGACGAGGCTATTGCCATCTCAGTTGTGTGTTTCTAATCCAAGTCCCCAGACACATCTTGGCTCAGAAACATCCATCAGTGATGCCTAGTATAACAACACCAGCTCTCACTGACACGGACTCCCACGTTAGAAAATCTCCAGCTCAGAGACACAACATTAGGCTTATTTTGCATGCTGAAGGGCCTATGGTATTTATTTTAAGTTGTTGAATATAGAGATGAAATATTAGCACTATTTTATAAAATTTAATCTGATATATAATGCTAATATTGAAACCGGAAGAAGAGCAAGTTTGATTTAAAACCCTCTGGAGTTTTAAAAGACTAACAGCAGAGAGCTCAATAAGTGGGACAAGTGCAGAAGAAAGGGTAGGCATGCAATAGGAATTGTCAGAGATGCTGATGGTAATTAAAGCCCTTGCATAGATTAGACAATAGGGCCTATATTTTCAACATGACTATAGCTTGAGCTAAAGAACTGCTACAGGCAAGTTGATGGTATTTTTCTGACAGGGCCTGAATGTTGGCCTCCATTTTTTATTACAGGGGATCACATATGGTTTTGAAACAACTATAAGCAGGAAACACTGGGGAGAAAAAAGTGATATGCAAGGGAGTAAATGGAATCTAAGAAGCACACAAAAATGGTGAAGGTCCAAATAGCACCATGGGGATAGAATCTAAGATCTTGGTCAAGAATCAGGAAATGTTCAGTAACCAGAGGTAGAGGATATTGACAAGGTTGAGGATCTAGGAAATAGGCATGGTTTCAGAGAGTCAATAAGCATTTATTAAGTAATTACTGTATACCAAGCACTATCCTTAATGCTGGGGATGCAAAGATAGGTAAAAAGCACAGTCCCTGCCTTCAAGGAGCTTATGAGAGGAAGACCCAAGAAACAGGAAAGACCTCCTACAGAAAGTCCTGAAGCAAGCTGGGGAAGTTAAGAGGCAGAAGTGAGGAAAGAGATTTCCCAGGCACTGGGGAGAGCCAGTGTAAATGCACTGAGACAGAGATTAAAGTGTCATATACAAGAAACAGCCAGTAAGTCCGTGTATCTAGGTCATAAGAGTACAAGGAGTGGAATAAAATGGAAGAAGCCTGGAAAGGCAGGACGTTGAAATCACATTGTGAAAACTTCAAGGTCAAAAAAAATGCAGATATGCTGCAAAAATAAGGAGACCTTGCAAGTTAGACACTACATGCTCTAGCCTATAAGTTCTAACATGTTCCTTACTGGTGTCTCAGTTCATATCCAGCCCAGAGCCTTGTTTTGGGAAAAAGTGAATCATGAGGAGAAATGAGAGAAAGAGTAGGTTAACCTAAGGAAGAACAAGATTAAAAACATATGCGGTTACTGGGAACCAGTTCATTGTTATAGGGAAACTGCAGCAGAAATTACAGTATATCTGTAAATGCTAAATCTTCATTCCCCCAAGACTTCTACTCTTTGCTTTCAAACCCTTCCACATGTTTTCTTCATTGTCCATTCTTTTCAAGTTTCAGAGTATCTTCTTTTTTGTCTTCTTAATCAGTTTTGCTTTGTGGCATAATAATTGTTTCCCTCCTTCATGCTTTTCACTCTCCATAATGCTCCTCCCTTTGGGTCTTCAAGCTTGTTGCTTATTTTAAAAAAACTGCATGCCTGTTGTCCTATAGTTTTTGCAGTTAAAAATAATTTCCAACCATAAGAACTTCAGCTTTGGGTCACCAAATCCTCAGAATTTTTAAGAAAATTTATGAACTTGTGAATTCATGACTAACAAAACCCTATTATACATCAAGGGTAGCTCTGTGGCAGAGTGGATAGAGCTCTAGGCCTAGAGTCAGAAAGATGGACGAGATATATACAGTGTAGGTGAAAGATAATCCCAGATAGACGGCACTACTAGTGTCAGGGGAAAGGAAGACAAGAGGAACAGGAAAGTTTAACTCTGGCCTCAAAATCTTAACTACTGTGTGACCCTAGGCAAGTCACTTAACCCTCCTTGCCTCAGTTTCCTCATCTGTACAATGAGCTGGAAAGGAAATGGCAAACCACTCCAGTCATGGAGAGTCAGACACAACTGAAAAATGACTCAACAACGACAAATTATATAGCAAGCATGCAGGGAAAATCCAGTTTCTTTCTACTGAGTTCACTCCTGGGCTACAAGAGGGCTTACTGGTTTACTATAGTAGTAGTTTATCTAGTTTTCCATTCACTGGTATTTGTTGTGTGTACTGTTACCTGAACTGTGCACTATATAAGTATAAAACGTACTAAGTATAAGTCATGTCCTCAAGGAATTTACAATATAATCGGAGAGATCGTGTAAACGCCAATTAAGCAACCAAAAATAAAAGAGACTGCAATTAAGTACCAATCTGAGACCCAGACTATAACTCCTAGGGACAGTTCACTGTGGGCTGTAGCAGTAGGGGAAGAGGTTCACTGCAGGAAAAGACACGAGAGGAGTTTGACGGATGGATAGGATTTGGATGGACTTAAAAGAGATTAGGGCCCGCCGAGAGAGGAGACTGATGTGTGCTAAGACTCAGAGTAGAAAGAAGCATGAAATATTTGGGAGATATTACAAAGAATAGGGGGCCGGTGTTAAGGAGCAATGGGAAATAAACTTGGATGGGAAGCCTCATTATAGAAAATGCTGAATAACAGGGGAAGTTTATGGGACACATGGAACTTCTGAATCTGCTCCTAGAAAAGTAGTTCCCAATGTTAGACATGGGGGGAGAGGAGCAAAACGTTGTTTGAAGGGTCTGCAAATTTGTATACCAAACCTAATTTCATATGCTGAATAAATAATGTTATAAATACTTTTTGTTTTTATTTTAATTCTTGTGCAGAGAGGTAGCATATCAAATAAAGTACCACATGTGAAGTCAAAAAGACCTCAATTCACATCCTGCCCCAGACCCTTATTAGCTGTGGAACCTTGTGAAAATCACTAAGATCTGTCCACACCAGTGTCATCATCTGTGAAACAGAAATAAAAATAGCCTTTACTTCGAAGTGTCATTTTGAGAATCAAATGATATAACATGAAAAGCACTTTGCAAACCTTAAAGAACAATATAAATGCTGGATGTTATTATTGTTGTTTAAAATGTGTATAGATCTTTGGGGAGGGGTCTGAAATGGTGTTTCCTTCAGTTTAGGGAACAGTTTGCTGTTGTTGTTGAAATTCTCATCATTGATACAAATCATCAACTTCTCTATTACTTTGAATCTTAAAGAGCTACATAGGGAACTAAGGGACACTGTGATTCCTCCATGGTCACATAGTTGGTATATGTCAGGGGCAGTTCTCAGGACTTCCTGCTTACAAATCCATCACTCTGTTAACTGTGGCTGTTGTTCAGTCATGTACAACTACTTCTTCAAGACTCCATAGACAGGGGGCGGAGCCAAGATGGCAGCGTAGAAGCAGCAAGGTCCCGCAGCTCCCACACTGCCACCCTAAACACCCATAAAATTATGAGCCCAGAGAAAGCCTAGGACTCTCAGACTCACAAAAATACAGAGAACCCATCTCTCACTGAAGGCAGCTAGGCAGCAGGGGCTCATTGCAGCAGCTGGAATGGAGGCCAGAACAGCCTGAAGCTGAGACAGCGACCAGGCCTGGGACAGTGGGAAGGAGCTGGGCTGAGCTGAGCCAAGCATTCTACAGCCTCCAGCACCTCCACATCTGCCAAGGAGGGAGGAACAGGACAGGAGAGGGGCAGCTCTCACAGCAGCAGAGCAGAGAACGGGCCAGCCCAAAACCACAGCTGTGGCCAGGCTAGGCCGCAGGGCAACCTGGAGGAGCTGAGTCTCCCAAACCGCAGCTTGAGTCAACTTCAAAGAAAATCTAAAGCATCTGCCTAAGGGGATCTTAAAATCCTCAGAGACGGTTAGTGAAAATGAAACTTTGAAAATTAATTTGGGGGTGGTAAAGCAGTTCAGCCAATCTGCCCCCAGGGCAAGGAAGCAGTGGGGGAAGGGAACTGCTGGAATGGGTGGCGGCCACCACCAGGGTGCTTCAGAGCCCCTGGCCTGCAGACTCTGCATGGGGGGCTGAATCAATTGATCAGAACCAAGTTCTCTTGCTTTGAGTGGCCTGGATCCAGATCGTGGTTTTGGGTGGTGGTCCTGGGGTGCACTTTCAGCAAGTCAAAGCTGGGGGGACTTGCAACACCCC
>CM053596.1:221924145-221941901 GCA_028646575.1 Pseudocheirus occidentalis | reverse complement strand
ACATCAACAGGGGAATTCACACCTTCCAGACAGAGCTCACACCTTCCATACTTAGCCCTAAATATCCAACAAATTGATTACCATTACACATATATGTACAACATAGATATCTGAAGTTAGAGGAGATAGGAATAGTCCTAAAACAAAATGAAGCTCACTATAATTCAGAGATTTCAGTCATTACCTTGGCCTCATTAGCATCAGTCTTCAGCCCATGGTGATGATCAAACTCAACACAAAGAGAGAAAATTATATGAGTTTAAATATTGAAAAATAGTTAAATAACTACCACACCACTCCCCCTCCCCCTGGGCAATTTCTATCCTAAAGCAATCCTATTTTTAATATACCAGGTAAAAGGGAGGAAACTCACATCTCAGCTAGAGTGGCATACATCCTGTATTTAAGATTAGAAGTATCAAGTTAGGATTGGGAGGTTTCGAATAGAAGAAAAAAAAAGAAACAAAACAGATATTGAAAATAAGAGACAGAAGGACAGTCTAAAGAGTAGATTAGAACTGGTTATAAAAAAAATTCCCAGGAAATAGGGAAAATAAGAAATATTAGGGCTACAGTTTAACTTGGGGATATGAAGCTGGCAAGGCAAGGCCAGAAAATCAGAGATAAAGAAAAGGACTGAGAGGGAATCTATGTCAGTAAGGGGCACATAAGGGACTACATTTAAAGAAGGGACAGGAACTTGAAAGCCCAAATTATCTTTTCTAATTTGAAGCATTAACTTCCATGACTAATATTTCCTTTCATGTTTCTTATTGTTGAAATTCAATCAAAGATACCATTTCCAAACTATATGGGGATGTTTTTAATTAATAACATGACAAGGAAACCACTTAAACAATTGAATTCTTCAGAGAAAATTAATGTGATCATCAAGTTTTTAACAGCAATAGCTCCTGCAGGTGTAAAAGAGCATGTATTTTTTTTTCTGACTGAGGTATGCTAAGTTAAGAATTCATTTGGGAATTAAGAGGAAAAACTCATCTTTATTTTACAGACTATGAATCAGCAAAAAGAAGAAAGTGAAATTAACTCCAAAATCCAATGTTTAAACATCCCATGCTTATACTTGGCAGAAATAGTATAATTTTTTTAAGTAATCAACAGATTTTTCACTTAAAATTAAAATAGCAAGAAAGAATTTCAAGACTACCTACTTTAAGGGAGTGATCATTTTAGAAATGTGTGCATGTTCTCAAATCATACTACTCACAGATCATATTAATGCCTTCTCTTCCTGTGAGACATCTACTTTTTAAAAAATCATAAAACTCTTCATAGGGAATAAAAATATTTCAGTAATATTAATAATTATATCACTAATAATATTAATACATACTTGAACCAGGGGTGAGGAACCTGTGACTTTGCAGCCACATGTGGCCCTCTAAGTCCTCAAGTGCAGTCCTTTGACTGAATCCAAACTTCATAGAACAAATTCCTTTAATGAAAGGATTTGTTCTGTAAAACTAGGACTCAGGCAAAAGGCTGCACCCAAAGACCTGGAAGACCACATGTGACCTTGAGGTTTCAGGTTCCGCACCCCTGAAAGCTGTTCTTTTCCTCTTATTGAATTCAAAATGTAGTTTATTTTCCATCATATAGATATAGATATATCTATGGTTATATATAGCTATATATAGAGAGAGAAAGATATGCATACACACTAATGAACCATCTCAAAGGGTTTCGAATTCAACTGCTTAACTTAATTAGTACAATAGGTCTTCATATTTTCCCATCTCTTTAAAGTAATTATGGATCTCATTGAGAAAACTGGTGATCAAGGGCTTGATCACCAGTGAAAGAGTGGTGGAAGCAAACAAGGGAAGAGAGGTGGAAGCAAAATTTGTATATAGAAAATTAGTTTTGAGACCCAGTTAAGCCAGACTATCCCAAGAACTTTTATAGATGAATTTACAAGGAAAACAAAATAATGGGAAGAAAAATGGAACAGATTATTCACTATTTGTACTCATACCTACTCTCATCATCAATGCCAACCACATGTGGTCTCTTTTCAAAATTTTCTTGCATGGCTTTCATTTCTTTATCAAATTCATCTACAGCTCTTATTTTGTAAAAGAATGTTTGATCTTTCTAAAATTTCTTTATATCTGCTAGGGATTCTTAGTAGATTTCTCCCAAATCTACATTTTTTCTTTGAGGCTTTGTTTGTAGATGTTTTCAAATTGTCTTCTTCTGAGTCCATGTTCACACAGATTTTTATGATCAGGTTCTTTTTATGTACTTAGTTTATTTTTGTAGCCCATTTCCTGACTTTGGACTTTATGGTAGAGTTGGACTCTGCTCACCTCAGAGGAAAGTACAGAGACTGGCCTGAGCTTCTATAGCTTTATCTGGGGACCTGCAGGCTTTCTGTTCTTCCAAGGTGAGGTGATCCAGTGACAGGTCTGGTCACTGCCCTTTTGGTTTTCCTCTGGTCTCTACCCAGGTGGGCTCATTGTTCCTTTGTGACTATAACTTTTCCTTTCTGTCCTGGAACTATAACTGGGAACTGGATAATAAGCTACAGAGCTGCCAAACGGTACCTGGTCCTGAGCCCAGTGCTAGCATATGGGAGCCCTGGAATCTTTTTCTGACTAGGTTTTTAGTCCTCTTATCTTCCCTGTGCATTTGGTATGTCTGGTGCGTCTGGCTACCAACCTGCCTCAGTGTTGCCAATCCTCTCTTTCTGTCTTTCTCAGCTTCCCTGTGCTGGAAAAATGACTCCCTCAGTTTATTTTGACTTTTCTTCTCAGTATTCAATTTCTCTATCTATATCTTTGGTTCTCCACAAGAAAATGGATGGCTAGAAGGATGACCCTTGGGTTGAGAATCTTAACCAAAACACAAAGATTGAATCTCATTCACTGAACTAGATTTAACAAGACAGGAAAGTAAATTATTCAAACATTTTTATAAGAATTTCAAAGATAAAGGGAAGGGGAGAGTGTTATTAAACCAGGAAGTTCTACTTACCAAAACAACCCAATTCCTGAGCTTTTCTGTTAAGTTTTACAGTTGTCATTTCTCTGGAGCTATTTAACAGACCTTAGAAAAGAAACTTTGACTCTGATAAAAATTGGATAAAATATTCCTTCTTTACTATATATATATGCATGTTTCCTAATACTCTTTTCTTTATAGTAGGTAAGCAAGATGTTTTATTCTCCATATTTAGTGTTACATTTACATAATTAGAAGCTTTTATGAATAGTCTTCATTATGCATTTAAATAGTTCATAAAAGTTATGAGTCCAATGCTTTTACACATTTTTTTGGCCATAAACCTTTAAGTATGAATAGAAGGAGAATGAAGATACCAAAATGGGTACATTCTGGTAGGCTTCTCACTAGCCCATCACTTCAATTATGCATGAATTACCAGAAATGAATTTCCAGCATTTTATTTCTTGGTGTAATGGAGCTCAAGTATTTCATAAGCCATAACCACATAGTGAATTCTGGACTCATTTTAGAATAATTAGCACATTGGTGTTACTTGTGTAGTTAAATGGAACTGTTAAATTTTTTCCATTGTAAGCACTTTTTGTAAAGCCCACTCCAGTCTTTAAAGAGAGCAACGTTTCACTTTTTAGAAAACTACTTTCTCTCCTGTCCCTGTGTTTCATTTTCTTCCCATTCTACCTCAATTAAAATACCAATGCTTATTCAGACAGTTCTTAATTAGAGTCTTGAAGCAAGTAAAAGAGCCACTGTAGATTAAGCAGGTAATTTTTAAAATGATCCATTTACCTCCAATGTTACTCCCATTCAACCTTCTGATTAATTAATGCTGAAACAAAATATAACAAAACCAGTGTAGTCTACAAAATGTATTACAGTACTTTAAAATAATGCTTTAGAAACACAGGCTCAGTCTTTCTGTTTTTGTGTCTGTGTCTGTGTCTGTCTGTCACTGTGTCTCTGTCTCTGCTTCTGTCTCTTTGTGTCTCTGTCTCTCTTTTCTTTTTTTTTTTTGCTTTTTGGAGGGAAGAAGGCAGGGCAATTGGGGTTAAGTGACTTGCCCAAGGTCATATAACTAGTAAGTGTTAAGTGTCAGGCTAGATTTGAACTCAGGTTCTTCTGATTCCAGGGCCTGTGATCTATTCACTGTGCTACTCTCTCTCCCTCTCTCTTTGTCTCTCTCTGTCTCTGTCTCTCTCTTTCTCTCTCTGTCTCTCTCTCTCTGTCTCTGTCTCTCTGTCTCTCTGTCTCTGTCTCTGTCTCTCTCTCTCTCTCTCTCTTTTTTTCTGTCTCTTACCCCCTCTCTCTCCGCCCCCATATTTCAGCACAGTGAATTTATCTGTTTGCCAAATATGTTGATTCTAAGACTAGGTTTTATGAAAACTCAGCATAGGATGTCACTAAAGGTGTTTTAAAATATTTTTTAAAGATTTTCAAAATTATTCCTTTTTAATGTGGGACTTTAGGAAAGTCATTTTACCCCCTGAACTTTGTGGTTTTTTTCAATCTGTAAAATGAGGAGAGGAGTGTTCTAGATGGTCTCTGAAATTGCTCCTACTTCTAAAGCCATCTTATCCTATGAATTCATTCAATTTAAAGGAAAAAAATAACTATTTGCTACACAATGTCTTTTAGAAGGTTCCAGAAAAACTAAAATTAAAGTGTTCCCTGACTCCACAAAGGTTGCATATTTTTGATACAGTATGATTAAGGAAGGAAAAGCTAACAAGAAGATAGCAGAGAGCATAGATAACAAAGAAAGTTTAGTCTTTGATCCATGTCTGAGATCCTTAGAAGACAATTTCCTTATAAATATTAAAGTGGGGGGCTACATATTCTTTTTAGACAGGGATTTAAAGTATGAAACTCAATTTGACAAGGAAAAAAGATGAGGAAGGGAAAATTTAGTCTTGATGATTCTGATAAAACAGTGTCATTTGTTAGTTTTGTTTTCCTGTCATTTAGTTCACTTGCTGCAAAATCAATTCATAATTCAAATATTCTTTTAAGGATAAATATGACTTAAAGGGTTTTTAACCTTGAGATTTGAACTTTTTAAATGCCTTAATAACTATATTTCAAAAATAAATAATCTTCTTTTTAATCCTATGTATCTGAACCTATGCCTTTAGAAACATTCTGATCAGGGATATATATGTTGTTTACCAGGCTGTCAAAGGGTTTCAAACACACACACCAAGTACCTAAGACCCATTGTTCAAGAGGTGGGTGATATTTATAGAACACTGAATTTGGCGTCCAAAGGACCTGAGTTCAAATAAAGTCTCAGATACTTAATAACTCTATGACCCCAGGCAAATCACAACTTATGTCTGCCTCAGTTTCCTTTCCTGTAAAATGGGGATAATAGTGGCACCCACCTCTCAGGGTCATTGTGAAGATAAAATGAGATATTTCTAAAAGTGCTCTATAAATCTTAAAGTGCCATAAAAAATCTAGTGATTTTTGATGATGATGACAAAAAAAGTTCTCTGAAATGCTATTTTGTCAGTTTTCTTTGCAAATTGTCCCTGTGATGATTTGAGATGCAGAATGAAGCTTGGATGACATGGTCAATTACCATGAAAAAATCTAATATGCAGAGTGTATGTCACTCCAGCTACACTAAGGAACGAATGATATAATATGGTTCTTAGGGTGAGAAAGGCACAGGACAAGATTTACAAAATAGTGACCAAATGTGTGAGAATGTTGCTAAGACACCAGCCTTTTCCCTTACCCTCAATGTCCATTTCCACCCTGGGATCTAAGCTGCACAGAACTGTTTCTTTGAGAAGTCCCTGATCGTGCTGCTGTCTATCTATGATGTTAACAGAATGATCAGGTGGGATTCTTAAATACACTCAGGAAGCCTTCATTCATCAACTCCACATGTGGAAAGTACCACTACTATGAACTTTATTACTTTCTTTGAAACAGAGGAAGTACCTTAGTTCTACTTTAAAAAGATATTTGATCCCTTGGATGAAATCACAAGCTACATTGAGGGATATAGATAAGTTAAAATAATTAGTTCTTGTTGACTTGAAATAAATCTTTCTTTTGGGGAAGCATGGAAGAAGCAGACTTCACCTCTTTGTGGTGCCCCAATTCCCTTTATTTAAGCCACAGAGTTTCTGTCCAGAACCAGACTGGAGAGAGTCCTAAAAGAGTTTCCTTTATTCAAGCCCACAGGCTCTCAGATTCAGCTAAGTCAAGAAGTACATATGGCATGCTATGACCACATTAATATATCAGAATGTAGGGAGAAACTTGGGAGAAAGAGGGAAAGAGAGGACCCAGAGAATATCACAGCAATACACTGATTGTATCAGTTAATACAGTGGCATTATACACAGGTGAAAATATGACATAAAAGACAAAATGCAGAATTTAGAAGACCTGTTTTTTAATCCCACATCAGCCATTTCCTACCTGACCATGGGCAAGTGACTTGACCTCATTTATCTTCTGTTTCCTTATTTGTAAATTGAGAGGATTAGATCAGCTAATTTCTAATGAGTTTTCTCTCTCTCTCTCTCTCTGTGTGTGTGTGTGTGTGTGTGTGTGTGTGTGTCTCCTCTCTCTCTCTCTCTCTCTCTCTCTCTGTGTCTCCTCTCTCTCTCTCTCTGTCTGTCTCTGTCTCTGTTTCTCTCTCTGCCTCTATCTCTCTGTCTCTCTGTCTCTCTATCTCTCTGTCCCTCTGTCTGTCTCTCTCTGTCTTTCTCTCTTTCTCTCTCTGTCTCTCTCTATGTCTCTGTCTCTCTGTCTCTCTGTCTCTCTCTCTGTCTCTGTCTCTCTCTGTCTCTCTCTCTCTGTCTCTCTCTCTGTCTCTCTGTCTCTCTCTGTCTCTCTCTGTCTCTCTGCCTCTGTCTGTCTGTCTGTCTGTCTGTCTCTCTCTCTCTCTCTTTCAGCATAGAAGAGACATTAGACAGGAGTCACAAGTTTCATGCAACACATAGCACATAGCATCATATGCACATAAAGGTGACAATCAAATTCATGAACATAGAGCAATAGCACTGAATACTAGTACATAAAGTTAAGAAGCCGATGAGCAAGAATCAGCAAGAAAGCAATTTGACATAGCAAGGTATAAGGCATTTACAACACATAGTAACAAATTCCAATTATATATTAAGCCACCTAGTATATGCACGAAAGTAATCCATCAGTCCTTTGCTGCTTTGTTATCAAATGCCTTAGGAGCAGGGGTATGGGGAACCAGCTGTTGCTTTCTTGGGAAAGCCAATTGTCCAATCTTCAGTAAGAGCCTGTACACCTCAAAAATCAGCAAATACTAAAAACCACAGTTTGATGTATTGTTCTGTTGATTGTCTAATCATATGAAAGTGATAGTAACACATTGGGAATGCCCATTAAAAGTGGGTCATGATTTTTTTTTTGAAAGCCGATTACTAAACATTTACTTGCACACCCCTGACTTGGGGAAGGACTTATTAAATCATTGAAATTCAAATTTGATTCTACCTGGTTTAGAAGTCATGCTTTAATCCCCTCAGTCAAAATTGCTTTCCTTTCCCCTTAAAAAGAAACATTGATGGATAGATAGCTAAAGCATACATACTATGGGACAGGCATTATACTAAGATTAGAGCCTAAGTTTGCTAAGCATTCACTACTCTGATTTTTTTAAATTCATGATTGATATTTGTACACCTGGCTGACTAGATTCATCTTACACCTCAAGGACAGGGACCATGATTTAGTTATCTCCATGTTTCCCCTAGCACCTAAAAGTACAGCTAAGTGGTGCGATAGAGCTGTAGGCTTAGAGCCAGGAAGATTTGAATTTAGATCTGGCCTTAGACACTTACTAACTAGGTGACCCTGGGCAAGTCACTTCACTTCTTCTGTTTCCTCCACTGTAAAATGTGAATGATAATAGCACCCACCTCTCATGATTGCTGTGAGCATCGAAAGAGAAAAAGCATTGTAAATGGTTTAGCACAGTGTCTGGCACACAAATGTTATATTAATGTTATTACTATTATTAAATTTTAATATACTATTAATAATATAATTAATTATTAATTAATTAAATTAATAATAAATTAAAATTTAATATACTACTAATACTATAATTAATTATTAATTAATTAAATTAAAAGTTAATTAAAATTTAATATACTATTAATGATATAATTAATTATTAATTAATTGGATTAATAATTAATTAAAATTTAATGTACTATTAATAATATAATATTAATAATAATATACTATTATTATTATTGAAAGCACCTCCATCCCATGCTTTTTGTGAGGATAAACAATTTGTAAAGCACATAATACAGTGCCATGTATATGTGTGATGCTTAATAGATGCTTACTTCCTTCTTTGGCAGAATAAGAATTTAGTAAATATATGTTGACAGAACAGAAGTGACTTCATTGTTGAACTTTCTAGAATCTTTTATCTTTCTTTACTATCTTAATAGAGCACAGCAAACACTGTCAAAATTTTAGACCACTTTATGCTGATGTGATGAATAACAGTATAAAAGAAAGAAGACATATATGTAAAACAAGAGTCAATTCCCTGTGTTTTTCATTTTTAAATGTCAGCAGGTCTGTGTTAGTTGGTATGAGCACATCAGGAAGCTATGATGTTGTTTAGTCATCCCAGTCATATCCAACTTCTTGTTGACCCCATTTGGAGTTTCCTTGGTAAAGATATGAAGCAGTTTGCCATTTCCTTCCCTAGTTCATTTTACAGATGAGGAAACTGAGGCAATCAAGGTTAAGTGACTTGGCCAGGGTGACACAGCTAGTAAGTATCTGGAGTCAGATTTGAACTCAGGAAGAACAGCCTTCTTTACTCCAGGCCTGGACTCAATCCACTGTGCTACCTACCTGTACTGTGTAATGACAATCTGGTTAGACTAAACAGATAACCTCTGGAGTCCTTTCCTGTTCTAATTTTGTTATTCTGTATATACAGGGAAGCAAATAAAAATATACACAAAGTAGACAAAATGTAATTTTGGTGCCAGAGAGAGTACTAACACTTAAGGGTGGTGGTGAACAATATTATGTATAAAGTCCCACCTGAGGTGAGCCTTGAAGGAAGCTAGGGATTCTAAGAGGCAGAATAGAGGAGGGAAGCATCTCAGGCATAGGAAATACCTTCTGCAAGTACATGCAGTTGGAGATGAATTTCTCTGCATCAGGAAAAGCAAGTCAGACCATTGAGCAATAATACAGAGTATATGACAAAGCAGCTTGGAAAAGTAGTCTCATTGAAAGTAAGAACTAGGCTTCATCAGTGGTGCTTTGTGATGAAAAACTATCACCAGGAAGTACCAACCTGACAGAGGCGGTAACTCTGCCCTCAATAGAGAACCTACCAAAGAGAATGGAGATGCAGTCACTCATGTCACCATCTGCTAGCTATAACAAGTTGGTGGCAGGTTTCACGCATCTGAGAACTAAACATCAAACTAATTCAAAAGCCTTCAATTCAGTGCCTATTAAATGACCAGTATTGGGAATATAACCTCAAAGTATTATCAAAACAGTAACAAAAACAGGTTTTTATGGAGGTGTTGGTTTGTTACTGTGGGGAAAAAAACTAGAGGCAACTTGAATAGTCAATAGCAGAGAATTAAATAACATGTTAAATAGGGGCGGCTAGGTGGCGCAGTGAATAGAGCACCGGCCCTGGAGTCAGGAGTACCTGAGTTCAAATCCGGCCTCAGACACTTAACACAAAAACTAGCCATGTGACCTCGGGCAAGTAACTTAACCACAACTGCCCTCCAAAAAGCAAAAAAAAACAAAAAACAAAAAAAAACATGTTAAATAAATAAATGGCCAGAAATACATGACAATGTAATGGAAAATTATAATGTAATTAAGATCAATAAATATAAGAAACATAAAGAAAGATGAGGAAAAAAAGAAATTATGGAAAATAAAGATAGTAGAAGCAGAAGAATAAAAGATAAATCAATGCCATAAGAAAGTGAATGGAATGAATGGAGAAACAAAAAATAGTAAAGAGCACTTAAAAAGGAAGTGACCAAAAAGTTTTGTGTTTCTTTCTTCCTTTTGTCCTTTTTAGAGACACTGCAACTGTGTTAATATTAATAGTGTTAGCATTTTAATAGAGAACAGCAAACACTGTCACATTTTTAGACCAATTTCTGTCGATATGATTAATGACAATGTAAAAGATAGAAGACATAGACTTTAAAAAATTAGTCAGTTCCTAGTGCTTTTAGTTTTCAAATGGATTTAAATAATGGCGGACTGGCCTATTGGATGGAGGGCTAGTCTTAGAATCCTGAGGACTGAGCTCAAAGACTAACTGTTTGATCACAGGCAATCACTTAAACTTCCAGAGCCTCAGTTTCCTCATAATTGGACCACCTACCTCACAAGGGTGTTTTAAGAAAATACTTTTCAAAGCTTATAATGCTATCCAACCTATTATTGTTCTGGCATAGTCCTTGGCATGTAGTAAGAATTTGACAAATGTCTTTTCTTTTATTTGTTCATTCATTCTGATTATTGGTAAATTCAAATAGTTCTAAAAAAATATTATTAGTTGTATTATTGGATAATATTGCTTAAAATAAACCACAGATTCATAGGATCTTGCAACTGCATACCCAGATGACTGAATACTAAACAATTCATGAAATAAAAGGCTGATGTATTAATGTTAACCAAATGATGTCCTACGTTTCAATTGATATACACTTTTATACAAATAATTTTCAGCCTCTAAAAATGGGTCATAACCTTCAGGTCTATCACTAAAACTGAGAAGGAAGTAGAAGCATTATATTTCTCAACAAATTCAGAAAAATATTCTCCTCCAATTGACCTTTTAATAAAATGTTGCTCAAGTGTCCTAATTCTGCCACACCTACAGCAGGTACAAATCAGCTGTCAGTCAGTTCAGTGATATAATGATGCATTGAGCATGGCATATCTGAAATTTAATTCAGTTTCATTATTTGCCCAGTATCAGCTACTAAAGCTTTACCTACTATAAATGGCACATTTTCTCTTATTTGCCTAAATGACTTAATATGAATAACTTTAATTTAGAAAAACATTTACTTATCTCCCCCTCCCATCTTTTATTATATTATTTTCAAACATTTTGTAGAAGAAAAATGATATGGTATATAATAAACAAAAAGGAAGAATTCCTATTATTGGTTAGAAAGTAGAGAGGAGGAAGAGAGAGAGTTGTGGGAGCTGCATTATTGATCATAGAGAGATTGTAGAAAGTATTGAACTAGAAGGGGCCATAAAAGGTCACCAGCCCAGATGTGCCAAGTTGTTTACAACTACATTTATAGACTCTCCTTGAGTTAATTGGCTGTTCAAAATAGTGATATAGGTCATTGCAAGCAAGCGCTTTGCTTTTTTGCTTTTGTTTTCCCCATCAATAAACTGACTGCTTGTTTCATTGAATTGACAAAATCAGTCAATTAGCATCTTGTGGGTATAACACATCACTACCTTTAAAGATTCCATGTGGTACAATGGAACAAGAACTGGTTCTGGGGTCCAGAACCTTAGATGAAAGTCCCCAGTGATGGGCCAGTCATTTAACCTGCCTAAAATTGCCTCTTTAATAAAAAAAAAAAACAGTGTAGAAATGGGGATTGGCCTTCATGGTCTTTGAAGTCCCTTCTAGGCCTGGATCTATGGTCTTGCCTTTCTTTTATGATTCTAAGAATTGGTCCTAATTAGTTACTGTTTCTGATTTCCTATAAAGTGGACAGTTCCTTGTTTCTAGAACTATGGACTATTATAAAGATGAACTTGCTCATGCTTAAAAGGTACTAAATTCTATTGTTTCTCTTATTCTATAGTGTTAATGGAATCATTAGGAGTCTTAGCACTGGTGCTATTTAAAACTCCATTAATATGGCTGTAGGCTATTGGTCTTCAATGGCATAACTCCCAAATCACAGCCTTTAAGTTTTCCTCAATGAAGGAATAGTAAATCTGTGGTCACTTGTAGAAATAAACATAGTGACAGACTATTTAGGTATGAAAATTCTAAGAGTGGAAGTACGGGCTTTGGTGGCTGAGGGTATTTATACAGATTTTAAATAAGTAGGGGAGTAAGGAAGGGTCCCACTCTCTCCTCTATCTTTTTCTTTTTTTAATTTGAAAATGTGTCTGAAATATCCCCTGACAAGGTACTTGTCAGACTCTGAATGATGAGCCTTAAAACTTGCCTTTTTGACAAGTTCACACCATTCTTTGTGAGTCTGGCATCATTTTCTGCCTTATGTTCAGCAGTCCTGATGATTTAATTTGATATTCAACATAGTAATAAAAAGTAAGGTTAAAAGTGAGATATCCACAAAACTATTAGCAATGACTACCCAGGTCCCTTTGGACTAAGCACAAATTCCATAGACTAGTTTTCGCAGAATAACCTAATAACAATCCCACACCACCCATATGCACAGGAGTTCAAACATGCCCTCTTTGATTAGATCTATCTCCTCACCATTTCTGACACATGCCTCTACCTAAGTTTAGAAATACACTTATTTCTGAAAATAAGTATTGGAGGGAATATGGGGAAACTGGGCCACTTACTGAGTTTGTTCTTCGTTTTCAAAAAGGACTATGGCATCAGGGAAATGATGACATGACTTTGATTTGAAGGAAGGAGGGCTATGCAAGGTCACCAGCCTCACTTTCTCCTCCAGAGCCACCTGGATATAGTGGCTACATATTCATCAGGACAACTGGAGATGACTCAGGATGCAGTGGGAGACCCTGACCCTCTAGGTTAAGGCCTTTTTCAGATTCTCACTTCAAGTGAGATGAAAACTACCCACTCAGTGAACAGGACTCTTTAAGAAGTGAGTCAAGGGATGGTCCCTTTAATTAGAAAATAAGAAAAAAAAATCAAGC
The DNA here is from genome assembly GCA_028646575.1 of Pseudocheirus occidentalis. Classification (NCBI taxonomy): domain Eukaryota; kingdom Metazoa; phylum Chordata; class Mammalia; order Diprotodontia; family Pseudocheiridae; genus Pseudocheirus; species Pseudocheirus occidentalis. The sequence continues at coordinate 221,928,992 of CM053596.1, read as the reverse complement.
TGAGAGGGGAGGACCCTCAGGGTTGCTGGTTCAAAGAGAACCAGTTACCATTGATATTCATTCTAAGCCAGGAGGGCCCAAAATACAGCCATTAAGTGGAGCTTGGGCAGGTTCAATCTATGTGCTTCAGGCACTAATATACTGTTGGTAGAGTTGTGAACTAATTTGGAACTATACTCAAAAGATCAGCAAATTGTGCAGTTCCTTTGAACCAGCAATACCACTGCTAGGTCTATATCCCAAAAACAACAAAAAGGGGGTGGGAGGGGAGGACTTCTCTGTACAAAACTATTTATAGCAATTCTTTCTGTGGTGGCTAAGAATTGGAGGAATTGAAGAAATGCCCATCAATTTGTGAATGGCTAAACAATGATTATGATGGAATACTTTTGTTCTATAAGAAATGACAAGCAGGTTGATGTTAGGAAAACCTAGAAAAACTTTACATGAACTGATGAAAAGTGAAGTGAGAAGAACCAGGAGAATAGTGTTCACAGTAACAGCAATATTGCATGATGGACTGTGCAAGACAGCTCTGTGTGTGTGTCTATTTTTTTTAAAGAAATATATCTATTTCTCTGTCCTGGAAGTACCTTCCCCATTTCCATGAATTAATGTATGGAGTCTTCTAGATGAGGATAGAAGAACCCAAAGAATTCTTATTGGGTACATACATCTTGATATTCTTGTCTCCATAGTAAGTAGATTAGAAGGCATATGTTGTATGCTCTTCATCAGAGCAAGTCATAAATAAAATAAGCCTAGCTCATAAAATATCAAATGACCATGACTTGGGATTCAGCTATGCTTTACCTCCTTTGGTTTGTGAACCACAAGAAAGCTTATCAATGAAAATTACTGCATTTTAAGGTTGTTGCTAAGATGCTTGGAATTGTTATGAAAATTTACCAGAAAGTAAAGGCCTTTCAAGTAAGGCTTTTCATGGAAAGAGTCTGCCATTTTCTGGGCCACAGATCTACTTGCTATAATCATAATCAATTTATATTGCTATATTCAAAACTCCAGTGGATCAGTGACCTCATCAGTGTGAGCATTCCCTACAATGATGAAAACTGAATCTCATCCATCCCTGCCAGGAGCATGTTGTAATGGAAACACTGTCGGACTTGACATTTGAAAACCTTTGATGAATTGCAATTTCTGCTCCATCCTATGGGTTTGACATTGGGTAAGTCATTTCACTTCCTTAGGCCTCAGTTTCCTCAACTAGAAAGTGAGGGTATTGGATTTGACCTTCACTAAGGCAAGAGTTCTTGACCTATGGTCCATGAATTGCAAGATACTGTGATAGGAACTAAAGAAGATTCAAAAACATCCTGACTATAGGTCTCTGATCTTATGAAGTTTACAGACTGTTTGTAGTTAAAACATTTAGGGGTCCCCTAATTGATTAGTTTTTTTTAATGTCACCAAATAAAGGATCATATAATATAAAATATGTCAGATTTAGAGACTGAGTCTGACTTCAAGTCTCAGCTCTGCTATTTTTATCTGGGTAAACTCTAGTAAGTTCCTTTATCCATATAGGCCCCCATTTTTCCATTTATGAAATAGAAATAATGTTATGTGTTTCTATGTATCTCACTGGAGTGCTGGCAGAAAAGCACTTTAAAAGCATTATGGGGGAACATGGGTAAGAGTCACTCAAGGTGAATAATAGAATCTGGAAGATACTTTAGAGCAGGGGATTTCAATATTTTGTGCCAAATAGCATGATGCTTTTGGCAGTCTGGTGATGCCCATGGACCCATAACCACATATAGAGTGTCTTGTGCACCCAAACAACAGGTGTTCAATATGTATTTAACAGTACCATAGACACTATCTAATTAAATCTCTCACCCAATGATTTTGAGTTGAATCATAGACATCACTATTAAAATGAAGTTATGATTCAGGCAAGTGTATCAACAATGCAATATTCAAAATCCTATGGTAACTATAAATATGCTGATATAGTTATTAACCACATAATGTAACAGTCTCTTTACATGGGAAATATAGTGAGAACATTTATTCAAATACCAGAAAACTGAGTCCCAAAACCAGAAAGTCAAAGCCAACCCAGAAGTTATGAAGCTGGCACATGTAGTTAAAGTAGTAAACACCCACATTCTCAAGCCTTCAAAACAGGACAGGCTACCTCAGGCAAAGATCCTCATCTTCTCACTCAGAGCAACTACTCAGCATCCATGCAGCTTGCTCCCAGCAGGTCTGGTCCCCCACAGTTCCCATCCCTGGCAATCCTCAGGAGGAGTCCTTAGCAGAGATTCTGGCTGACTAAAAGTAAAAGGAGTTCACACCACAATGGCAGCAGCTGCTTCCACTCACCATGGCACAGATGCTAGCTTGGCTCCAGCTTTCTCTTGCTCCACCCCTTCCTGCTAGGTCAGCAAGTTCAAGGGGCATGGAAGATCTTCAAATCTCATAACCATTACAGCAAGATTATGCAATAACCCACAAGAAACCTTGAACTACTATTCTAAGTGGTTTATCAAATTGATTTCAATCAACCAAAAACAAGTGTAAGGATGTGTCCAAGGGCTTGAGAATTTCCAAATAACTAAAAATTTGCCTCTCCAGTTCTAACCCTATACAATATCACATAGATGTTCCAGTAATCCCTTAAATATAATATATCCAAATCCAAATTCCTTATTGTAACACCCCGTGACCTGAAGCCAGAGATATACTGGAACAGCAGTGAACTGAGTCAGCTTTCCTGTCTTGTCCTTTCACATAATTCCTTTAACATAAACCTGGAACCCAGGCCATTTGAAAACTCCTAGGTGCTGTTCATTGTTCTTGGTAGTCCTTGTTATTGTTGTTGCCATCACTTTTCTCTCCAGCTTTCCAAGATTCCCTCTCATCCAGAATCCTTACAGGAAGTGACACAGGATTTCTTTTTTATTTACCCCTAACTTTTCCCTACTCCTTCATTCAGCGAAGTTGGTATGTAGGAGCAGAATGAACAATAAAAACTTTACAATGTTACTTTACTTAAACAAAAATCAAGCAAAAATATTTCTATTTTTCATCTGCAATGCCCTCTCCTCCTCTGTGCCTTCCATCAAATCCCCCCTTACAATTTTCACAACAGACATGCTATGATCAAGTACTTCACATATAAGTATTTAATGAATGCTGACTGATTGATTATTTATGGATCTGTACATATTAAACTAACATATAATATCTCCAAGAAAATATGGATAGTACTTTATGAATTATTTTATTGTAATCACATCTGCTACTAAACTGGTTCTTTCTCCTCACTTTGCTGTTTCTATTAATGGCACCACCATTCTTTCTTCTCTTGAAATTTCCTGAATTCCATGTTTTCCTGAATTATGTTTAAAGCTATCTGTCTTTTTGTATTCCCTCACCCCTTCTTTGGTTTGGACCTCCCCATGCTCTAACTATTTGGAACCCTCTCTCCTTAACCTCTCTCTCTCTCTCTCTCCCCACCCATCCTCTTCTTCATCCTCACTCTCATCCTCTTCCTTGTCCTCCTCCTATTCATCTCTTTTTCTCTGTCTGTCTGTGAGTCACTGTCTCTTTTTGCCTTGCCCCATTTTTTAATTCTATCTAGTTCACTTGAAGAAAATTTTAATAACATGATCTTATCTGGTTTAATCTTTTAAAGTCAGATTGCTTCTTCCACCTACACCATATCTCAAAACTTAGATACTGTGGAATAGTCCCATGTCTATTCAATCATTATGATTATTTCTTTCATAAGCCTGATGCCCATCAATGACATTCCCCTTATGGCCTTCCATCCTCTGCTTGTGTGTTTGTGTGTGTGTCTGTGTCTGGGTCTGTGTCTGTGTCTGTGTGCATGTGTGTGTGCACACTCCCAGTTTCCTTGTTTGGTGCCTACAGCCCTTTCTGATCTCAACTTACCTTATCATTTGTTGACCAAACTAGTCCAATGGAGACACAAAGAGCAATGTATATTATATATAGATAGCTGTAGATGTGGATGTAGATGTAGTTGTGGATGTGGATGTAGATGAGGATGAGGATGAGGATGAAGATGATGAAGATGAAGATGAAGATGTAGATGTAGATATTGTTGTGTTTGTCCTTTGTTCTCTAAAATGACCAAGACATCAGGGAATGATGGCATAACTTTCAGTTGACTTTGATTTGAGTGAGGGAGTTCTGTGCAATGTCACCAGCCTCTTTCTCTTCCAGAGTCATCTGGGTTCAGTGGCCTGATATTCATAAGGACAACTGGAGACAACTCAGGATGCAATTTGAGACCCTGATCTTTTAGGTTAAGGTCTTTTCAGGTCCTCACTTTGAGTGAGTTAACACCCATTCCATGAATGGGCCTCTTTAATAAATTAGTCAAGGGATGGCTCCTTTAATAAAATTAAATAAATAAATAAAATTAAAAATAAATAAATACACCCACACAGAGTTACTATTTAAATTTTTACACTGTGCTAGGAGTACAGAGACCTATTGTTGTCCAATCTATGAGCTTAACAGTGTAAAGCCAATCAGCAGTAGATTCCTGAGAGAATGCTACTGTGAACAGCTTTAAGATTCAGATTACACAGTATTAGTGAACACTCTATTTATTCCATTACAAATCTAGATTCAGTACAATGTTCACAGTATCAACAATTCAAAATATCATATACAATCATCAGAACAAGGAGAGTCTCGATATTATATCTTATTACAGAAAGGAACAAGGAACAAGAGAAGAATCAGCTGGTTTCCCTAAGGGAGAAACCAGCATCACATTTTAAGGATTCAATCAATCCAGCTAAGGATTCAATCAATCAATTAACAAAAGGAATGACCTAGTT